>WTTZ01000167.1:0-35374 GCA_011750695.1 Penicillium sp. OUCMDZ-019
ATTTCTATTATATATAATATTTAAAACCTAAGACTTGTAGTAACTGTGTTTCTATCCTGTGATTGACAATACAGCACATTTGCCGCCCGGTCAATCCAACACGAGCCATCGTCGTCGAACAGCAATTCGCCTATCCTCACATAATCCCTAACTCAATTTAATCCTCGATTATAGACATCAACTCGCCGGAAATTTAGAATGATCCTATGTAGTTGTATTTGTATTATCTGAGAAACGATAATTGAAGCCTACGCATTGCATATTATTTAAACAATCTCGCGAGAGAGGGAATCTCAATCAATGAATCCATACTCAGAGTCGTACATGAGCACTTTTAGTGTATTGCTTAGATTAAAATATCTAACAACTATCAAATTACATTCTAGGGTTAGCCCTACCTAAAACCCTAATTCAACTGCACTCGGCGGGATCAGGCGTAGATGAAATTGTGTCTTGTACAAGTTGAGATAGTACCGGTCTAAATCGAATAGATAGGATTCAGCAAGAGTTATATTATATATCAAGAAGAGGCATTATATCCAGGCTTGCAACATGATTTGCGCTATATTGTATAGTTCGAATCAACACCAAGCTGTAGAGTTTTCATTGTTTCAACCTTAACTCTAACTTTTATTTGTTTCCAAAACGTTAATTTTAGACGAACTATCCGTGTAAATAGTCCTCGTCTGGTTGGGAAACCCATTGAAACACGTTGCTGTCGCGGATGTATACGCTGCTCTGGCGTGTCAGCATATGCACAGTTTCGAAATCTAGAATTTTGGTTTTGTATGCTTACCTCCCATATCTTTGTATACAAGCCAGTCATCTATCTTCACCTCACATGGGAAGTTAGCCTTGGGACTAACACAGTCCGTACTGTCGCAGGTAGGGCCCCAGATTTTGTAAGCATGATGGCCGGCTTTGCGCGGGAGGTGGTCATTTTGATTGCTTGTTACCAAAGTCGGTGCAAAGTCTTCTTTTTCAATAAGACCGTTCATGAAATTTCCATAGACACCGTCATTCTGGTATAGCATTTCTAGCACTTTTTTACCTGATGACGACGATGGTGAGTTTCGTCGTGAGATGACTCGGCAAACAAGCGTGAAAACGCTACGCGCAAAGAAACGACCAGGTTCTGCAATAAAAGATGTCTGCGGTGGAAAGGATGCTTCTGCTATTGCCTCTGACAGAGCTGTGGCCATGGGCCTGAATGCTGCTTTTGTGGGCTGAAATCCACCACCGACATCGAGGATACGGAGAGAAAACCCCAGGGACTGAGCAGTATCCCAGACCAGTCTGGAATGAGACACTGACTTGCGAATGACGTTTGGGTCTGAGGCACCAGATCCTAGGAAAGAGTATTCAAATTAGCACATCCCGAAGTAATTAATAATGTCAGGTTGGTAGTATATACCAATATGAAAGCTAACGCCAATGACATCCAAATTCACTTCTTTGGCACGCACAAGAAGCTCTTTTGTAGTTTCAAGTGGTGCACCAAACTTCTCGCCTAATGCAACGAGGGCACTGCTGTCATTCGCAAAAATTCTGAGTAGCAGTTGCGCGTCAGGCATATACTTTTTGATATTATCAAGCTCGTCAAGATTGTCAAAGGTAGTTTTCTTGACACCGGATCTTTGAGCAAATGTGAGCGAGGCTGGTGATTTGCAAGGATTCGCAAATATAATGTTACTAGGATGGGCCCCTAGACACAATATTGTACGCATCTCTTCGACGGATGCGCAGTCAAAGCCAAAGCCGAGCTCGATTAGCATTCGTAGAAATACTGGGTCGGGGTTGCATTTAACAGCTGTTTTTTATGAACGTAAGTTTCTGTTAGACATAATTAGGGGTTCTTGTTTAATAATTTCCCTCTTACCGTAAAATGGCCTAATATATGGTAGATACGACATCCAATGGTCATACTGGCGCCGTATCTCCCCCAAGTCTGCCACGAAAAAGGGGCTATCAGATCCAATACGCCTTGGATCTTGTTCTATTTGATCAATTTGCTGTTGGATAAGAGCACCAAGCGAGGGATCCGCTGATGAGAAGGATTGTCTAGTATCATCATTGACTATGTCGGATGTAGTCGAGCATATGTGGTTGGTTCTGGTGGAATCCGGACTGGATGAAGTAATGCGCATTTTGACAATAGGCTCGTATGGGGCTCTTTGATACGTTGGGTACTTCAAAACAAAAGCCGAGCTTTACTGTCCAGCTTTTATACCGAGACTGAACGAGAATTATACGACGGCCTTGGCTCCATTTCTCCTGAGATAGGTCATCTCAATGCCAGCCCACACCTGAAAAGGCATATTCAATTATGTGCCTCATGCCTCTGATGTCTCAGCTGAACTTTAGCCCCAGGTGGTACCTTTTTCATTGTTAGGGCTGTCTAGGCACATCACAAAGAGTTGAGAAATTACTTGCCACCTTCCGGATATAGCATTTCTGGACGCAAGACGTCGCAATTATGGTAAACTATGGGTGAATCTCATCGTAATCTGTGTCTATAGGGCAAAGGTTTCCGCAGTAGAAATCGCGTATATGCAAGAGGCGTAAACACTACCCCGGATTCTTGTTCAACTTTCCGGTGGCTTTTAGCGGTCAGATCTTCGGCCGCTATGCCTGGGGAAGTACATACGATCTGTCATGGTGGCAATGGCTACCCATGTAGTACATACAAGGCTTAGTAGGGAGCAGAGTGACGCAAAAAGTATAGGCAGCATTCAGAGTGTTACAGCGGGGAAATTTAGGGCCAGTACGATGCTACGCGGTGAGAAATATAGGCACATTATAGCGAGTGCAGTGTCACAAGAAGTTCAGCACTTAGTAATTATGGTGCTGTAAGTAGAGTGTACTCTTGTTACCTCGTATTTGCCTCTTAGTATATCGGCTTGTGGAGCAAGTGCTTCGTAAATACCTCATGAAATGCCTCCTAGAAGGATTTCAAGTTTCTGAGATATTTTTCAGGGTTACATTTCAAAGGCAAGTAAGACATGCACATGTTTTCGAGGCTGAAGGTGTCATACTTCGTCCATTCTCTACCAGAGAGATAGTCATCTGGTCTTTCTCCGCGGATCTAGATCAAATGAACGTTGGTTCGATTGGCGGAAAAGGATCCAGAGTATTAAAAAGTAGAATATGGTGGAGACGTGCATATATTCATCATTCTGATGACGCTGGATGCCTATATGGTGCCACAGCTATGTTCAGCTTTAAGTTTTGCACCTGGTCAGAGCGATTGGCACACATTCAACTGATGAGATTTTCTGTCATCACGAAAAATAAACGGTGTATAAGTATGTGGACTAATCACGTCTTGTAAACGGAGTCTACCTGGATTCTTCATATCCAATTGACTCCATACTTCATATATCTGCTCAAAAAGAAGTCTCCCAGTCATGTCTTTCAGTAACGTCCTCCGCCATCACTTTCGGCATTTCAACGCAGCATCCGTCATCGACGCCACGGACGGCTGGAAAGCCTTGCTAGACCAGAATGGCAAGATGCTTCTCACCATGGGCGGTGCCATGAGCACAGCAGAGCTCGGTATATCCGTAGCTGAGCTGATCCGACAAGAAAAAGTGCACGCACTATGCGTGACCGGTGCCAATCTCGAAGAAGACATCTTCAATCTAGTCGCTCACTCGCACTACCGTCGCTTACCCAACTACCGCTCCCTCACTGCCAAAGAGGAAACGGAGTTGCACTCGCAGGGGCTAAACCGGGTCACGGACACCTGCATCCCCGAGGATGAGGCGTTCGAGAAACTGCGGAAACTTGTGCTGGAAGTCTGGAAGGATGCCGATGATGCGGGTGAACGTTTGTTCCCTTATGAAATGTTCTATCGCATCATCCGCTCTGGCAAACTCGTGCCTCACTATGAGATCGACCCCAAGAACTCGTGGTTGCTGGCTGCAGCTGAGAAGGATCTGCCCATCTGGACGCCTGGATGGGAAGACTCTACTCTAGGCAACTTCTTCGCTGCTTGCACATATCAACAAGACAAAATCAAGACATCGTCACTATTAATGAAAAGTGGAATCGAGCAGATGCATTCGCTCATTGCGTGGTATCGTGAGACTTCAGCCGTGTCGCCCATTGGTTTCTTCCAGATTGCTGGGGGTATATCGGGGGACTTCCCGATTTGCGTCGTGCCGCTCATACGAAAGGATCTCGGCGATGAGGCGTGTCGCCTCTGGGCTTATTTTGCTCAGATTTCTGACTCGACGACCTCGTATGGCTCGTACAGTGGTGCGGTGCCTAATGAGAAAATAACATGGGGTAAACTTGATGAAGGAACGCCCAAGTTTGTGATTGAGTCGGATGCCACCATAGTGTTTCCACTGATTGCACAGTGTTTGCTGGAAGCTAGTTAATTTCTTGGTGAAAGAGGATAAAAAAGGTTGTCATACCCCAAGTATCTTGTTCATTGTATTTCCGTTGTTCGTGGATCTGAAAAAGTATCATAATCAGTCTCTTTTCTGGTTTTTAGGGGTTGTGGTTAGGGTTTGGTTCTTTCTTGCAGAAACCTACAATTTCCAAAGTGAGTTTTTCCAAATCGTGATATTTACCTACTATACATATCTCAGCATCTATATCGTAGGATATGAAGTCAATTTAATGATCGTTTTAGCACCATATATTTGAATGTATGGTCGCCTTCTGAAAACTCGCGGGCATGTCTAAAAGAAATTAAGCCCAAAGTAAAATTCATCATCAAAGCTAGAGTGGAGAATGTTTTATTTCAACTTCACAGTTCAGCTCCTATTACAGACAATTGTAGGAGATATCTTCGGCTCCTGTGGTTCCGGCTGAAGATGGGTTTCAGGTCTCATTTCAACTGCATCCTCACTTCCCCCAGACCCGTTCAAACCAACAGGGTCTTTAACACCCCAAATCCACAGCACAGCAGTCACGGCCGAAAGGCATCCCAGTAAAATACCCACCGCACCAAGTCTTCCGGATGTTGGTAGAGCCAGGATAATCACCGGGCCAATTGTGATTCCGAAGTAATGGGCAGCATTCTGAACACCGAAGGCGCGAGCTACGATGTGTTTCCAGTCATACTTGCCGCCCGATTTGCTTTGCAGATCCTCCAGTACATCATCCATAAGCACATATCCTGCTGGCTCTGTTGCATCTAGGAAGATCCCGATGCATACTAGCAAGACACATAGAAGTGCTTTTGCGGACATTGAATCAGATGTAACTAGCCGGAGACAGATTGAGCTCGGTACCAAAGCTAGAAAGCTTAGGAAGCCGACTATTCGGGCCCCGTATTTATCGGTAAGCCAGCCTGAACATCCAAGGGGTCAGCACAGTCTGTGTATAGAGAGAAAGAGAGAAGCGAGATAGAGAATGCTTGATTCAACTGTACCATAAATCGGCTCACAAAGAGCAGGTATAGAAACTGGCAAGAAAATCAAGCCTTGTCCAAGTGAGTTCCAGTGGAATTGATTCTCCACAAATACAGGAAGAACCTAGAAGGTGTTTTCAATCTGTCAGTTTCTGGCATGTGTGGCCAGATGTAGAAATTGTAATATGAATCAACGGTTCTCTTCTTACGGTGTCAATTGCGGATATGAAGATGCCGCTCACGACCACGGCATATAGTCCTATTCGCATCTTGGGCTCACGCAGCAGCTTTGACAGAGAGAACGATGCCGTGGTTTGTAAAGCGTCAGGCTGGGGTGTCGAGGATGCTACCAAGGGAGATTGAGTCGGGGCGTTGTTGTCATCAAATTTTCGTTTATCAATAGGCAGTATAACCAGTGGTACGATGAGGTTTAGAGCCAGAATACCTCCCACGACTCCGAATAAACCTTGCCAATCTAAGAATCGATACAATACTCCTCCGAGTAGGGGACCGGCTAAGAAGCCAAGATTCATCGCCGCACCAGCGTAGCCCATTGACTGTCCGACAGCATCTTCCGGCGAACAGGCCAGTATGACAGTGACACTGACCACTTGAATGATGGCAGACGAAATTCCCTGGATTATTCTCCCTGCGACTAGCACGCCTATCGACCTTGAAACGGCTATGATTGCCATAGAAATGCCAAGGAGAATAATTCCAGTTAGCAATGAGAGACGTTGGCTGCTGCGCAGAAGTTTCACCCAGTAGCCGGCGAAGGGGCTGATAAGAAGAGTTGCTAACGCCTCGACAGTAAGCAGGATGCCAATCCAGCGGCCGACTGAAGTCATATTGTCAGTACGTAGAAGAGTTCCTGGTTGAAGTAACATCATGGACATGCCTTTCTCAGTTGATATCGACATGCGCTCTACCAGCGCTGTTGGAAGGACCGGCAATATCTATCCAGACATGGTGAGATGGTATTCCACATAGCAATAATTTGATATGAATGTGCAGGTATTTGGGAGAGACCCACAAAACCGTAGAGCATTGTATGCTATATCAAGGCGTTAACATAAACATCCACAGCATTCATGATAGAAAGGTCTCGCTACCGTTAAAAGATTTATACAGACAGCCCCAATGATAAGTACTGGAGATGACCGTGCTCGCCTGGAAAGGGGAAGTTGCGAATCCATAGCTTAATGCATGGTTCGAAAGGTATGAAAGAACGAGACAGGAAAAAGAAGAAAGAAACAGCGCGCATGGACGACGACTAATACAGTCGGGAGCACAAACAAGGATTAGGGTGGTGACATTAATACGAACCGCGGCAGCACCAGAGGACTAGAGGCGTATATTTCTGAACTAGAGACCGATGATTGGATGATGCTCCAGGCGAATGTCAGGTCGCACGTCTTACTCATGCCCCCCAATCCGTCAATGTCGGTGCCTATGGATGTATCCAGGTGTGACAAAGAATAAGGTATATCCCTGGTAACTACCTGGGTAGAGCTTGATCACATGACGTCAACTCAACACCAATGGACACAGCGATGAATGAGAAACATGCGGAAACGGTTCCCGTCCAGATTTTATTTGGTTAGGAAGAGCTGTCTAGGGCTGTCGCGACTTTTTCAACACGAAACATGCCCGTTTACGCTGTGACAATCCATATCAATATCCAAAGGGTTCGAGATCTATTCCATTCATCATCTAAGGACGCAGGCCATCCATTCGTTGGAAAGAGTCGAGGACCCAGTGACCCTACTATAATACAATGACAAGCAGAGACATGGATTCGGCTAAACGATAAAAAATAGTCGCAATTATAGATTGGTCAAGTAGTCTTCAATCTCCTCCTTGGTGAGCGTCCTAAACCTCGGGCCCCGAGCACCCTCCAATCCTTGATAACCAAGTAAATGATCCGCAGGGGGTCCGACGATACCTACAGAAGCCGTCAGTCAGTATGAATTAAGATGACACAATAAAGGTGGAAACTTACCAATCTCTACAGTATCGCCATTCATTTCTCCCTCAATGGTTTCCTTCAAGGTGAGAAGAGCGATGTGAATAGCATCTTCCAATTCCAAGCCTTCTGTGTAACGCTTTTCGAGGAATGTTTTGGCGCTTGTCGCACTCTTGCCAATGGCTGTAGCCTTCCACGGGAAGTAGCTTCCGCTAGGATCGACCTGGTATAGACTAGGGCCGCCTTTCAAGATACCACCGGTTTTTCCAGTCGCCTTCTTTTCCGATCCATCATCCTTCGCCTCCGCGACCTCGGGCTCGACGCCTTCATCCCATCCAGCAACCAGCAAGCTAACACCGTATGGGCGGACACCTCCGGACTGTGTGGCCTCCTGGACAATACGGGCGACATCTTGAACTAATATGCGAGTCGGGGGGTACTCGTTATAGATTCGTTTGTAGCCGGTGTGAGAAACCTTTCGGGCCTTGTCGACGAGAACCCGGTAGTCGGGGCTCATACCGGCATATACCGTTCCAATGTCGGGGGTAATCAAGGAGATTTTGGATAGGGAGTCGGTATCGGCGAGAGGCGATGTTGATTTCTTTTCTGTGGCCAGGACAACGCCATTGGTAGCTGGATTTTGATGAACGAGTTAGCTAAGAAGCTATCAACGACCAAGTAGTTTTAGGAGCCTACCTTTGATGCCAAGCGCAGTGACACCTGCATTGACAGCGTTCAGAGCATATTCTGCACTAGTTAGAAATTTTCCAATGCCACAGTCCCAGGAACGCAAATACCAATTTGAACCAGCTTTCCGCTATGATGAAATGTTAGACCGCTGCCATTGTCCGCAAGCTGATGGATGTTCTTACCTGGGGGAGAAGGTAGTGAGGGAAAAGGAATAACGGTCCGCCATGGATATAAATGTTCGTAGAAGCTTCGGCGAGGAAAGTTAACTGGAAATTCCTTCGGGAGATACTGAGAGAAAGAGAAGGATGGAAATGGGAAGCTTCGAAGCGATAAGCACAGAGAGATGGAGCTCATCAGCGGCAGGCTGCCAGATGTTGACGCGGTGCCCAGCTCTTGGCAAGCAGCAAGGCGGTCAGTCGCGTTTTGCCTAGTTAGGACTAGCGCGTTGGAGCTTACAGCACAAAAAGCCTTGCCCTTTTTTTCTCGAACCATCTTTTCTTTCTCATATGCCAACCGCCGAGCAACTGTGCCAATTCGTCGTGAAATGTACACTGACAAATTGCGTCAACACTTTATGAGCTCTCAGTAATTGTCTATTTTTCACTTCGCACCTTTCGCGTGAGACACCAGACGCGGTGATCATCTGTTGATGGGATTACAAATACGTTGTCGCGGGACTTCATAGAGTCAGCGCGTGGATTGAACTTGAACGAGAACATGTTTTCTACGTCCTCTAGCAGGTCACCAACCTGGACATGGCCAGAAGACCTTCCCAGCTCGACGCCGGGTGCTTTTCCGGAGTCGTCGCAGGCAGAGCCGGAAGCCGCGGCTGGTTCTTCTCAGAACACACAAAGTACACAAGATACACCACGCAGGCCTAAACGCCACTATCCTCCGCGTACGTGCCGGATATGCTTGGACACGGTTTATCCGACGTCGGTACCAGAATCAGAATACTTACCTAGCATGCTTCAATCGAAACCACGTGTTGTCTATGTTTCTTCTGATCCAGAACTTGGACGCCTTTTACGGCCTTGCAAATGTAAAGGGTCTTCGCGTTATGTGCACGAGGGCTGTTTGCAATCATGGCGGCATGCCGACCCAGCCTATGGGCAGAGAAACTACTGGCAATGTCCAACGTGCGGATTTAGGTATCGATTTCAAAGGGTAATGTGGGCTCGCTGGATTACGAGCGCCTTGGCACAGCTTGTTCTCACGTTCTCAATTCTGCTTTTCACTATCTTTGCACTCGGTTTTGTTGCTGACCCTATAATTAATCTTTATTTGGACCCTGTGGACACCATCATTGGTTCTGAATTCTGGGAATCGACTCATGTCTTGGACCTGCCAGATCTAGATGAAGACCCAACATGGATAGAACACTTCCTCAAGGGGCTTGCCTCGCTTGGAGTTCTTTCGGTCATCAAGACTTTCCTCGCGTTGTCTCCCTGGCGCTGGTGGCTCAGAGGCTCCGGTCTAATTAGCAATGGCGGGCGAACGACAGGCCGTAGTCGTGTTGCCTCCATCAATTGGCTGGTGGTGCTGTTCGGCGTAGTCACATTCCTAGCGGTATGTTTCTCTTTGTGCCTGTGGTTGCTATTGTTATTGACTTTTGTCTCGTTCTAGGCCGTCTACAAAGGTGTTCGGCACTGGGTACGAATTGCTTTAGAGAAAGCCGGTGAAAGGGTTCTCGACGTCCAAGGTGATGACGACGGCGATGACGATGATGCCGACGATACACCTACTGGTCACGACAAGAAGGAGCATTAGCAAAAAGGAGCATTAGCAAATTACTATTTACTTCTACGATCGGCTCCATCCCTCTTTATCAGCTGTGTATCTCCATCCTCTTTTCGGGACTATCATTCTCGCACTACTTTGAGTTGTCACGCTCCTGCCAATGACGTGCCAATCAGTCAACGTGCGAAGATCTACCGCCTCCTTCTCAACTCCTGGTCTTGTTTGGGAGAGCCAGACACGTTATGTGTCTTCCTCAATCAACCCCGGGCAATGACCTCGAGGAAGGAGAGACCGCATTCTTGATTGATTAGACAATGCGTGGCTTGTTTCATAGTCTGCCATGGCTCTTGTCTGATTGAGTTGCGGTATATTTCATCTTGAGTAGTCTTGTTATTAGCTAATGAAGTGATGAACTGCATGCCATACTTTTCCAGTGACCATATCTTTTTCCTATGACTGAGTAGTTAACATAGACTGTAGATATCCCTATGTACCCATTCCCCAGGAAGCACAGAGTCAGGACCCTGTCTGAGTCACATGTGCCTGCCAAGAGCTGGCACGTGCACTCTTGCTGCTGGAATCGCGTTTGGCCAATCATCGCTCGCCTCTGTGAACCTCAAACAAAGCATCTTCTCTGGCCGGTGAAGGCATTCACATGTCTTGAACGCTGATAGGCCAGTTGAATGTCTTGGGTGTTTTAGCGTGTTTTAGATGGTGCCTTCCCGGAGTGATGTGCTCCTGCCCTAGGTGCACAAGCCCTAAAGCGCAGGGGCATCTCAGCCTCCTCAAACACAACTTATAAGAGACAGCTCCCATACAATCTTTGTAGGCCGAGTCCTCTCTCCCATTGCACATCAAGGACCAACCTATATCCTGCGTGTTTCTGTATATTCTGTCTGGCCATGCCGGCATCGCTTCCTCAGATGGGCCAGGCCCCGGCCATGGACTTGGTCCAAGGAGGCAACCACTACCCACCTTAATCTCTTCTCTTCGTCCTGGCTCTTCTCTTTTCTCTTCCTCTCTGCTCGTTCCTCTCCTCTCTCATTCCATCTTTTGCATATTCTCTCGTTGTGGCCGCTCCGTTGCACACAGAAACTCGAGGATGGCTTCGGCCAACTTGGTTCGCGGTTTCTAGTGGCATTGGTTCGACATTGGAGTACTTGGTTGATTGGCAGTCATACGTTCGGTGTTTGGTCCTTCTCAATCGGAGCAGCAGTTCGTCAAGCAGGAGCAAAGGCGATATCCCCGTCAATATCTTCGTTTCAACGCTCACGTCAAACTGTCGGTCGAGGAAAAAAGTTTGTCTCTTGAAGAGAGCCACGTTTCGATTTTGCCCTCTGTTGCTGTCCACAATTGAATGGCAGTTTTGTTTCTGCTTTGGCTCAGTCAGTTAGCTGAGCGTACTCGTTTTGACAACACGGTCCATCGTCCAGGACTCAATCTCCTAGGTTTTGACCATGGATCTTTGTGAGCGTGGTAAGTTCAACAGAAAAACACTTATGCAATTGAATTGCTTTGTTGGCTGTCGAGTTCAAGTGCCAAAGGCATGGTGCTTGCATGGTTGTGGAAAGAACTCATACTCGCGGCATATCGCAATGACTAGAAGGCAGACTGACGTTAACTAGAACTGGAAAAACTTGTCATTGACAATGATGATTGCGAGGGTGATACGAACTCAGACAGTGATGTCACGGTTCGAGCTCGTCGATCTTCGTCTGTTCGCAGTGACCCGTTCGACGAGGAATTACCCAAGGACTTCAAGCCCAGAAAGCAAGAATGGTTCTTTAATCCTCGCCCTGACCCCAAAAAGCCAATCAGCATGTTCTGGACTGATCACGAGGGCTTCTATGCTGTTCCAGAACCTGAGCCTGTGTCTGCAGAAACGAGTGGCAAGCCGAAAGAAAAGCTGGGCACAATGGGTCTCCTCGAGCAGTTGTTTGTGCCACGAAGGGAAGAAAACACGAGCATCCCAAAGTGGACCATTGGGGCACCCCTGCCTAATTTGTCTCTCCGCAGGGTTTCGGTGGACGCCAACGACCTTTCTCAATTTTCACTTGCTCGCCCGCCAACCCCTCCTCGCAAACGCTCTCGCTACCCAAGCACCATGAGCAACAAACCTCTGCCTCCTCTTCCTCGTCGCTTCGGGTCAGTAGGAGATCGACCTTTGTTTTCTCGTGCCCGTTCTCAGAGCACACCTGGGGAATTCACTCTAGGCATGGATGACGCTTCTCAGTCTGATTTGCACCTGGGGGACGAAGTCGAGCGTATCCTCGACGCATACGAAGACCCGAAGATGTCACACACCGAGTCTGAAGAGCCCACCCCAGTTGAAGAAGATTCTCGAGAGAACGAAACCCATGCTGAACAGCCTTATCTTTTTCATCGTCTTGGTCAGCACTCGGACGACCAGATGGAAGCTATTTCTCAGATGGAGGCAGCACTGGCAAATTTCAACATGAAAGAGTCTCTTCGCAACAAGTTCCTTAATTGGACTCAGCAACTTCTGGACCTTAATTTTCCCTTTAAGTCTAGTACGAGACCTACATACGGCCGAGAAGCCCAGATCACTGAGAAAGATGCTCACGCCATCGTGGACTGGGCAATCATGGTGGGCACGAAAATGAACGCCACACTTGATCATATCTACGATTGTCTCAACGCGGGGGATTTGGCCGAGGCTCAGCTTCGCTCCATGTGTGTTGGTGTTGACATTTACAATGATCCTGCTCTGCATGTTGAAGAGCTCTATCATAAAATGACAGACATTGTCCATAAGTAAGTAACTCATCTAATAACTATCGCTTTTCACTTATTAACGTTGTTCTTCTTTCTGCCGTCTAGGAAATGTCGTTCCCCTCGCGCACATGAGACCAATCTGTTAACCTGGTTCTCAATTACTTTCGACCGCCTTATGCACACTCCTTTCCTGGCCATCAAAGACCGCGTCGTCGTAGTACGCGACGAGCACCCACATGACCCTGTGCCAATTCCTCTGGACATCGCCACCCCGCTCGACGTGCTCAAGCGTGTACTCGATGAAGCTAACACTTGCTACGACCAATACACGGATTTGACTAGACGTATTAGGGGAGAGTTCTTTGTTCCTATTGAAAAACGAATTCCAGGAGTCAGCTCCCGCACCCAGGGCTACCTCAACAACGTTGTTGGTCCGTCCAATGTCATCTGATCATTCTCTGGCTGGCCAATTCAACTATTTTCTTTGAATTCCAATCAACAATGCCAGTTCTGCATCTGAACACCTTCTCCAATATCTCACGAGAGACGACCGTTACGAAATGAAAATATTTCAGGGGGGAGGAGTTAGCTTGTCTCATGCTTGCAATTTTGATTCCTTTTCTTTTTCTTTCTTTCTTGTCATTATGTTCGAGTCAAATCGCATTCTATGCAACCCTTGCACCTTTGTCCAGGCAGCAAGTTGATGTTAATATTAATGGGGGAGGGTTCTTCTAGCTGAAAATATCCGAAAAAAACGGGCAGAAAAAGGGAGAAAACACAGAAAAAAAGATGAAAATGGGGAGCAGATAGTACTCGTTACCTATGAATGGAACAATCTTCACGTACTAATTCTTAGATCTCACCTACTTTAACACAAAATAGATACTAAGACAACGAAGTAATTGAAGCAACCAAACATTCTAGATTGTTGTATTCAGAATGGTAGATTTCATTAAACATTAATATAAATCCTAGGATAAAGCAGCAAGCTGCGCGGAAAACGCCGCCTTGTCATATTTCACATATTTGCCTCGCCCCTTGTCGACCTCGTGGTACCGGTCCCAGAACCGCACATACAGCGGCTCCAGCACGGCCTGCACCTCGCGGCCTAGCGCGCCGCGCACTTCGCGCTCCATATAGAGTTGTCTGTGTTGGGAAACCAGGCTGTCGAAGCCGGCGTTGAAGGACTTGAATTTCTCCTTGATGGAGTCCTTGTCCTTGGACGAGAGTGATTTGACGACCGCGGCAGAGTCGACGGGTCCGCTGGATGAAGGGCGGGGTCCGCGGGATGTGTATTGTACGTCGAGCAGGAGCTGGGATGTTTCGCGCCAGGCGTCGATGTATGCTGATGTGCCGCGTTTGCGGAACGCGTCGATGCGGGCTATGCTATCGGGGCTCGCGAGGTAGCGAGAGAGATCGGTGCTGGCGCGGATAGAGCGGTCTACGACGCAGAAGATGTTGGAGATGAAGACACCCAATACTGCTTTTGAGCGGTAGACGGTGCGGCCCCGGGCTTCGAGGGAGCTGATTAGGGCTTCGACCATGTCGAGAATGAAATGGGAGAATAGCGTTTGACTGTCTGGGCTGACATCTAAAGGCGTTGTGTTGGCGGACTGAGACTTGGATCGCCAGTTCCCGTCGCCTAGGGAGGTGAGAATTGAGGCGAGAGGGCCAGAGTAGCCGGTCAAAGTGGTCAGAGAACTCATAACTTCGTGCACCAAGGGAACGGTCCCGCCGTCCGGTGGCAGAACCGCAACGGCAGCTGCCTTTTTCTTGGTCTCTTCGAGAAGCTCCGAGAGTGACGATTTGGCTGTTTCGCGTATGGGACGCAGGGCCTCGATGAACAAACTCTTGAGCTCGCCAGTTTTGGCGTCGATCCTATATGACATGGCAGTGACTATCTCGATGATCTCGAAAGCGAGAAAGCAATCCGTCATCAAGTTAGACTTGATATACTGATTGAGCTCTCGAAGAGTTTTGGAGAATTCTGCCAGTGATGACCGACATGAAGCTTGTAATGCCCGGCCTTGTTGTTCTCCTGTATATATTTGTACGATTCCGTCGTGTTCCACCGAGATGAAGCCCTCCAGTGCACTTGAATAAACCCCGATTCCATTTGTGCCTTGTTTATATGGCCCGTCGTCTGGGCGCCTCTTGGCCGTACTGATAGAAGCCATGGCAAGATTTTGCAGACTTGATGTTATATACGGCCCGCGGGTTTCAGCATAGATGGTCACAGCGGGGTCTTCCGATCCACGTTGTGGTAATTGGCCAGCGGCAGAAGTTATGGCAGTCGCAATCGGTGCAAGTTCTGCAATCGTCTCTTCGGGAATGGAAGGGAAAGGGAGTTCTTTGCAGACGACAAGAATTAGTCAATGCGTAATTATAGCGATGTCCGAGGCTAGCTTACGTTTGGTGAGGTAGTGTAACGGTTCGATAGGGTCAACATTTTCCTTCAATCTCGACAGAAATAAATCTTGCAGTCTCTGGCTTCCAAAACCCAGGAGCGACGAGAATTCCGAGATTGCTTGCTGATTGGACTTGAGATTGGTTGACGTAAGGTTCTGAAGCGCATAATCAATTCGCTTCAACGCAGCGAGGTATTGCGGTAAGCCTGCACTTTGGGGTCTTCATAGTGTCAGTGCGATCAACTATACAGTATAGGCATAAGATTCCCTACCCAGCCCGTATTATTCCCTCCTCTTTGCCTTTCGCATCCAATGGCTTCCGGAGCTTGTCAATAGCTTCGATCACCCGATCAATGTTGCTGTTGGTGATTTGCAGAGACTGCGTGTTGCTATAAATTGGGCCAATTGCATCTTTCACCACCTTCCCACTGGTCTCCAGGCGATCGAGCGATCCTTGGATCTTTTTGGTCAGCACCTTAAGCTTGTCGAGATTGGCGTAGAGCACCTCGACCTCGGCGCTCTCTTCGGCGTACGTGGTGTTCTTTGTGCCCACCATGGTCAGTTCGAGAAACCATGAATGGCCTAGAACTGCCACAGGGTCACTTGGGCAGGGGAAGGACTGGCGTCAGTCTGAAGCTCTAGCTCTAGCAGTGCTGGCCACGTCTGATCATCGGACTTGGTGGAGTGATGAGGCCGGGACCACCGGGGCCCGCCAAGCCGCTAACTGTGTAAGTATTAGCTGTCAGGCTAGACTGTGTATGGCTTAGCGTCATCGCCTCCATTCCCAACAATTCAGGCATGCGCATAACGTCATGGATCGCCAGGGACGGAAAACGAGGCCTTTGGTTGGCAGCCGGCCATGTTTCGTGTTCTCCCATACCACTATCACCATTGCCGTCATGCGATAAATGCGCCCTCTGGCAGGCTTGTCTTCAATTGCTCCAGCAATGCACATTCCTGCAGCCTCGCGCATGCGCTGGACTGTTCCTCCCGCCTTTCTAGCAGCATGGGGTAGCTGGAGCTACTCTTTTCGCGACAGCTTGCGTACCGATGGCCCATCGCACGCATGGAATCAGAAACCATCTTACAGCACGTCTCAACAGCCAATTGATAGCAAAAGACATGGCGACAAAAGTCAATCGCCTGCTAGTGCGCAGCCGGAATCACCGACGGCGTGGACAACGTTCACGAAGAAGTTTGTGGTTATCAGGGATTCGTTTACATCTGTTGAGCTGGCAAATATTGGCGACAACATCAAGAACTACATCACCCCAGACTGGATGCGGTTCCTCCCTGCCACGGTGCAGAAGCTTCAGAGAGAATTGTCCATGGCGCCTGGCTCGCTGGCCGACGACATATGGAGGGAAGCTCACGACCCTGATATAAATCCGGAAATTTCTGCCGACGCGACTGTTCGAGTTGGTGATACTCTTTGTCCGGAAGAGATTGGTTTCCGTCGGAGGCGACAAAAGCATGCTGTCAAGGCACTAGCAAAATATCTAGACTTGAAGGAGGAGGACATCCATCCTGATGATGTACCAATAATTGCGATGTGCGGATCTGGTGGCGGTCTCCGAGCTCTCGTCGCGGGTTCAGGATCCTATCTGGCTACACAAGAAGCTGGACTTTGGGATTGTATCACATACACGGCCGGCGTGAGTGGAAGCTGCTGGCTACAAACCCTCTACAACTCTTCAATATCCGACGGTGATTTCCAACGACTCGTCGAGCACTTGAAAAACAGGCTGGGGATTCACATTGCTTTTCCACCCAAGGCACTTAACCTGTTGACTACAGCTCCGACAAACAAGTATTTGCTGAGGGGTTTAGTAGAGAAGCTGAAAGGGGACCCTAATGCAGATTTCGGTCTTGTTGACATATATGGATTGCTATTGGCTGCACGGCTACTCGTCCCCCGCGGGGAACTTGATATTTCTGATAGAAACCTAAAGTTGTCGAATCAAAGAGACTTCCTTCGAGTAGGAAGCAATCCACTGCCTATCTACACAGCCGTTCGTCATGAAATCCCGATAACAGAAAAGGGCGAGGTCAAAGGACGCCGAGCTGTAGAGAAAGTCAAGGAAGCGGCTACAAGAGAAGCTTGGTTTCAATGGTTTGAGTTTACTCCTTATGAGTTCTTTTGCGAAGAGTTTGGTGCTGGAATTCCCATGTGGGCAGTTGGCAGGCATTTCTACGAAGGAAAAGACACGCCTCCCAATGAATACCCAGTCCCAGAACTTCGCATTCCTGCATTAATGGGTATATGGGGCAGCGCGTTTTGTGCGACTCTTGCACATTACTATAAAGAAATCAGACCTGTTGTCAAGGGCCTTGCAGGTTTCGGAGGCATAGATTCTTTAATTGAAGGGCAAAGTGACGAGCTTATCAAAGTTCATCCTTTTGACCCTGCATCGATACCGAATTACATCTTGGGTATGAAAGGAAAACTACCTGCTTCATGTCCAGAATCGGCCTTGCACGACTCTCATTTACGGCTGATGGATGCTGGTATGAGCAACAACCTTCCGATCTACCCGCTGCTTAGACCGGGGAGAGGGGTGGACATCGTCGTTGCCTTTGATGCATCTGCAGACATTAAACAAGAGAACTGGCTAGCTATTGTTGATGGATACGCTCGACAGCGAGGCATTAAAGGATGGCCCGTCGGGGCCGGGTGGCCAAGGGAAGACAAAAGTCCAGAAGAAACTGCAAAGATGTTACACGAAGTGAACCAGCTGAACGAGTCCAAATCAGACACTAAACTTGACCATGCACAAGACCATGACCCGAGAAAGAAAAATGAGAATACTCCCTTGACAGACACCCTTATGACGTCCGATTCTCACCACGACAGCGCATCGAATAAGCCCACAGATTCAGGAAATGATTTGTCATACTGCAATGTGTGGCTGGGCACAAAACAGGAACTGACAGCTGAAAAAGAGCCTCCGCCATCCAAGAGATTATTCCACCCTAGCAATGGCGATCCCAGCACGTCAGACTTCCATCTAATGCGACCAGATGCTGGAATCGCTGTCATATATTTCCCACTTCTCCCCAACTCCTCAGCGCCAGATTACACAAGCCCCAACCGTACCGATAGGTCACAAATTGCAAACCCTCGCGGTTTGGCGGAGCGTGAAGTGGTCGATCCCGCATCACAGGAAGCTCTAGTGCCAAAGCCGAGCACTATCAATCCTGACGTTGACGATTTCCTGTCGACGTGGAATTTTGTGTACACCCCGGAACAGATTGATTCAGTCGTGGGGCTTGCAAAGGCCAATTTTGCCAAAGGCGAGGCTCAAGTCAAGCGTGTTGTGCGCGGCGTCTACGAACGGCGCAAACGGGACCGACTACAGCGCGAGCGCGCTGCGAAGGAGGAAGCAGTGGATAAGAAGATGGATGAATTGAAGAAACGGCATGAGGGATATACGCCTATCTACTAGTATATACTGACCATTCTGCCTGTTCTTTGGAGTATCTCTTCGACATTTGACATCAACAACGATGAAATATGGCACAAGGAAAACGATATAAGCATTCTCAATACATAAGAGTTGGAGAGGATCATTCCATCAGAGATGAAACTATAAACCAGATATATCTAATGCATTAAACCTAGAATAATACTATTATATAAATAAAATCAACCAGACAAAGGCAAATATCCACCACCACCTCTCCCAGACTCATCCATAAAACACCTCTCCAAGCCCTCAAACTCCTTTTGAAGCGCATCTTTGTCGTCGCATTTCCGCGCCGTATCGAAATCAATCAACACAGCCTGCGATCCCCGAACAAGAAAATTGAATCGATTTGTATCACCATGCCGAACACCCAACTCATGCAGTCGACCTAACATCTGCTGGCAAACCGCAAGATCATTTACATCTGCATGCCGCGCATCAGTGATGCGCTCCATGAGAAACCCAATGACTCTCCCGTGCTCGCTTAAATGGCCCAGAAACCGGGGGCCGATGGCATGCCCGTCAATCCATTCGTAGGCCGTAGTCTCGTTCTCCATGTACTGGATTTCCCAGTCGAAGCGCGCGAATTTGGCGATTACGACAGTGGTGTTGAATTGCGGGCATGTGACTTCGTAGATGCCTGAATGCACGCGTTTTCCCACCGCGAGGTCCTGATAATCGACGAGTGTTTTGTGCCACTGATTTCGAACACTGAGGAATTGAGTCCGAGTGGCACGCGCGAAGTATGGGTTGCCGGTTTGGGGATGTTTGGCTATCAATCCATCGTTCCAATCGCCAGGAGGTAGCTCTGGGAGCAGAGCGACTAGTGATGGGCCGAAACACATGTCGTCGATGGGATATAGGCCAGCTTCGATTGTGACATATTTGATGGTATTCCCGTTAACTAGAAGGCGGAAATAGCTTTCATCTTCTTCATCGGCCGAGGCTTGAAGGAGCTGCATCTGTGGTTGACTGCCCATGGTCGTTATTAATGCGGAGGGGTACAGAGTGAATTGGTTGATGCAGTAGTACGGCGCTAAAGTACTGGGGCCACCAGCATTGCTTATAAGCTACTCAACAACACGTTCTCCTTTAGTCGAGCAGAAAAGTGAAAAAAGTCTAGTCAGATCTGTGGTGTCATTAGGGGCAAGTTGTCGTCAGTGTCGCAACGTTTCGAGGTCGTCTAGAATATCGTCAAGTGCGTCTGCCATGCCGCTTGCATACAGGATCCGAGCGATTGTAGCATGTATTGCAAGAAGTATGGGGCCTGGAAGCTCTGTATCCAAATCTGATTGCTTTGTAAACCGCACGAATCTTTCCCCATGAGCATCAGTTGGCATTATATCAAAAAGGCCGGATGGAAAATTGTGGTAAGCTTTGATCTTGTATACGTCCTGGTTCACAGTTGGTTCTAGTGCAATTGTAAGCCTGCCAAATTCCTCATGGAGATGACTTATGAGTGTCATTATGTTGCGCGGTTCATTGCAATTGATCGGGTTTGATGGCCTTTTTAAGATCTGGGAACAAGGAACAGACGGTTGCCCAGTTCTTTTTGCGTCCTATATTTTATATTATTTTAGCAGATAAAATAATGAGTGGGAGAATTTGAAGCTAACCTAGGCATTGTTCTCGAACTTGCCAAGTCCGAATGGGATAATATAACAAGTACGAGTACGTCCTGTAAATCTTTCATTGAAATCATCGAAAATTTCTCGTACTTGATCCATGCATTCTACATCAAACCGTCCAGTGATTGCACAACGATACTTGTCTCTCTTCAAAAAGGTCTTTTCAAGCCATGTCTGACCAGCAGATGCTGATTCGCCTATTGCCTCGTCTACACTTGTGAGTTGTGACCACTGAAGGTACCTTTCCACCACATGCTCTCACTAAAATCGAATCTCAACATCAGTTTTATTCAAAAGGACGGTAATATAATTTCAATGAAAAATGAACCTACTTGGAAGAAGAACCGTGGATAGTAGATGATCGGCGAGCGTAGCAAGACAACTTTCCTCGTTGACATAATTGCAGACAATTTTGGCACCTTCGTCTGGTAGATGGTCTATGAAACTGTTTAGTATATCGACAGTCTTGTCCTTGTTCGAAGAAGAGGAGTAGTGGTGTATTTTCTCTCTGGCCGCTGTCAACTCGCTCATATCCATGATGGTTGGAGATCTTCAGATGTAGATATGGTTGTGGAGCTACTGTGTTACAACTTACAAGTCAGAAGCGGATCACATGATTCAATCTATGGTTGTTGATGCCTGAATAGGCAGAACAGCACTGATAAATGCCCCAGGCATTCATATCCCGCTTAGGCCAGCACCTTTGTACTCTCCTTCTAGATATTATCAATATGAGCAGTTTCTTGACATTGCATCTTATTGTAGTATTGTACAAATAAGTCAAACAAGCAAAGGTCGCACTCATTCCTAAGGCGCGTGTTTCCCGTCTATGATCTCCCCGTATTCTCTCATGTGGCTTTGGAAATTTTCCTTTGCAAACTTCCTTCGCCAATGCAATAGTGGATTAAAATAATTTTCACGATACAAACTTCCACAATAAAAATAGTCTCTGCACGCGACACAATGAGAGCCTCATTCCAGAGACCTCATATGAGGATCTAGGAACGGGGCACGCACAACTGCTACGAAGCGCCTACTATTCGCTGTACCTCTATCGAACTCGTCTTTGGTTATTAATCGACGTATGGGACTCTTTCCAGATGGCACGCGAGATTGTCATTTTTCCAGTGTTTTGAATCAGAATAAATCCCAGGGGTGGTCCTTATCGAGGGCAGATTTGCGACATGATTATCGTCTAATCCGAATTTCCGAATCGCGTCTGCCTGTCGTACCGGTAAGTATTCAATGTTCGTAGTGAAACATAGAAAGCAAACCCGGCGACAAGTAATCAGATAAAGGTACCCACCAAATTCGCCGCATGTTTCGCATTCAGCTGTGCAGAGCTTGTCGTAAAGATCTTGACACGAATTCCAGCCAGCAGCGTCGATGCTGAGCATGCCTCGAAGCGAGACTGGGGCGTGTGTCACGATTGCTTTGTATTCAGGAACCGAGTCCACTAGCTGCATGGCGCCTTGATTGACACGCCGAAAATCGGTTAATGACCGTATGTCAAGCTGTGTCATCACCATGTTCAGCAGCTCCAGAGGGAGCTGGTCCAAGAGTCCGAGCGTGTGGATGGGCACAGCATGATGCCGTTCGTTGTCTAGAGGGCAGAGACTGTAATTATCATCCAAAGTGTGGTCTTTATTGCGGGGAATCCACGTTCGCTGGTCAATATTGTGATCCAGTGGAGAAGCGTGTAGTGCAAACATCGTGAGACGTGAGGAGATGCGGTGGAGTATCCGATCGGAAAGATTAGGCGATCTTGCTAGATCTAGCCCCATTATGTAGTTTATTAAAAGTGGGTCCATATTAAGGCTAAATGATAGTGACCGTGCAAGACATGCATCATACTAGATATTTGTATGTCCGTCATGATTGCATGTTTAAATAGTGGATATACGCAAGACAAGAAAATATAACTTTTCGGTTTTCTTTTAAAAAGCGCTGTGATACATTTGCTTTCGGTGGACTTGGCTATGTTTAAATCTTACTTAGTATGCCAGTATCTAATTGTTATGGCCTAGCTGCTCAGCTTAAAAATTCATTCTAAGACTATAAGTCTCCACATTATGCTATCTCAGAAATGGCTTTCAATTTAGTTGGTTATGCATGCATTATAAAATAAATTCGTTCGTGTCTGAATTAAGTCAACTTTCTTCCCGCTGCACTAAACTTAGGACAGAATGCTGTAAAGGTCTTCCGAACTAATATGCATACTAAGGGCCTTCATCGCACCATTATCGCTGAGATACGTCTCTCCCTGTGGATTTCCATCCAAAACCAGCCTCTTCAGCCCGTAGAAATCTTCCGAATACCAGAGCGGACGACCTTCTTCGTCACTCGATCGCATACTCCCCAAGCTCGTCATCACGCCAACAATGCTATGGTATTGCGGAAAGCAAAATCCATTACAGATAGCATTCGGAACATGCAGAACATCCTCCAATACAAGCGTACGTGTTAGCGCTCCTTCCGCGGGGCTCGAGCGCACTTTCAACTCTACCGTTCCCACGCCAGCGACAAAGGTTTCTCCGGCGCCTGGAAACACGGCGTTGCCAACGGACCGTCCCACGCGGCGGTATTCCTTAAAGGATGAACGGTTTCTAGCATAGTGAGTGCTGCCCGATACGCACATCCAGTCCCAGCATCGACGCTGCTGTTGTCGGCTTTTTTGCGGCGGGCTGGTTTGGCGCTGCTGTCCCTTTCTGTTGCGCGATGGGCTTTGATGATCCTGTCTCTTTCTCTTTCGTTGTTTTTTTGCGTCTCTCCAGTATTCCCCGATCTCGCCCATTGTGATATCAATTTATTCGATTTATTACTCAAATGCGTGATGAATTCCAAGTTTCTCAATGATGGTGTAGGTCAGATCGTGCATTCAAGTAGGTGTACCCACAATAAACAGTTTAGGTGCCTGCTTTCAACACCGAGGATTGGAATAGCAAACCTTGGAAGTTGTTGGAAGAGTGTCAGTGGAGGTACGTAGTACGTACAAATGTGCGGGGAACTCGTCAGGGCTGCAGTGGCGGAAGCCATCGGGATCTAAAGGTGGGGAAACGCTGACTACGGAAGGCGATTGGGTACCGAACAATAAAGACGGGTCCAGATTTATATGTAGTTAGGATCAAGGATATCTATCAAAACAAAAAAATGACGCCAAACCTTCAATATACAAATCGAAATTATATATCCCGTCAATATTATATATCCCAAGTCGCAAAAGTGCTTAATGCAGTCGAAGATCGGTTTGCTACTCCAAAATTACGGGAGTAGCTTGTTATAGATGCTAAACTATCACCGGAGACCAGCCTAGAACTTCTTCAAGCCACGTCCCATCTCCAGATTCTATAGCATTCATCCACGCGATCTCATCCAGACTCATCATGTCATCTCCAACCGGGGCAAAGCCAGGCCCTGCGTCACTATAGAACGAGGAAGACCCTTCTTCTGTCGTCTGGCTTGCAGCCCTCTGTTTCACAATCACCCACCTCTGAGACAGCCGGAGCATGTTAGCGACCCGTCGGAACAAATCGTCGTCTGACTGTTCCCCGGCGGACTGGCTGGCCAGCTCGGCCTTTTCAGCCATCCAGTCCATTATTATGTGTATATCAACTGTGTTTCGCACAGCCTCACAGTCCCACGCCGGATCGTCGAATGTCGATAGGTGTTTCAAAATCACGACGCAGCGTACAAGCTGGAACCAGAAGAAAAAGGGAAATCCTACATACGCGGTCGGTGGAATCGTGTAGAAGACGTCCATCCACGACTTGACGGCATAGAGGGAACGCCATAGGCACTCGATGTGTTCGAATCCGGCCATAGAGCCACTTGGCCCGCCGCTAGACGCTGACTCGGGGAGCAGAGGAGCTTCCGAGCTAGCCAGACGGGTTACCTCATTTATACAGAGCTCGACGTAGTGAGCGTGTGCAGTGAGCATATCTGCGGTCCTCGTTTTATGTTAACAATCAAAGCTCCAGATCTGTTGCGCCCGTAGTTGGACTTATCACTTACCTCGTCGCTGGAGATGCGGCGAGAACGAGGCTATGAGCTCCTTGAGCTGTCCTTGTAACACCTTGACATACATAGAAGTTGTGAAAGGCGTGGCGTGATCTGCATCTTGCGGCTCCCGCATGTTTAGTGCCTTCTGTGAGAGCACCTGCAGGCGAACTTGAATCGCGAAAGTTTCGTCCGATGGGCATGCTTTGTTCATCTCGATAACACTCAGCGCTTCTTCCATCTTAGAGTTCCACCGTAGAGCAACGATGCGTCCAAAAGAAGACGAGATACTTGATGCGCATGCGTGTCAGTGAAGGCAAGCTTATAATAGTCAAGATAGGGCAGTGGCAAAAGTCAAGTCGAGGATGGAGCTTACATAGAACTGAGAGAAAAACATGCCAAGATCGCTCGTTGCTGCTCTAGTATACCCTGGGCCGAACTGTCGCTTTGGTTATGCTCAGCGTTCCCAAGCCCCGGGGTCATTTTCGCTATTACCCACGCGTCTGGTGGTGGTGGCTTGCCCTGCTGTAGATCATAAACCAGGGACATGGCCAGCATGATCATGCGAGACAAGTTGCTTCCCCGTTGAAGAAAAGGATCGGTGCTCCATGCAATGTAAGTTAGTATGGCCAGCAGCATGTCAATGCTCGACTGGTTTTCAAGCACAGCCGATCTCGTCAAGTGGCTTTTGAGTCTTTCAGCGCGCGCCAGTTTCTGTTGTGTCGAGGGCGTGGCTACCGCGATGATCGCCTCGGCGAGAAAAGGCCGCTCGTGGCGCAACTGTTGAATGGTTATGCTGGGAGATGGGCTAATAAAAGGGAAGCAAGGCAGCATGTGATTCATGAAGCGGTCTAGATACCACGCAGCCTCGTCCAGGGCCATGTCATACAGGGGCGGCACCACCTCGCTATCAGAGTAGGGGCTGACCGAGTTGCTGATGTCCCCGTTTGTACTAATTATGGACTCGGCTAGATTAGACTGTGGATTATTAGGTGCATTGGCGATAGATTGGAGCATCGTCGTTAGGCTATCGATCCTGCCCTCGAGCTCCGCAATCTGCTCGCCCGACTCAACGTCCCGAAGGGTTCGCTTGCGAGCCGAGTCTGGCGGCTGGCACTGTTTCTTGAGACGAAAACACCTGGGAGGCGATCAGTATGGTGCTCGCAGTAGGCAGCTTTGATGGCCACCCACCTTTCGCAGCTGGCGCCCTCGGGGCGAGCCACGCAGCGGCACTTCGCCTTGGAGCACTGCCTGCAGGCCTTGCCGTACGAGCCGGAGCCCGGAATTGGGCCACGTCTCTCCATAGTATACAGGGCTTTGGTTTTACATAGAGCGGTATCAATTTGAGAACATGAGAAGACACGGTCTTTTGTCCGTGGGAGGCGGACTTCGTTTTGATACAGTGCGGACTTGGTGGCCGAAGTCCGCTGTGGATCCAGTCTCCACAGTGGCTCGTCGGGCTCCACTTTTTAGATGTCTGCAAACGACCCAGGACTATACAACTGATTTACTATGCTCTTACAGTCTTACTATTACTTCTATGGACATCATCTGGCGGTAATCAAGTATGCAAGTACTAAAAGTGGTATTATATTATGTCTATTAAAACGAAAATTCAAAATGAAAATGCCCAACACTAATTACAGTACATCACGAAGAATATGGCCCGAGTACGTCCAACGTCTTGCGCCAGAGAATGTCTCCGGCATTCATTGCCTTGAGCTGCCCCATGACCTTCTCCTGCTGTATCTCCTTGACCTTGTCAGTGATACCATACAACGCATCTGCCTGCTTTGTCCTTGCCATGGTCAGCGCCGGGCTCTGGCCTGCGGACAACGGAACGCCCTTGCCGCCATATTTGGCACTGGTGATGAGATACACAATCTTCTCTGCAGCATCCTCTGGCGAGGTACCCATCATAGAGTACGCTCCGTTTACCAGCGGCCAGTACCACTTGTTGCCCCAGACCTTCTTGAAGAGGTCTGTCTGGACACCGCCGGGATAGTGGTGGATGAACGCGACGCCGGGGTTTTCTTTCGCTAGCCTCGCCATTGTCAATGTGGTGTAGGTCGAAGTCGATTTTGCGAGGTTGATCAGACTGTGATGGCCGGGCTCCTTGAGGTCGAGATCGTCGAGGAAGATATTCGCGGTTTCGTTGCCGGCGTTGAGCACACTGACGATGCGCGGGTTCTGAGACACCTTGAGCAAGGGCAGGAGTTGGATCATCATCAGCACTCGGCTGTAATATGTCAGGGACTGCGAGGTTGAGTAGCCCTCGGATGTTTCTAATTGTAGCAAGTCAGTTTCTCGGCAACTCTAGACTTATGGCTAGCTAGTAATACGCACCAGTCCGTTCAGAAGAAATAAATCCCGCGCTCATATACAACGCATCGATGCACTTCTCGCGTGATTTAATTTCGTCGCAAAGTCTCCTGGTGTCGGCAAGAAGCGTGAGTTGTCCTTCGAGCCAGATGATGTTTGCCTGCTTGTTGGATCCCCGGAGCTGGTCCAGGAATGCTTTGTGCTTGTCGCCATTGCGGCCAATCACATAGACCTTGATTGGCAATTTTGTCGCAACCAGGCGGACAAGACTTGCTTTTCCTATTCCATCGGTAGCTCCGGTGAATACAGCTATGTGAGGCACCGTGTTTTCTGTGATGCGGGTGTTGGATGCCCGCATTTCTGTGAGAGAGACCATGGCTAAGTTTGGGACTGCGACGCGAATAATAGAACAGATAAGGTGAAGGAATTAAGTGTGATGAAATAAATAGAATAACTCATGATCTACGGAGGCTTGCAGAATTATATACGTTTTCGTTCTATCTTACTAGCGAGTCCTCAGGAGAGGAGCGGACTCCAAGTCCGTGTCTAACGGAGTTTGCGCTATTAGGCGGCAAACCCAACGAAACCTACTTCAGATCTATTACTAAATTTGTTACCTCTACGGAGTAGGCCGTGGACTATCGAAATGTACATCAGGCCTAGTAGGGCGTATTTCCACAGTCCGACTGTCGTATACATTTCCTGATCAGTATTCTACAAGCCAATCTATTTGCTCTAGCGCAGTTTTGCCTTGGATTTCGAAAATAATGCCAATACTGTTATTCTCTGGGATCTTGCAAGCTACTGTAATGCTCGAGAAAACTCTCTGGCTTCTAGATCAGTGAATCCAATGCATACAAAGTATAAATATAGCACTGGTTATCTGATGAGATACTCTGTACGGAGTACTGCTATGTAGTGGAGACGGAAGCTTAAATCATCTGCATGTTCCCCACACCCACTCACTCACATGCAAGTTGCCGTAAACCATCAAAATATGCAGCAGACACTATTCCAGATGCGCCGACAATAATATAATTATTTATGAGGTAAAGAGCAGCACCTGGTGATGCTTTTTTCATTGTGTATGAGTGTTCGGGTTGGTGGGCGATTAATCGTGTTCAACTTCCAGAGTTACATGATATATGTATATATTCTTCGCGACCCGTGTTGTTTGATGCGACCTTGAAATTTCAAATACCACGGGCCAGCTCTGGAGGTTGCAAGTTGATGAGTGAAAATACTTGACCGACTGCCTGGGTAGCTATACGAACCATATTTCCTTTGACGGGCTATTCTATCACAGAGGCAAGCAGCGCTTTTCCGTCTGTTACGGTCCATCCTATCTCCAGTCAAGCCGTCCAAGCTCGGATATATATCAGAATTATTATAACAAAGCTAGCTCTTGCAGTAGGGAATCATATGAAGGACAATCATATATTCTTATACGTAGAAATTATGGTGCGCGCCCTTTCGAATGAACAACTGTGCCACAATATACCCAGACACCATAATCAAGCATGCAATGAAGGTAGCAAAAGGTATATCTATAGTTATTGTTAGACCTTTAGATAGAATTTTGCGATCATAAGACCCTTCAAGACTGCTCTCTAAAGGAACAGAGCACTGTCTAATCGGATTGGGACTGCACGTTCCATTACCGTAATCAACGAGAAAGTAATGATCCACAATGCCTCTTCCACTCAGAAATGCCTGGATTTGCTCTGAACTGCACTGCCCCAAATTCAATGTATAGCAGACCGCGGGAGGGATTTCGGGTGCATGATTCCGAATCGTCAAAATGGAATGCGGACCTGTTGTATGATAGAGCATTCCCAGGGTGTTGTTCACCGACGTTGATGATGCAGCATCAAAAGAGCCAGTAGCAATATCCAGGCCATTGTTTGCTCGATTGAATATTTCAGACGCAATAATGGGCTGATGAGTGGCTACACTGTGTGCAGCATTATTGACCCGTATGAAAGACAGATTTCCATGTTGCCGAACCTGAGCGGAAACAGGAAGGCCATTGACTATCATCGTCTCGTATCCTGCTTGTGAGAAATCCACTTGGTATTTGTGCTTAATGTGCAGCGAAGCTGCTTCTCCCCCGAGCCCTACGTCGCTTCTGTTAGTAGCAATCATCTCAATATTGGTCCTTGTGGGAATAGAATATGAATTCGTACAATTACATGCAAAATCACGGTCACCATACATCATTACAACCTTGACTCCAGAATCAAGAATTGTTGCAAGAGCTTCAAGTGCACCACCCTTTGCATTGTCGCCAGTTCTAGCAAACGCATGAGTCACAGCAATTGCATTGACAGAGTAATTGACCGGTGAACCAAGCTTCTCTTGAACGCTAGCACTGTTGCTGTACCCTAAATTTGTGGATAACTCAGGATCCTCCAGAATATTAACCGGATATGCGATATCAAACATGTTCCTTCCACTTTCCTGAATGATTCCCGCAACATGCTTGCCACAGTATGTATTTGCTTCGTGGCAGAGCTCATTTGCGCGGTGATCATTACCAAAGTCGGGATTTGGTGCTGAATCCCGACATCTTTGAACCATGGCAAGACAGCCGTCAGGTCTGTTCAGATCATAAGCGACTGCTTGGTATGTGGTCTCGTTGATGAGCGGGATACCATATGTATTATGCAGGGCCATTTCGTGGTAAAAGGGAAGCTGTATCGCGATATCGAGACATCCATTTGTTATTCCGAAGGTATCAATATTGATCCTTCTACTCTTCACTTTGTGATTCTCATTTTGAACGAGCGTATAGTTGACAAATGCCGGTCCATAGTGTCCACCATAGGAAGCTGTCCAAATATTCACCTATGAGGAGAGCGTTAGGAATAGAAGAGAGATATGGGGACAAAAGGTTATTAACTAACCTTGTCATTACTTTCCGACGTGTATTCTGGGAAATCTTCTAGCCAGATCTGTAGGAACTGCCACAATAAGCGCGCAACCCCCTCTGTTGAATTCATAGCGTTATCAATATCATTATAACCTTCACCGACCGTTCCAAATTGCAAAAAGGGGCTCTCTTCCAGCACATCAAAGTCATATGTGCCAAAAGTCACATTCTCCTGACGAATGTTAAATGACGCCTTTTGAGGCACGTCGTAGCTAAAGCCTTGCAAAATTTCACCTCATCAGCTCCCAATTTTTCTATCTCGTAATATAGAGGGAAAGCTCATACCGGCATTCTCAAACTGGTCCACATAAAGCATATTTGATTTCCCATTCCACGACCATTGGTTGTTCCTCGTTGTTGCACTGTCCATGTTGACTTTACATGGACCGCTTTCCCTAAAGATTGCCCTAGCTATAGATACTTAGTTGAAGAATAGAAGCCTGGCGTGATTTAGTATCAAAAGAACACTTACTCGTCGCGGCACCTGGGCCACCATTAACTGGAATATATTAGAGTCGTGAGATTTAATTAAAGGGGAATGTCAAGTAATATGTGATCGGAGATGCAGGGCACATATCATACAATAAAGAGTTAAAGGATCATTTTTAGGAGAAGAGCGACTCTCGAAGAACCAGAAAAAAATGCTTAGATTCCGAGGCTGAGAAATCCCGAACTCTAACAAAAGTTTAGGAGGCATATGAACGTAGCCAGCGAAGCTTTGCGTTTGGGCCGTGGTCTCACATATATCAGTCGATTTGTAGTCAATCCAAACATCGGGATGTTTTTGCGAGACCACTCTTTTTGTGTTTACTGGCCTTTGACATGTGATTAGAAGTGTCACCTGGGTGGAAAGGTTTCATACCTGGGTGGAAACTGTGAATAGGTCAAGGTAAGGAGATTAGCAGTAACAATTAACAGTGACAAATACTTCAAAAACATTTTCTTTCGAGGTTGGGCTGTTTTTGTGAAGGAGAATATCAGAGAAGACGGAAAGGTCCAAGTATTGTCAATTTTAATTGAGATTCCCATGGCAAAATAACGCCCTACGGAATGGATGATACAACGTCAACCTCCACTCTGTCGAAATATTGGTGACTAGAGGTATTGATACAGTGTTACTGTACTAGTTGTAATTCACGACTTGAAATACGCTAATGGCTTCTAGGTGTATTAAAAAGATAAGCATCTCAAAGCATCTTCATTTACGGGAAAAGACGATACGTACTAAATATGGCCTCATGGATGCTTGCCAATCATTGCTCGGCAGGTGGACCAACTACATATGAGAGCATTATCTACACAAACATGTCCCAGTTAGTGTTACCCATGTGTTTTGTTTTAGGTCCTGCGCATATTTTTCTTGTGTATTTTTCCAAAGCTGCTCACCTGTTAGGCTTCTCTCTCATTGAATTCCAGTTATCAAACTCCGCACAAAGATTTTCTTTTCACCATAATGTTCGTTTTTCGAAGAGGCTATTCAAAGTTGCAAGCCGGTACTGAGCGCGACTACCTGTCCAACGAGTCTATAGATAAAGAAAACACATATACTGCGTTTAAAATTTGTCTCTTGGATTGGAGACTTACATGCATTTTTCTCAGCGGTTGGCTCATATCCTTTATCACGTTGGCCTTCCTGTTCTTTCATACTTTTCCAGCGGAAAAACCAACCGATTATGAGTGCCTACAAAGAACATCTGCCTACTGTAAGACTGTGTGCATCGCTGGATATTCCCGCACTTTTACTGATCTCAGCTCTGAGCAGCCCCAATTCTTCCTGACATACCCGGCGAGCTGTCTGAGATACGAATGAATGGCACCTTCACTTTTCCGTCGATATATCGTGGCGAACCAAGCAAAGCCGTCGATGCTGCATGGGAGAGAATCAGCATGTGTAAGATTGATGATGGTTATTTTCCTCTGACAAAATTCTGATGTAGTTTAAACTTTATGTAGTACGGCCTCTGGACATTCAAATAACCGACGCGGAATTCTTGAAAATCGGGCAAAGTGTCGAGACGGCCGCAAGAAACTCTGCTAAGGACGGGGGTAACTTCTTCTTGCAGCCCGAGTTTTCACATCAGCTGCATTGCGTGGTGCGTACTATTGCAGTTTCCATACTCTAAAGCTACTGCTAGCTCGGGATAGCTAAGAGATCTTTCAAAATGATAGAATCTTCTTCGCAAGGTCTCTTACTTTAAATTCGACTACTACAACGGACGAGACCCAGATTTCACTGATAATGTTGACTTGTTTAAAACCCATATCGGTAAATTCCGCTGATTCAACCTTCCAGTGTATTTGCGCTGATAAAAAATTAATTTCTTAGATCACTGTACGGAGATGCTTCGCCAGTTTGTCATGTGTCATGCCGATGTTGGCATTGTTACAGCTCACTGGATTGACCAGCGCCGGGCAGCTTGGCCAGATTTTAACACCAAAAAGGTTTGTAGGGATTTCGAAGGGATTTTGGAGTGGACAAGAAATCATCAGCTCCCACCTGGGTCTGCAATGCGGCCATCCAAGCCTCCCGGTGCATCAGCACTTCCTTCTCCCCCGTGAAAGTGTTAGGATGAAGCGAAAAGGGTGCAAAGAGACCGGAGGTACTTAGTTCATAGATCTAATAGCCCATATTATCCGAAACCAGTCCATTTGTTACACGTGAAATGAATGTTTAGTGGATAATAATACGCAGTGCGGCTTGAAGAAGCCTTGATTTATCTCCACCCAAAAAGGCAAAAGCTCTTATCGATTTCAATTTCACAATGATTTCTTCAATTATTCTACATATGTGATGGTATCAATACTTAGATGTTTCGAACTTGCTCGTTTACACGTCGATCTTAGGGTGAGTTTAGATTTCACGGGGGTTTTTTTTATGGGTAGTATATCGAATATATGATATTAGTGAGAATGAATGATCATATATAGTGAGTATAATAGAACAAACCCTCGTCACCGTGTATGTACACCAATTACCCCCTGGCGTCGTTTTTCACATGTAACATTTATACTTAAGTTTTATATTATCGCATATATTAGAACAAAACCCATACCAATTTACATACATAATAATTTTTAAAGATAAACAGGTCAAAAACACCACTTATAAAAGGATATAGAAATTTTGATGGGGTAAAAAGTGTGGAAATGGTCTTGAAAGTCGCCTTTTACCTGTCACTGAAAACGAATAACCTAATTAAAGTGTATACATTTTACACTAAGAAAAAGAACTGACTAATCGGATCAAGAATAACAACAACTCCCAGATGTATTTTCCCTTAGCCTGGTTTGATCTGTATAAGTTGATACAAGAGAACTATTTACTCATTGAATTGAGTTTAATGCCCGTCTTTGGTCGAAACCTTTGTCATACTTTCAGCTGCTCCTTGCTTCCCTGGTACGGCACCTGGGCCCATGACCCATGCTGGCCTTTCAAGGGTAGCAAGTTTATCATTTATGTCATTCTGGGTCCTCCATTCCTCGAGACGATCCCAGTTTTGGCAGCTATGTAGAGACTTCCAGGATGACTGAGGTACAGGATTACCCTTGATCCAGTTATAAGTCAACATCGAAGTGTCCGCGTGACATTGAATGGTTTGCCGGAGCACCTCGAAACAATGTCCTAGAATAGCCAGTAGTCTCAGTAACTTACTCGAATTTTCAAGAAAGAGAAAAACAGAATGTTATATAGAGCCTTACTCATATGTGAGACAATTGCAGCATCTGATTTATGCTCAAAAAAACGTTTGTCGCGGTAATGCTCAAAATTGAACCACGACCCTCGGCGCATAATATCGACACAGTGTAGTTGATGAGTCACTTCCAAAATTCCTACAAATCGACCTTCGGGATCATTTGGAATGCGTACTCCACTCTCCGGGTGGCCGTTGATCGTCCGGAACATGTCTAAATCAATAGCAAATGCTCTTCCATCTGAAATCGACCAATTTGGCTCAGTCTTTTTGGTTGGCACAGGAGTTGTTTGTTCAAAGCTTACTGTCTATCAATTCTTTCCATGCCTCATCGGTCTCATTGCTTGGAAGACCGGACCACGGTGTCACATCCCAATCAGGGTCAGTGAACCTTCGAAGTTCATGCTCCACGGCTTCAAAAGCAGGTGCTATAAGGGCAAATCAATGTTAGTGGTAAGGGACTTTCGAAAGGATCTTCGTACTCACACGGTGCAATAATTTGCGGCTGTATGAACTTTCCGGCAGTATCAGTCAACTGAGGGAATCCAAAGTGAGGAAACTTGAGCAGCCAGATTGAGAATGCAATCATATTGATTATGAGGACCACGACATTCAGAACTAATATGATTTTCCATTTTGTGTTGAGGAGGGTTGCTTTCCCTTCCTTGTGTTCGTCTGGCTGCCTTGTCTCAAGTAAAGTGTCCTGTTCGCTGTCGCTGATGCTTAACTTATCACTGTCAACACCGACAGGTGAATAATCGTTGCTCGACCCCATCGCGTGCCCTTGATTTTGGCAGATAGAGAATCAGGAATGTTGTGGAAAAGGCTCAAGGGGTGTGGATTGACGAAGACAATTTTCAACCTTGGTACTTTCCTCTCGTATATTATTCGGATTGTAGGACCAGATTTTCAGCTATCTTTTTTCCATGGATCATTCAGATAGCGAAATTATGTTACGCAAGCATTTTCACGCCTAACTATGGACATGATCCATTGGCCCCCACACACGTTATCATCACTTGTAAGTGGTATATTACATGTTGTATCTTACACTTCTAAAAGAAAGCAAGGCGAAATTTGATTATACAGTCCCTCTTGGTTGGCGTTGGCATGGGTAGTTGGAATATGAGCAAACCACCAAGGCAAACAGCCTAGTCATAAGTTAGGTCGCATTGCAGATATGTTTGCGCAGAAGGATGGCATACCCAGCCGCTTAGTATCATCAATGCGTTATGACTATCCGCATAACATTGACAGCGCTGTGTGCACTGTTGGTGGCGGTATGTGTTAGCGTTGGCACAGGTAAGGATGCGACATGATCAAGATTTGCCGTATCATATCGCATCCCTAATTCCTGTTGTTGGAATTTCCAACACTTCGGCTACGCCAAACCTAATCAGAAACTAGGTTCCCGTTCAACTTCTGATACTCCGGTTGGCTGGCGGCCTGCCTCTTTTAGCCTAGCGGGAATGTCCAGGAGATGCTGTGATTGGCTTGCTGTATGTACTATGTAGTTACCCGCCAGCCAATCAAATCAACTCCTGACTCTGGACAATCTGAACCTTCGCAAGCCACATGGAACGCTAAGGATTAGGGCTCACCACTAGAGCTGCAGGGGATTTATTACATACGTACCGTGCGGTCCGTCCCACCGCGGGTACATATTGATGTGTTTTAGTCACTAAATAAAAATTAGTACTTCGTATCGTCAATAATAGTATGAGCTTGTATTTCTCTACACACTTAGTAGTAGCTTTCAAGTTTCCACTATCTATGATTTGATCTGTACAGTGTACTCCATACCAGTCTATACACGTGTCATTCCCCTAGACAAACAAAAAACCACTTTGATTGCCCTTTTTTTTAGATATACTCGTACTTTTGGGCCTAGTGTGATATAATATATGCAACTAAGGCAAAGGACGATAGAGTCCTGGACCTTTGACAGTGATATACCAATTTCTCTTAGCTTTTGGCTTAAAGATATACGATTAAGCTGAGTTGATTGTCTGGATCAGAATGGGGATGTAAAATAGACAGACAGATAGATATCCAGAGTACTATTCATGGCCCCTGTTGGGATAAGGACTGAATCTGACGGCGGTGCCCCTTTTGGAACCGCCAGCTCGCTTGATGAGCTGGCCGCACAAAAGCTAGCACTGTGGTCTCAATCTTTTCTCCTCTCCCCTCTTGAGCCTTAATTACTAAATATAATATAATTGATATAGCTTTATGTCTAACTATATAAGTTATATAATTAAATCAATACTAATTAGTAATTATAGATTAGATCCACTATATAGTTCCTACTAATTCTAGATTAACTTTTTTTAACTAACTTGACTTCTTCTCTCTTTACTACTCTAATACTAAAAACACCTCTTACCCCTTCTCTTTATTAATCTTAATCCCTTACTTAATCTTAATCTTAA
>WTTZ01000168.1:0-35082 GCA_011750695.1 Penicillium sp. OUCMDZ-019
AAAATAGTATTTTAAAGATAAGTAAAATCTAGCTAAGCTAGCTAATTTATAATTTTAAAAAAACATCCTAGCAACTCCAAAGCTCTATATAAATTAAATAATATTAATTTTAAAGTAATTAAAGCAAAAATATACTACTAAAGCTTATAAGAAAGCTATTAAACAGATAATAGTTATAAATTATTAAGATTAGTAGATTTAACTTCCTAAGTATTTTTACTAATTATTATTTAGCTTATTAGATTCCTTATATCTTATTTACTAATCCTTTAAAGATTTATTATATTTGATTATTATATAGTGTTGTAAAGCTTCAAAATAATTTATATATAAGATGTTGAAATCGTGCATCAGGTGGGACCGTGCATCGGGCGGTGAAGTACTGTATAAATCGAGTATCAATGCCCAAATATTCTCCAAGGCTATATGCCCCCTTTGCTAAGTCATTATTTGTTAGATGTCATTCGCCCTCGGCTATGTCCATTTTTCACTTATCTGGTGGCTGCCCTCAGGTGATGATGTCAACATTGTAAGTATGTACGTACTATGTAGTTCCAGGAAGCTATACTGCAGATCATGATTCACAAACCCACCCTTGGGTCCACAATTACCTACGACTATCCTCACCAAGACGATTGATCAGGCATCTACGTGCAGTATGGATGGAAATCACTGAGGTTTTGGGGTGTTTATATCCCTGCACGGAGTAGCTGGTTGCGTCATTGATCGTCCATGCGCCATAGTAGCCTCAAATTGCGATGTTTATTAGTATTTTCCATCTATTGGTATGCCTTTAGACCCTGTAGATAATCAGATTTACGCAATGTTGTGATAAGAAATCCATGGATATATGAATTATCACCCCAGGTGAAGTCTAAAGTCATTCAAGGCTCCTATGATAATTATACACATATAGATCATCCGCAATGATAAAAGAAAAAGAAAAGAAAAGAATGAAAATTATAACTCCTTCAAATGCAAACCCATTTAGGTCGTATCATCCCCAGCTGTCGTATAGTACACCCAACTTTTCAAATTCTGGATGCTTTCGGGCGCAAAGTTGATAGCTAGCAGACCCATGATCGTGAGAACGGTCACAAAGCCTGCGAGTATAAGGATCAAAATTGATATGAGACGGTTCTTGGCCCGGTATTCATTGATCATGCCGGTCGCGCGCGAGGAGAAGCCCACAATGCGATCGTATCCGAGCATGTAGTAGACGAGGCCGAGCAGGGCGATTGAGTATCCCAACACTTGCACTCCGGTCATTGGTGTGTTCCAGAGGATGAGAGAGCATATGACGATCAGGATGTCTTTGAGGATACCGCAGAGGCGCATGACGAGGGAGGAAGTTTTGCTTATCTAGAGCATGAACTGGTTAGTCGCCTGCACTTTGCAAGAAGATAGAATAGAGACAAGAAGGAAAATGATGACATACGAGAAAAACAACAGAAATATTAAGCATGAATGCCACAACGGCATTCCCAACCAACGTCCACACGCCAACATGCCATATGTCGTCAATTTTAAACCGCGGCAGCTCAACAGCAGCAGCAACCGCGCCGTTCATGAGAGCGCAAACAGGCGCAAAATAGTATAGCGAGACCAAGGGGTCCATTTTGAACTCGTCGGACGATAAAAGACGCTGGACCATAACCAGGCGAATGGCCTCGAAGACAATGCCGCCGATCTGGAAGAGGACCCCGACCAGGACGAAATCGACTTCGCCGAAACAAGAAATCATAACACCGATCACGATTATGCTGACGTTTATTAGTTGTTTGGAGCTGTAGGGCTCGAGTTTGAATGTCCATGTGAAGAAGAGTATGACCACCGGAGTTGTGGACTATGTATGATCGTCAGCATTACACAGAAATACAGCCAGCGGCAGGAATAATCACTTTGAGCATCTGGATAAATGGCACGCTCAAATAGAGGTACGTGACATTGCCACATATCAGACTCAAACTAAAGAAAAGACCAATCGGCACGATGGCGCGCAGATATATACGGCCAGTCATTTTGACCCTCTTGCGGCCATCGAGGACGCTTGTAAACCGGGCGAGGATTTGTGTCATTATCGTAGCGAATATGAGATGCCATGTTGTCAGGATGATAGCTGGTTTTGTTAGACAAGTTCACTGAGTATTCCAGACGTCAACTTACGGAAAGCTGTGGTAGGACGGTCAGCGAGTGTTCAAATACGTGCTCTACAGCTGTGCATGTAGAAGAGTGTAAAGGAACTTACCAAAACCCCCGTAGCCAAGAACCTGCTTATTGTAAAGAATCAAACAAGAGCTTAGAGCAATCCAGGCTCTACCAGGTGTTAGCGTATGGAGTCCAATATGGATGCCACTGGACAGTGGAAAGGGTTTTCAAACTGGAGGCGCGCTACTAACATGATAAAAAATGCGGGATGTAAACCTCTTTTCGGCTCCTCCTGTTTTTCGATTATAGGCAAAGCAGGGCTTTCTTCCTCTGCCGACATGATGGGCGACTTTTCTGTAATGTAAAGGACTGGTTTAAAGAGAAGGAAAGACAGAGGTCACTGGAAACATGGACAAATAAAAGAAAGTCAATTAACTGATGATCCTACAAACCAGTGACTACACTACCACAAGATTAGACGTCTTGCTTGTCCCCGGTAGTGAGTGGTTAGGCATGGAAGCTTTCAGGGGTTCTTTCAGTAGGGAAGAATGAATGGTCGGAATAAAATCTTTGTCAGTAAGAACCATCCATCCTAACTTTTTGCGGCTGAGTAGGAACAAGCTTCTTGCCCACCATAGCTGACAAGTACGTAGTAGTACCTGGATGGGGTCAGCAAATCCCAAGCTACAGGCTGTGTGATGATTGGTGTGAATCATGCGTCAACAAGGTGCTTTTGATTGCAGTGGGCTGGGACCAGTGGAGGACATGGCACTAGATCTCTCACTTGTATAAACTATGTATGTATAAAAAGTATTGGTCCGTTGGTACGGACTCCGGCCGCATCCGGAAATACGTACGTACTGTACTGCTAGGCTCTAGCCCTGCAGGCCAGCACTCAATGCCCAAGACTGCCAAGGAGGGCTCAGACTCTCATGTCTTACAAGAGCCATGTGTTCTCGAGTCAGCAATCAGCATAAGTATGACTGTCTCCCGCGGTTGCAAGAGATTTTTACGAGGTGGTGTCCAGTGGTCCACTGTCTCAGGTGGAAAAGTGAAGATAATTTCGCATATTCTTCCAAATGTCAGTACTAGTACGGCAGACTCGCAGTAACGCTAGATACCAATACGGCGAGGCAATCAAATTTTAAATACGATGCCGGCAAAATCAACCACCTGTTCGTGCTCCACGGTGGGCTGCTCCGAATCGACGCCCGTATTCGACTAGGCAATTTTATACTAGCTGACAATGTAGAGGGCTTTATTGGCCGGTTTTGTAGCTGAGCTGTTTGCCAAGCAGTTCTTTTCCAGCCGAAGCGAGCGGCGATCCACACGAATATCAGCTAATCCCTGTGAGGCTCTGTCCATTGGCCGGTGGCTGTCTTACTTTCTGCGGCTGCACGAAGCCAAGTGCGTGCTAAGCAGCTAAAGTAGCCTCAGGCCGGCGAGATGGCGCTTTGATTGGCCGTGTTTGATGTACTCCGTAGCGTAAAATACGAATGGTAAGATTGATACGGATCTGACAGTCGGGGACGTCTTCTTGAAACAACGGGACTTTGATTCACAAAGAAATCAGCATGCTGACAGGCGACTCTATTTATATGTGCTTTGTGTCCACCATGCCGTGCCGTCCATTTATGGTTATATTTATTTTTATACTCCGTACTCCGTAGTATTTATTTTTATATCGTCGTAAATACCGTGTATGAGATCCACTGTACGGGCGAGAAATCTGTGTAATAAATGGACCCCGCTGGGTCCAGTGACTATTGCAACCCTAGCCGCATTGGGATATTTGGGACCAGCTATTCCCCTTGTGGCAGCAGGAGGGGCGGCACTACGCCCGATACGGCAAAGCGTGACGCCTGATTGGCTGGCGGCCGCACCGACTGTGACGATGGAGGCGCTGCTCTGTACGGTTGCATTCCTTATCTGCCGTGGCAGCCTTACCGCCTGGCTGCATGCGGCCACCGTCCACAACCACCGAATTTTCCGCTGCCACTGCCACTTCCGCTTCGCACGCTGACTCCACGCACTACAGACCGGCCAGTGGCACTGGTGACATCGATCTATTGTATTTTTGTCTTGCTTCTGGCATCTGCATCCTCTGTCGTCCGGCCCCAGATAATCACTTGTCTCTCGTTTCGTCTCGTTTCCTTCTCTCGTTTCGTCACTCGTTTATCGATCCAGCGCGATCATCGCCACTCGCTCATACATAGTTGCTGCGTACACGCCCTACGAATAAGTTATAACTAAAACTTGTCATCTCATGCCTGCGTGAACGTATCTCGTCACACCCACTTTCGTTTTAATATTTCTCCGGTCTTCGTTTCGTGCCTTGACACATTCTCCGTGCCCCGAACCCGTAATAATTATATGACATGTCGCGCAAAGCGGAGTCCTTCGACTTTCTGGTATGTAATATATGTCCCCCCTTCTCGGAACTTACGTTTCGTCTCCTCGAGAGGTCGACAAGGAGTGCACGAGGAAAAGGACCGCTGGAAGAGCCCTTGCTGAGACAACGCAATGATTATGCAGTTCCCGACGCCTGAACGAAGACGAAGACTTCCACCAAACTGCCGATGGCCGCTTTCTATCGTCCTGGCTGTCATCACCTTTTTCGTGATCTTTTTTGCATATAATAGTCCGTCTCTTAGCGACTCGAACATCCTATCGTATGTTGTACTACCTTGACCCCTTGCGTCTTGCTTGATAACACGTGCTGATAGGAATGTTCTTTCCTTCCTCGCAGGAGTTACTCACTTGAAGACATCAAGCCATCGTCTAATACTCGGCATTCGGATCTGAGGCGTTTGATTCCGCAAATATACAAACCCTTTATTCACCCTATTACTGCCCAGACCTTTATCGGCGAGAACAATGTTGAATACAAGCTCACGCAACCCCCGCAATTCACCAAGCCGCTTGGCAGGAACGTTCTTGTGCTCGATGTTGACACGCGCGCGCTGAATGGAGAGGGCGGTATGTTGAACGATGAGATTGACTACCATTCTTTGTCGCCTCATACGGCGGGCATGCTGGGCCACTATCTCTACGGTTAGTCTTTTCTAATACTAATTGTTTCTGGAATGATATACTGACAAGACATAGCAATGATCCATGGCTACGACTACAAATTCGTCCAAGCTCCTGAATACACGGACCGACACCAGACATGGGTCAAAGTGCCTATGATCCGCGAAGCTCTCAAAACATACGACTATGTTGTGTTCATGGACGCTGACGCAGTCTTCACTCACCACCATCTACCTCTGGAATGGCTTTTCAACCACTGGAACATCACCAGCGAGACCCTAATTGCAATGGCACTGGACCCGTCCACCGATTTCAACAAAGATGAGCGTGGAAACGTCAACCTCAACACCGGCTTCATCATTGCCCAGGCAAGCAAGCGCACCACCGAAATGTTTAATATCTGGGAGGACTGCGTTACCGACGACCGCTTCGCCAACTGCTCCAAGTGGCGCTACGAGTGGAGCCACGAACAGGCGGCGTTCAGCAACTATTTGCGCTATGAATATTCCGGCGAATCCGAAGTAATCCAGCTCCCTTGCGCAGAGGCCAACGGGTATCCTAGCCGAGCCGAGCTCGGCTGTACCGGCGAGTTTGTGCGCCACTTCTGGCAAGACAAGGGCCAGACTGTGTCTGCGCTGCAGGATGCCGTCACGCAGTATACGACGATCCGATTGCACGAGCAGTTCCACGACCAGCTGGAACACACCCTCGTCAACGCAACCGACACCACGCTGCCGCTGAAAGCTGGCGAGCAAGTGGTTGTATAGATTTTTTTTACGCCCGCACTTCATTTCTTTCTCTTCTTCTATGATATCCCAGTGGTATTGTTATCTTTCAGGTCATGTGACATGGCAGTATTATATTTTAACGTTTCCAGCGTTAGTGTCGAGAGTTTGGAACGATAAAGGAGTTGGTTGATGTTAATAGAGGTTGACCTTGTTTATTTTACATTTCTCTTCATACTCACATCTTTTGTGACACCCTTTTTTTGTTATTTTCACTTACATGTACATATTGATACCATGTCTACCGATGACAACTATTTCAGCTGTAATAATCATTTTTGTTTGATACATACAATGCATGATTGATACCATACATTACATACTACCGTTCAGTGTCCACGCCTTACCCAATATATAAGCTGAATTCACCAGTGAGTGGTTCGTCAACAGCAACCGTCCGGCCATACTGGAACCGCACCGACGTTGGCGTCTGATTTTCTACTTTGTTGCTGTTGCCATTCCCATCCCCAAGGACAGACACACTCGTGATCTTCACGTTGGTTTCATGCCCGAATTGCCCGCGAACATGCAACTTGGAAGTCTCCGAGTCGTATGTGAACGAAATCTCACTTATAGCACTTCCCCCGTCCTCAGTACTCGGCTGGTCCAGGCTTTCCCCGTCGTCCAGGTACAATCTCCCCTGCGCCAAGCCGTCCGTTCCAGGCGCAATGATCAACTCAAAGTCGAGCTGGCGCAGCTGGGTAGTCGTGTTTGCACCATCAACACGCATGGGGATGATCGATCCGCCGCGAATGTGTACTGGAATCTCGTCGTAGGCAACATCAGTGCGGGTGACCCATGTGCCTTCTTCATCGGGGGACGAGGAAGGGGATGATGGAACAGATAGTTTTTCGCCGGTGAAGAAGTCATACCACGTATCGGCGGGGAGGTAGAATGTGACGGTGGTCGACTCGTCGTCTGTAACGGGGGAGACGAGAAGGGACGACCCGTAGAAGAACTGCAGTTCGATGTCCAGGGTGTTTTGGTCATTGGGGTAGAGGAAGAAGAGTGGTAGGATGGTGCTTGGAGTGCCATCAACGGTCTGGTAGTGAAATTCAGTATAGAAATAGTCTAGGAGTTGATAACGAGTCTTGATTGCCGCGCGAGCTGCGTCGGCTACTTGTGGCCAGCGGTAGAATTCTTGGAATGGTGCGGAAATGTCGGCGTGGTTACGGTAGAAGGGATACCATGCACCTAGCACAGCCCAGCGTGTGCAGAGTGTTTCCCATGTCTCGTAGTTAAAGCCACAGACATCGGCTCCAATGGTGGGCATCTGGAAGATGGCCGCAAATTCCATGTTTTGTCGAATCGAAATTCGGTAGTGATCCCAGGATGAGATGTTGTCTCCTGTATATCACCATTTATTAGTTATGTTCTCAATATCACGCCTTATGCCTTATCTTTTTCGAGAGTGCCAGAGAGATACATACCAGTCCAGTGTCCAGAACGCTTGCCATCTCCCGCAAAGGAGGACCGCGAAATTATCAAAGGACGCTTGTTAGGTCGTCGCTCCAGCATGGCATTTCGCGTCGCCTGCATCATGCTTGACGCGAACAAGTTTTTGGTATCGTAAAAAGCATAGCCGCCATACTGGTACCTATCGGTGAAGATGGAGCCCCCATAAATAATTCCATCTATCGTTCCAAGGGGATAGGGTGGATTCAAAAGGTCTCGACCACCGAGTCCAAGACGCTCTCCATCGGCCTGTCGTTTGCTGAGGCTTTGTGTGCTTGGAGGCTGAAAGTCTTCTGGGAAATCGGGTAATTCAGGCCATGATTTTCGCAAAGATGGTGGCGCAGGAGGTACACCGGCAGATTTGGCCCAGGCAATTGCATCCTCGCAGGGATATGGGCAGAAGTTGGCAGGCTGGATAAAAGATTAGTCTTTTAACCTGATATTTCTGCATATACTTTAAATAAAGAAAAATTGGATGGGAGGGAGAAAGTACCTCGTTCATGTCAATCCAGATGGCATCAACATCAACGCCTGTCTCCTCGTCGAAGAAAGACAGGATTTGCCCACTCCAATAGTCCTGCGCATTAGGATGGAACCAATCGACAAAGGCCGTAGCACCAGACCACATGCCCGCTAAAAACACAGAGTCATTGCTGTTCCTGAAGTATGCTTCACTTTCCATCAGCTTGTCGTAGGAGTCTGGATCGTCGACCGAAATTGGAGGGTCGACCATGACGACGTAATGCTGATCATGTTCATGAAGGTGCGTTATAAGTTCACGAACTTTGTGCAGAGGGAATCGGTCGGGATCCAAGGTCCACATTTGTCGCAGGTTCACTGTGATGTCGGTTGGTTCAAGACATGGAAAATTATTTCAGAGAACAGAGGCTTACTGTAGTCGATATCTGACCATACTGTCTCTAGAGGGATATTTGCTTGCGAGTAGTTTTGCACGACTTCTGCCACCATCATCACATCCTCATATCCATATTTACACTGGTGAAAGCCGTATGTCCAATATGCTTGTTCGGCGGGCTAAAAAACAATCAATATTTTGAGACCTTTTCAAGAGTTAAGAGTATAGCCTAACTTACCGCGCCCACGACCTCGGCATATTGGCGTCCCACGTCAACAGGACCTGGGCCTGCAAGGAAGTAAAAGTCGAGAACCCCCCCAATCAAATTGTATTCGAGATATTGCTGGCCCGTTTCTGTTTTATTGATAAAAATATCCATACCATTACTGCTGGCAATGTACACTCCGTGTGCTTTTCCTTCCCTCATTTCCAAGTATATCGGATGACTGCTGTACAGATTGGCGTTCTTGGGCAGGAAAGCATCGCCTACATTATATATTGTCCTCTTGTAGTTGTCTGTTTGCCGGCGGAATGAATCCACGTCCTCGCCCAAGCCGTAGATATTAGGGTCTGTGGGCATGGATGTGCGCAGATGGACATATTGTGGTTCGAACACCAAGGGGTCAGCAGAAGTATCAAATATGGTCTCGTTGGTATCGCTGCGCTGTACTGCAAATGAAAACGGCGATTCGTTGTATGAGAACGTGAGCAATGGACTGGCTGTGTCGTTGTTTCCCTGGGGAAATGAAAGCACTTCAGGCGGAATTTGATAGACGTCTTCTGCAGCATCATAGATTTTGACGTGAAGACGGCCGTCTGCCACTCGTGTTGGTTGATTTTGTTTTTATTATTTTGGCTTAGGCTATGTACTTACCAGTTTGATACTCAACTAAGAGCTTTAGGTCCTCAATGTCTGATCCATACACATTACACGGCTCGCCGGCTAGCTGCAGGGTTGCGGTCAGCGAAGCAGTCGTCTGGACCACATCTTTCAGCGAATAACCCGGGCAAGTCGCGATAGTGGTAGTAGATGTAGCAGAGTTTGACACCGATGAGATAATTCCAGCCACGCCAGCGAGAGTACGTAACGATGTCTGGTCAATAACATCTCGCGCAAACACAGCCCACTTGTCTACCTCGTCGACCAGGTGTGCGAAGTAGGCCGAGATCTGCGACATGGTGTCTCGGAACTTATGTTGAGGAGTCAACTACCAGCTCCATATACAAGATCGCGTGGGAAGATATTCAGAGGAGAGAATGATACAGAAGGAGCGATGTTTGTTTATGCAGAGTTGGGTCGCTGCCTGCCTGCCTTAGGCCCCGAGGTGTCGGTCAGCCTCAATAATGCGGAGAAGCCCCAGGGGATCTGCAGCGCTGATTGGCTGGATGGAGCCCAGGAATGCGGAGGGCCGGGCAATGATGTCACACGGTCAGGGACCAATCAGAACCAAGTTTCTATACGAGAGTGCATTTCTCATTTTCTCCTTATGATAGTCGGCTTTCCCTCTGGATGCCATCAAGTTTCGCAGTCTCATTGAAGACGGTTTCTCCAGCCTGATCATGGACCGAATCTACCCATATGAAACACTTCATAGTCTGCCTGACCTGATGCCAATCGAGCAGTTTCAAGGACCTCATCGTTTGCAGCATTCGTTCATGCATCCAAGAATAATCCTGTGGAGTGCATATCCCGGATAACTGGCTAATAAAAATAAGCCATAGAACTAGCTTTGACCATTGCTGATCATGGTGCTGGTTTGTTGACCGGAGAGTTATTTCAAGATGCTTGATCAAGTTCCGGTGGTACATTGAAATAAGATTGGCCTGCAAAAATGTAGCAGTTGAGAAAACAAGCAAGGCGATTCTTAAGAGCTCATGTCGGTCGTGAATCTCGTAGCTTAGGTGTTGCAGGCGATACTGCACCGAGACAAGTGCCTCTTGAAATAGAATTGGAGAGAGCTTTCGCTTCGTTTGATGTGAAATATTTATAGAAGTTGCGAGCTCGTCGAGGTCATGCCACACGTTAGCTAAACGCCAATCAGTGACCTCGCAGATAGCACTTAGGGGCGTAGCGGTTGGACGCCTTTTGGGCTTAGGGAGATACACCTCCCACGAGAGGCTGCTATCAGCAAAGAATAGTGGTTTAGAGCCTGTCTGTAGTGCAAACCTAAGGTCTAGTCTGTTTTTGGGAGTCACAATTAGCTAAATTCCAAGGCTATTTTAACAACTATATACTAACCTGCAGCATTTGAATTGTAAATTTTGCTTTTGAGACAGTGCGTCCATGCCTCCACGGAGCCTTATCATCTGATATAAGCCATGTATATGCTGTTTTGCCGCTTCATAATCATCATATACTTCTGATATCATGGCTAGAGCTAAGACAGTGAATATGGTCGAATCGGTGATAAGAAAATCAATGTCTGCTAGCTTCCGTCGAAGAATAACGATGGCCTTATTAATTTCCAAAATTGTCGCCGACTCCATCGTCTGGCTCTTGCTGGTATTGAAGAACGCCCGGGCACCATGCCAGATAGTTTGGCCGAATGCAGGATCATGACAGAAGTCTTGATACCAGCATCGCTCGTCCTCGTTAAAATCTATGCAGTCCTCAAAGGGATACATTGCCTTTTGCATGACCTTAATGACTGGATAAGCAGTTAGTTAGTAACTGCAAGTAATGTAAAATGGTAGGTCGTTCATACAGTTATGGATAAGCTGTAGCATGTGCGGCTCCATTCCCGTTGCAAATCCTATGAGAGACGGAGAAACGCTTATCTGAGGTCCGATATCGAGGCCCATGAGTTCTCTCATTACCAGCCTATCTTGCTTGTGCGCTGATAAATTGTGTCCATGATTTATCCAAGACTTTGGAGGTAATCGTCGAGGAGGGACACGTTCACGGTTCTTGCCTTTCATGACATGTCGCCGGATGAATTTTCGGGATTTATCGTCAGGGCGGATGCTGTTCTGGTCGGTGGCGATGATAAAAGGATCGCGAGGTAACGCCATAGCACTAATCTTTTGACCACTAGCTATCGCTGCTCATTTATGATGATGGCCCAAGATTGATACAGTAAAGTGAGTAAATCTATGGAGCAGACAGATCAGAAAACGGGAGTAGCGGGCCCTGCCTGTAAGGTAAAAATGCCGCCGGTTCATTACAACTTACGGGTATGGTCATATACAGAGTGATTACTCTACTTTTGTAAAATCCGTTTTGAAAATTACATTAGCCCGGCAAATATCTAGCATTTCTGAAAGGCTAGAACATATTCGGCTGCATTATGTATTCGCATGTATTTCATTACAATTAGCAACGCGTCCTGAGATTTTACACATCTACTTTATACAGCCTACTTCGAAATATTAACCAAGAATAGGGTACAATTGAAGATCGTTAGTTAAATTGTGTTGAATTTTCACTTGTCAAGTTTGAGTATTAACACTAGGTATGAATCATCTAAGATTATTTTATTCTTTCATCCATCCATCCAGACAAAGCACGTACAACGAATAACATCTCGCAAAATAGCCCATTCACTGATGTGAAGAACAAATTCAAGATCCAAACTCAATGAAAAATATTACAATCAACCAAAATTTTACTAAGAAAAAAACACCATCAAGCCTGCCGATTAGGATGATAAGATGCTTCGACCGCCATCCTCAGTAAGTCTCTTGCGAATTCTGATGTTCAGAAAGTCATCACCCAGCTGACGGAAACTAGGTTCTCCGTCTCCTTCTTTACCAGCCTGCGAATCTACCATGGCTGATGGGGAGAAGAGCAAGGCCTCACCAACGTTCAATCGAACAATTCGATTGAAAAGCGAAACAGCACCTTCTTCCTCAGAGTCATATGATTCTTCTTTGGACTGTGATGAATCGCCGGCCGCAGCGGCAAGATGCTTGCGTAGTACACGCAGCCACTCTGGGGATGTGAATCGGTGAACAATCGTGGTCGAACAAAGATTCAGCAGTGCTGTGGACACGGTTGGTTCCTGTGTGGAGATAATAATCCGGACTCCAAGATGGCGCTGAAGTCGCACAGCAGATAACAGGTTGTTAGTGAAGGTATCGGACTCCGAGGACGAGTTCATGTACTAAATGAATAATTAGTTGGAGTTTATTCACTGCCTAGGAGAGTGGTTTTCAGCGGTGAATAAGTCGTACCTTGTGTGCCTCATCTAGAGCCACAACGCGACCGATGGTTGGATCTTGCTCCAAAAATATGCTCAAACAAATGTTGAACAGGGCACACGCAGTTTCCGGGGAGATGCATGGACAGGAGAGATCCACAATGGTGAGGTGGCCCGGCTAAGAGTAATCAGCGTTTGCGCATAGCCCTAGCCTTGGGTTCTATCTTACCGTAGGTGTCCATTGCGTACCCTTTGGCTTTGCAGTTTTCTTTCCACTAATTAGGCCAACAGAAGAGGACGTCGTTTGGGACCGAGGCATAAAGCTCTCTAGTGTATCTAGGCGTTGCTTTAGAGGGTCAAGCTGAGCAGGAGTCAAGCCACATCCCAGAATCTGCCTCTTGAAGCCAAGATAATCGAATTTTGACCCTGTCTGCTGCTGGGAGATCCGCATCTCGCGGAGGATGCGTTGTAACGTGTGCATGTATAGAGGCACTGTGCCTCCACTCGATTCCACCGCCATGAGGTCTAGCATACGCTTTGTATTGAGATCTTCCTGGTCGATCTCGAGCGGTTGGACATCGATGTTTTTGAAACGTGAGTATGCAAACTGTTGTGGAGTCAGAACTTCCAAATATCGTAAATACAGCTTGGAGATCTACTTACTTTAATACTCCTGATGTTCGTCGGTGAGCATAGCACTCTCACTTTGACGGCTGAATTCGATGCTAGGAATGCGGCTTCACATGGAGAGCCCATATCGTCACTGATGAAGGTATCGTAATGGAACACAACCCCCATTAGAGGCTTTGGGAGCCTGCCTAGGTCAGACGGTATCAGACAATTTTCCAACATGCATGACAACGTGTGGCTTTTGCCAGAGCCTTGCGACCCGCAGATAAAAGTGCTTGAAGGAGGAGTAAGATTGAAGAATATCCGAGGATCTTGCTTCTCCTGGGTTCCGTTGTTGAGATCAAAATTCTTCAGTGCCGGAATGATACCAGCAAGAAGTCCGTACTGTGGCATTGCTGAGTGCAGTGCTCCAGTTTGAAGAGCCCTTCCCGTTAGTATTGGTGAAAGGATGGACTGATCAGAGTCATGAGCAAGGTTCGTTGGCTTCAGTAATCCGATATGATAGTCCAATAATTTCTGATCTTTAGCTAGATGCGATGGAAATGCCCTTTGGGCAGGTGGTTTGATGGATCTGTTGCTCATTTTAGCAAAATCAAAGTGCTTGCTATGTTGGAAGTCTTGATGTTGATTATTGCAATGTATGGATCACTCCTGAGGTAGACTTGGCAACAACAGATGTTGATATCTTCAGCCAACAGAGGATGAAGAGAGGAAGAGAAGAAGAAAAGAAGAAACAGAAACTAGATAGCCCCCTGTCTTAAATACGTCTTGTGGGCTAAGCGAACCTGAAAAGTTTTATTAAAACAAAGAGCTTTCTTAGGTGTTTAAGGGAAACCCCATTTCTTTATTTAAAGAAGATATTGCAGTGTCTTGTGAATGGGTCTGCGTAACCATCATCAGGACAACTGTGTTATTAAAATGATATGGGAAATGTTGCACCACTTTATATGTACAAATGTCCTATATGAGGAAAGCATATATAGATATAGCTACAGTTTAGATCATCTAAAGCAGTCTTACTATATTCATGACAAAACTTCTAGCCTTTTAGAATATATAAGGTACTATGCCATCAGCAAGACTACCAACTAACAGAACATACATGTGTCAATAGAGAAAGGGGGTTCTAGCTGGTAGTCAGGCATGTAGGTCCATGGTAAATTCTCTCATTGAGCCACTCCAGTTGCAACACAAATGGGATAGTGCGTATTATATCTATATCCTGGCCAGAGCCATGAATGCGTGGATATCCACCAGCCTTTTCAAAGCTTTCCTCTTTGTATTTGCCACTGTGCTAGTAAGCAGTTACATGATTTGTTGTATTATTCTGTCATAGATGTTTTCCAGAATATTCTAGATATGTTCTCCCAGCGTGATTAAAAAGCCTTCATGTAAACCACTTGGGTTTACATATGTGGTGTGAGAATTACGACGTAAACTAGGCTCTATGTGGGCTTGTACAATTGGTAATGGAAAGATGTGACTTGATCTCATATAAAAGTATCCCCCGAGACACGATTCGCTATAATTCAATGTTTTAGATAGAGAAAAATCAACAAGAATATCCAAACTTGGGCACAATTCACAATAGAGAAGCAAACACTACCTAGCTAGAAATAATGTCTGCGGCCTTCTCGGCAATAGCATATGTCAATGCCTGGTAGTGTGCAGTCACAGGCAATGGTAGAATGCTCGCATCTACGACCCTCAAGTTCTCCACGCCATTGACACGGAGGCTCGTGTCAATCACTTTACCCATAGCAGCCGAGCCGGCCGGATGATAAAAAGTGTTACCTCCTGCTTTGACTTGAGCATCGATTTCTTCGTCCGTGGATTGAGCCGTGAGAGGTCCGAATCCATGATGTAAAAGTTGAGAATCAACTATCTCTTGACCTTCTGGTGTATCTAGCAAAAGGCCCGAGACCTGTCGAATGCCAGCACGAAGAGTTGCACGGTCAAACTCGGTGGCATAATACTTTGGATCAATTAATGGCGGTGTTGTTGCGTCCGCCGATGCCAGAGTAATTCGTCCTCGTGAAGTTGTCGACATTCCTAGGACAGCAGAAGCTATATATGTGCCGTCCATTGGAACGTCAACTTTGGAAACAAGTGCTCCTGCAGGTGCATATACGACGAGCGTCTCTATATGAGTTGCATCAGGTGCAAAGTAAGGATTGCTTTCAATATCCGTTTCCCCGTCTTGTTCTAAAGCCCGAATCAATTCCTCGCGTGGAGCCTGGACTGTGGCAACCCAGTTGCAGGGAAGCCCTACATTATACACCCGACTGTCCCACGATGGAGTGCCTAACGACAACCCTTGTTCAGGATTACGCAACTTCCACCACTGCACAAAGGAAAAATGGTCGTGAAAATTGCGCCCAACCTCTGGTACATCAACGAGTTGGGCGATGCCGTGTTTGGAAAGTTCTTCACTAGATCCGATCCCCGAGAGCATCAAGACCTGCGGCGTACGATATACACCCGCAGAGACTATAACTTCCTTTTTCGCGTGGAATATTTGGCCTCCCACCACCTCCACTCCGGTTGCTCTTTTCTTGCCTTCCTGGCCCCCCTCGATGAGAACACGCTGTACTAGAGTCTCTGTGACGATAGTAACACCCGGAAGTTTTGAAATCCCATATACCGAACTAGCAATCTGACGTTTTCCATCGCGCCAGTTTTCAACCAGCTCGCTCAGGCCCAACGGCGAGCCTGCATTCGCATCTTGTATGACCTCCACCCCCACTCTCTTCCATGCCGCTTTCAACGGTTCCTCTAGAGGGTACTTGCGGTCTGGATGGCTCGCAGACACGGACACGTTATGGATCGGGCCGTCGGCTCCGTGGGCAGTCTGATCGGTGTGAGGGTCGAAATGTGTCTCGGTTTTCCTAAAGTACGGTAGCAGCCCTTCATAGCTCCAGCCCTTGTCGCCAACTAACTCTCCCCAGCGGTTGTAGTCGACAGCGTTTCCGCGCGTCCACATGCCGTAATTGATTGCAGAGGCGCCACCAAGCGCTTTGGCGGCGCTGTTGTAGCATTCCCGGTTGTTGAGATGGACTTGGGGTACGGTGGTGTAGGCCCAATCCAGTGGCGAGAAATGAGCACCGAAGCAGGCAAGGGGAGACTGAGTGAGGAAATGGTTGGAAACGTCCGGGCCTGCTTCGATAATTAATATCTTGACGTAGTTGTTTTTCTCATACAGTTTAGCGGCCAAAGTGCTGCCGGCAAGCCCGCCACCGACGATGATGTAGTCATATATAGTGTCAGGCATGGTGATGTGCAGTTGATGGAGGGTTTGGCGTCCACTGGTATTTATCTGAGATGAATGTCCTTGAAGCAGAGGGCAGCCGTGGTTATTTTATACACCACGCAGAGGGAAGACTGAGCCCACTTCATTTCCCGCCATTTTGCACCAATACAGACTCCTGACTTATGTTACCCCTGTTGGATCGGCGAATATACGGGCGCGTCTGATGTACGGAATAAGCGCCAGCTGGCAGAAGCTGAGAAGGCTGAACATATACCGGTTTGCGCCTAATGCCATCCACCAATTCGGTGAAATGTACGAGCTGGGAGCTCATTTACCTCCATATCGCGCATAACAACTATGGACTAATCGGGTAACAAAAGCGAGATCTCTAGTTGTCAGTTGACCCAGATACCATGATATGTACGTGACTCAGTGTGAGAATTATGCCAAATTGCACTGCCATCGGGCAAACGGCACCGATGGCCCGAGGGTGAGTTTGCCCAATCGCAGTCTGGGCCTCTGAGAATAATAAGATAAAGATAGTGAACCAACAACCAACAACCAACACATGCAGAGCGAATGAGCATATGTTATGGTCATGGGTAGTCTTTATCGCTTCAAACTCGAAAATACCTATCAGAACCCATCTACGGATGACAGAGGTTCTTTTTCTTGATAATATTAATTAGATATCGGCGTCATTTTCTGCTTGCAAGAGCTGGTCTTCCAAATGCTGTTTCGAATCGTCGAGGAACATATTGCGAATGATCGGCTCCATAGTTGCCTGCCCCGGACTAGTGGAATAGTCTCACCAGATCCATCGATCTCATTGGTTGACTCCGGTACCCGCACGGCGCAAACCCTTTACCCAATAACAATTGAGATACTTCCGTTGTGGAGATTTATGCCAAGACATCGATTGTATTCCCTTTTGGGTAATTTTCAAAGCTGGGTGTTCTTCGATGTTTCCCCAAGAGATTAAATATGTATATATATGTTGCAGCTGGCGTGAATTTGGAGAAGTTATATCTAATTTCTTTATATTCTTTTTATTCCATTTGACATTTTAACACCGGCGAGAAATACTCCAAGCAAGTATATATTGCTAGTCATGGCTTCCAAATCGATGCAACTTGGCCACGAAGCAGGCGCAAGCCTTTTCTCATCTTTTGTCAAGTCTCAACTCCTCACCAGGTCTCAAAGAGCACCAGAAGATGTCAATCTCGCAGGCCAAGTTGCAATCATCACCGGCGGCAGTTCGGGTCTGGGATGGCACGGCGCTCGTCACCTTCTCTCACTCAGACTGTCACATCTTATTTTGGCTGTGCGGTCAGTAGAGAAGGGCGAGTCTGTTGCTAGCAAGTTTCGCCTCACTCACCCGGATGCCAAAATCGAGGTGTGGCATCTTGAAATGAGCTCGTATGAGTCCATCCAGACATTTTGCCAACGAGTCAAGACAGACCTCTCCCGACTTGACATCACCATTCTCAACGCGGGTGCTATCCAGGGAGAATTTGGTCTTTGTTCAACTGGCCATGAACAGGTGATTCAGGTGAATTATCTGTCTACATTTCTTCTAGCAATCCTCATGATTCCAATAGCCAAAAACAAAGCGCCCCTTGGCACTCCTGGCAGGCTTACAATCGTGAGCTCCGGTGTGGCTCTGTGGGCAAAGATGCCGAACCGAAACGAACGACCGTTGCTGCCCTCGTTCGATGACACCAAAATTTCGCCATGGGACCCGGTGGAGCGATACTTTTCATCCAAGATGCTGGGACATTTATTCTTTGTACGGCTGCTCGAGTATCTCAACGCAGATGATGTGATTGTCAACATGGTTGAACCAGGAATGTGCAAAGGATCGGAGCTACACCGAGATGTCAAGGGTGGTGCTGGCATCTTTCTCGGCATTTACAAAGGCCTCACTGGTCGAAAGCCCGAAAACGGGGCTTGGGCTTATGTCGATGCCGCGGTGGTAAAAGGAAAGGAGTCGCATGGATGCTTCTGCATGGACTGGAAAATTCACCCGTAGGTTGCACCACGTCAAGTGTTATCTTAAAATATGCTAACAGAAGGACAATATTAGATTCACACAATTAGTCTATCTACCTGAGGGAAAGCCGATTATGGATGCACTTTGGGAGGAGACAATGGCCGAGTTTGAGTTTGCTGGAGTTCGTGAGATCTTGGAGAAAAGCAAAAACAAGACTCTTTAATAGGGCTATCCCACAACTGCGTCTGGCACCTACCTAGGTACCTAAGTACGCTATATGTAAATGAAATGTTCAGCCTCCGCTGTTATTTCTTAGGACCCCTTATCGCATTTACCTTATATAATGTGACGAATCATTGTTTCATTACTGACCAATACCAAGCACTTATTAAGTACTCACTGTATGCTATTAATATGGCCACTGAGCAGTGTAAGCAAATATAATATGTCACTTTTGGATTTGCTCTTTTTTTGTCCTTTTCTTCATCTCTTGCTCATTAAATAGCCCAAGTAACTGAAATTTGCTCAAAATTAAATTTTTGGTGAACTGAAATATTTTTTGAATCTACTGCTCTTCTTAATCCATGAGAAGTATGTTGGGAGGGTTGAACATTCCTGTGTCTGATGCGGTCACTCAAAGCCACCTGTCCACCATCACTCTGTGGAATACGTACTTTAATGTGTATGGCGAGGCCCCTCTAAAGATTATTTCCCTTCCATGGACAGCATCGCGCTATCGATTGGCTGTGATGTTCTGTTTCTCTGACAATGTCTTCATTGGAAAGAGGCCCACAAGCCGAATGCTAACTCGAAAGGACTATCCTCGGTTATATCTTGTTCAATGGTTTGATCGCAACAATCTGAAAGCTCAAAGACGTGGCTACAGAAATGGATATCATTGTCAGTCAAGGTTACACTAGCGAAAGACGAATACCTACAGTTTGTCGATCTCCTATGGCAGCAAGGTAACTCAGGTCCGATGTTCTGAATGCACTACTACGTTTTGCCATTCCATTTATAGTTTTGGTAAGCTGTCTTCTGATGCTATTTTGTTGTTGACTCGAAATTGTGTCTTGGATAAGGTTGCTGTCGAATCACAATAGCCAATCACCACTAAAACAAAGCTGGCACGAACGGTGCCATTGATAGGATCCGTATTATAACCCTGTGGATTGCTCGCTCCTATTTTCCTTGATTGTAATTCTACATATAACCAGCATGTCTGTATATCATTTGTGTGCTTTCTAAAAATGTATGCTATTCATCCATCCTGTATTACATCCCAGTAGCGCATTCACCAGCATCCACCCAGCTCATGAATTGGACTGTGATGCATAATGGCATAATGCATGAATACTTCTCTCCAAGTGGGCTTTCTCTCAAGCGACTTGGATTATTAACTACTTTAATTTCAATAGCAGTGCCGAGAAATCAGTGTAGTAAGGTTAATTTCAAAAGTCGAAAAAGCGAAAAAGCGAAAAAGCGCAGAGACAAAAAGATTCCGGTGCGGTACGATGCGCTGCCGCAGCGCTTAAGCAAAATGCGCCATTCTGTATGGAAGATGGAAGTCACCCAGCACCACAAATGAAGAAGGTGCGCACCTTCAACTGTCTACCAAAAGTATTTAAAAGTAAGTAAGGATATCATTCTCTCCCTCTCTTTCTTCAATAATATTACACATATGATCACGCTCAAAGCTTTATTTATCTGTGTGGTATTGTGCACACTTAGCATCATGTCAAAAAGAAGTATAGAGCTTATCCTTGATCCTGGCTCTTCTTTTCACCCAAGGTGCTAACAACTTCAAGAGGCAGATAACCAAGCAGGACCTTCCACTCGCAGTCCAGTCAACAGCCCATCACTCGACCCTCCAGACTTATCAACAGAGATAGCCAACTTCTTGCAACTGTTCGATCATGCCTCCATAGCGCCGAACTCGCAAGAATGGAGCAACATACCTTGGCTCATTGATCTGAGAGGGCTCTTACCAGACAGGATCCCAGATGCTCTCGTCGGTCCTGCGTGGTTTCGACCCCCGTGCGTCGACGCTTTCGATGAACGGTTCCCGGACATCTGCCGGGTTGTGTTGGCGGTATATTCTTGTGGCAATTACTGTTTCTTCTTTGTACCATGTGAACCGCATCAGCTAGATTTCGCAAGTGGTCGAGCCAACTTTGATCCGAGGATTATATGCACGCCCAGGGTAGTCGAGCAGTGTTGTCCCGTGCCCCATACTTGTGGGCTTAACTTTTGCCCATCGTGCTCTCGAGGGAGTCCGTTGTCAGCGATATTGTACAGCACTTGCGATCAAAACTTGATGTGAATGGAGCGTTTCTATTCTGCTACTTGTCATGGAGGAAGTCAAGTGGTGCCGGTTTCAGGACTCTGAGTTTTTCTCTAGATTTCAAATTGGTGAATTATGATCTTGTCTTTCTTTGTTCCATGTTTTACCTTGGTCTGGTACCATGAGAGATTTTGTCTGCACTGTTTGTCCTCTCTATCGCCATGGTATTACTGTAATGACGCTACATGGCGTCGTTTATTCGTTGGAGAACGGAATGTATTTATTATCCCGTTATTGTCACTTCAGTTTTATTGCACTGTGAGATTGCTTGAGTTTGTATGGATATGAATTATAATTCCTTTGGAGAGTTCAGCAAGCCTACCGTGTTGTGTATTCAAACCTTGACAGGATAAGGCCTTAGGTACCTATGTATATGGTTAGTTTTATATAAAATAAATGTGCTAATAATACGCACGCACCCCACAGAGGATAGTCCGCAGGATAGAGGTGAGGTGATATATCAATTCATCCGTATGGGTGATATGCAAATTCAATATGCCCAGGTGCCATCTATATTTTCTAATGATCCACAATGATACATGAACAACGAAATGAACGCTTACAAAACAAAACAAACAGATTATAAATAACCCATTTACCAAGCTCCCACAATCCCAGCAATTGGAATATCAATACCCGTCGTATAACTAGCAGCATCACTCAACAAGTACACATACGCACCGCCTAACTCTCGCGGATCCGCCAATCGCGGCATTCCGCCGTAATACTGCATCTTGAGGTTCCAGTCCGGCGCGGTTTCGACGTAGTATGTCATGGCCGTCTTGACGAAACCGGGCGAGATGCTGTTGACCCGGATGCCGTGTTTGCTCCATTCCATGGCGAGCGTGTGGCACATGTTGCGCACGGCGGCTTTTGTGGCGCCGTAGGGGGCGGAGGGGGCGGCCTGTTTATTCATATTAGTTCAAGAACAGCCCTAAAACGATTTGAACAAAAATATTGGAGCTGAGATGGTATACCGGAACGAATGAGGATAGGGCACTTACGCGGTTAGGTCTGTACGAAGTCATACTAGAAGTCATAACAATTGAACCCTTAATCCCAAGCTCAATAAACTTCCTCGCAACAATATTAGCGCAGAAATACGCGCCAAACACATTGAGATCAAACAGCTTCTGCAACTCGGGCTTCTGGAAGTTGAGCGCGGGCTGGTGCTTGGTCATGCCAGCGTTTGCGACAAGACCGTCAATGCGGCCGGTCTTTTCGACGATGGTGTTGATTGCTTTCTCAACGCTTTCTTCGTCGGTGACGTTGGTCTGGACGTATTCGAAGCGGTTGGGGAATTTCTCGGCTAGGGCTTTGAAGTCGTCGCCTGGCTCGGTGATGTCGAGCGAGAAGACGACTTTGGCGGCGTTGGCGAGACAAACTTCGGCGATTCCCAGTCCAATGCCGCGGTTTGCGCCGGTGATGGCGATTACTTTCTCGGATAGGGTAATTTGCCAGTTGAATGATGCCGGGGGCATGGTGTTGAGGAATGGCTGAGGGGCGTCATTGGCGGCGGTTGAAGAGGATGCCATTGTGAGATCTGTGATTTTGGACTTGAACAAACAAGAAGAATTGACTTTTAATTTTCCCAAAGCTAGTGATTAGAAAAATAATTGATGTATAGATTCTAACACCAATTTAATTAAATGGAGGGGTTTACCCTTCTTATACTCCAGCTGACAACTCCAAGCTCGGGCACATGCAGACACAGCCAATCAGTCAATGTCATTAAAACAGCAAATTAAGAAACCACCAGCATTAAAATAAGTCCTTCCTGCTCCTCGGCGAGAATTGCGACTGTTACACTGCGGGGTCGACATGGCAGATGACTTGCTTGCTCCTCACGAAATATCTCGGGTGCAGGACGGGACCTCGTGCCGAGGACGCTGCGTGGTGGGTAAATTGTGGCCATGCTCGGAGTTTTCTTCATCCAGATTAACGGTCTTAATATGTCCTATTAAATGCGTCTCATACATAATGGGGTTAGCCGCATAGCGTAAGTGATGACCAAAAGTACCTAGGTATTCAACTCCATTGCTTGAACTCCAGCCGACCTTGGCCTTTCCCATAAATATCCATGACTTTCGTGTACAAATATAGAGCACATGCTCAACGCTTTTGATTATCGATACAGTAAATAGGTATATATACTTAATCATCCACTAAAAGATTTCCCCCGGAGCTAGCTCTCGCCAACATCAATCTTGTGCCATTCCGACTCCAACTCTGTACGCAATGACCTATTCGACCATGAAATCCGTCGTTCGCAAGACTCGACGAGATCGAGGACCAGAGCTCGCTCCTGAGTCACATGAAGAGTTGTACCAGCAACAAACAGGCAAAGGACCGAGATGTAATTAGCCTGCGTGCTAGCTCCATCTACAGTTTTGGCAATTCCACAGACGACGTCAACGGCCCTGCGAATCGTCCTCTGCACAATGCTGTAGTCTAGGGAACCACCACTCAATGGGCGATGCATCAAAACCAGTATTTGGGATAGATAGTGCACTTGAACGGCAGCTGCGTATGTCGGTGGATGGATCCATATCGGTGGAAAGACCATGTCATTTGGATTTTGGGTGGTCGGAAGTGGAGTAAACTCAGGCGGGAGATGGTGTGCCCAATCCTGTAGCATTTGGAGCAGCTCATTCCCTTTTTGAACTCGTTGATCAATCGGGTTGCTCCCTCGTTCCTCGTTCGATGCGTAGTTGATACATTGGGCAAGAAGGTAAATAGCTCGGCTGGCAAGTTCCGGAGAGTTCAGCGTTGCGAGAGGCCGTTTTGGGTGCCAAAAGCTGAAGACCCGGCGTCGTTCTATTAACGCAACCCATATATCTTGTTGTAGCCACGTCCACCATACAGCCTGGCGGAGCCCGCCGGATTCTCCGTCGTTGTCCTGTGAACGCTGAATCCAGAATACGCCTTTGAGATGACGTTCCCAGTCCTGATTCGACCCGTCGATCATTTCGTATGTACTGATTAGAATTACCGTAGCCAGTAATTCCTGGCTTCCCGTGTATGATTTGTAGTGCATGGCCTTGTGGATATATCGCAATGTCTCGAAGTAGAATTGCACAGACATCTCCCGGCTGATCTTGCGTGCTTCCACGTCGCTAGTGCTGTTATTTTCTGAGGAGCCGGAATTCGGCTCTTTTAATTTCTTATCTTCGCATAGAGAAATATGCCTGGCTGACAAGGCCAGCAAAGCCTTCATAAGGCCAGTGTTATTCAGCGCCAGGTGCGGTATCAAGGTTCCAAAATGTTTAAGCGGATCGAGAAAGTCTTGCCATGCACTTAGGTGGTGGATGAAATGTGAAAATATACAGGCTTCAACTGAGTTCAGCTGAATCGGAGCAGGGAGTGTCCAACAAGACCTGTCGTCTCTGACAACCGCAGCTGCCTCGACGGGTGAAATGTTGGTATTCGTTGCAGAAATATCTCCAAAGGCTGCGGCTTGGAAACTCTGCTTTTCTCGTAGATTTCGAGGTACAAGCAGCGAAGTTGAGGGTGAACCACTATCGACAGCTTGTGATAATCCCGCGGTTTTGGCATCGCCGGACGGTGACAAGAGAAAATTCTGATCAAGATTGACGACATCGGTGGTCAGAAGTTCAAACCAGCTGAAGGGTGCATGGCCAGAGGAAACATCCGTGCCGGGCGAGATGCCGCTGGTGCGGTATGAAACAGGCGATTCCGGTTGCAAATTTCTATCGCGTGTCACAGTCGGTGATCGGATATTGTTGTCGTCACTATTTTTATGCTGATCTTGTACAGCAAGTTGCTGGAATTGCCGTGGTTCTTTTTGCTTGCCCTGGCTACGCTTGTATTCAGTGCCCGCCGGCTCGTACACACATGGGCGCTGGCCTTTGCGACAAGGACCGCATTGCGGACGCTCTTCATCACATTTCACATGGCGTTGTTTGCATATGAGACTGTATATGACCAACCCCCATCGTTTTGACTAGTTAGCATGAACCAAATTCGGATACACTGTGGAGAATGCAATAATCAACAGATATGAAGAAAATAAGGATGGGATAACTGACCATCCAGCAGTAGTGCGGAGTCCTCGGCCGCGCGACTTGCGTGGTTTCCTGCGCCGAACCACTTTAGTTTCTACATCTGTCATAATTGTGGTGCATGGCGTCCACGTTGCGAGGTCGTAAGGAGGATGTTGGCTGTGCCTAGCGGCGTTCAGATGCAGACGAGTGGGTTTTGTCGTTTTAACCTGCGCGAAGATGGAGAGAGTTCGCAACGAGGCACAGTGACTGTGGGGATCGGCAATGCTCCGACGTTTGTGGGTGGCGGCCTGTTTCGCAAGGCATCAAAGCATGTGAAAGAATAAGTGCCCAGTCCCAAAATAAATAAATGAGATTGAGATGTAATATGCGTTCAACTCACAAAACACTGCAGATCCTCAGGGCGGCCGAGGAGGGCGGATATGGAGTCATTGCAGCAATTGCGTACGAGTGAATCAATTCTCGTTTGTTTATACTTCGATTTTGACTTACGATATGTTTACATGATAGGTACAACGTCGAGCATGTAACTGCTTTCGTGCAGGCTGCAAACAACCGGAAATCGCCTATTATCCTACAATTATTCCCTTCATCATTAGAGCTCACCCCTTCTCTTGTATATGCTGCAGCGGCTGCAGCCCGCTCTGCCACTGTCTCAATTGCAGTCCACCTCGACCACGCTCAAAATGAGGCACAGATCAAGTACGCAGCTGACAACTACCCCTTCGACTCAATAATGGTAGACATGAGCCATTACGAGAGGGTAGAAAACATTGAAAAGACAAAGGTGTTGAAACACTACTGTCACTCGAAGCAGATAGCGGTGGAAGCGGAAACCGGCCGGATTGAAGGCGGCGAGGATGGGATTTTGGACACCGGTGATTTGGCTGGTAGGGACATTCGAAATTCTCGCTGGTATTATTATGAATCTTGCTAAATGATGTTCAAGGTATCTTGACGAGCGCCGAGGACGTGGAAGACTTTATTTCGGCGGATGTTGATGCCATTGCGCCGAGTGTCGGCAACATCCATGGAGACTATGGACCCAAAGGCCCTCAACTGGATTTTGGAAGGTACATTTGCTGAAGTTCTTCATGAAAATCAGTGTTAACTTCAGATCTTTCTCTTGTCTAGGCTTCACAAAGTCTACCAGCAAATCAACAAACGTGCCCGTCTAGTCCTACACGGAACGAATGATTTCACCCCCGAGCTGATGAAATCGTGTGTTCAAGCTGGTGTATCCAAAATCAATGTCAACAAGCTACTGTTAGCACCGTGGCAGCAATATATCGAAGGGAATATCCACAAGCCTCTCACACAAGTCATGCAAGAGGGCATTGAGATCCTAACGAAGGAGACAGAGCGCTGGATGGATATTGTGGGAAGCAGTGGTAAGGTATAAGATTGTATATAGTAGACATAGACATATGTCAATAAATATAAAAGTAAAAAGATATATGAAACGTTCAGCACCTGCCCAGGTGGGCAGTGAGTTCCGTATAATCGGCTTGCCGCCGAAGGGCACACATTACCCCGCATCCGTACCTAGGCACCCAATAAATACAGTAAAGCATAGAAATCGAACCTTGGAAAGCTTCACACGTCCTTCCTTTGCTTATGTACATTTCATAATATACTGACATTTCTTAGAGGGAATCTTTGCAATTGCTCGCACAATGTCAGGGGTTTCTACGCAGTTTGTCGGTCACGACCAGCGCTTTCAGCAATTGCTCGGCGACGCTCCGAAACTGGAACTGCTGGCTGAGAACAACGTTTATCCATTCGCACACGAAGCCGGTGTGTATATAAAATCCACCAACGAGCTCTTCGTCACAAGCAATCGCTTCGGCGACAAGCCAGATACACCTGGCCACCTTCAACGCGTTCAGATTTCAAAGATCATCATCAACGACAACGATCCATCCAAAAGTGTATGCGAGGAAATCGATTCCAGCGCTGTCCCCATGGGGAATGGCGGCGTCAACTACAAGGATGGGATATTGTTTTGCGGCCAAGGTTATTTCGACAAGCCGAGCGGGCTTTACGAAATGAACGCCACTGCGCCATATAACGTGCGACTACTGGTCTCCGACTTTTATGGCCGTGACTTCAACTCTGTCAACGATGTGATTGTCCATGAAGATGGCTCGATATGGTTTACAGACCCGCCTTACGGCTTTGAGCAAAACTATCGGCCCCCGTTACGACTACCTCCCCAACTGTACCGGTATAATCCGCATACCAAGAATATACGTGCCATGGCAGATGGGTTTGGGCACCCTAATGGATTATGTTTCTCGCCGGACGAAAAAACCCTTTACGTCACGGACACAGATTGGATGCATGGAAGCGGCAAGACGTCAGATGAGAAGGCGTCCACAATGTAAGTCTTTCTTACATTCATTCTACGCATTTTCTATCTACGTTATCTGTTGAATCAAATACACCGCTAATAACTTCAAAGATATGCCTTCGATATAATCACAAGACACGGAGAGCCTTTCCTAGCAAACCGACGGCTGTTTGCCATGGCGGATTACGGAATTCCAGACGGTATCAAATGTGACATGGAAGGTAACGTGTACAGCGGATGCGGTGACGGCGTGCACGTCTGGTCACCGGGTGGAGTACTACTTGGCAGGATCAAGGTCGGGGGGCTCGTGGCCAACTTCTGCTTTGGGCGAAAAGGAGAGATGTTCCTGCTCAACGAAAACCGGATATGGCGGGCGACACTCGGCGAGCATGTCCGAGGGGCATTGCTCAAGCTTTGATATTTAAATATATAGCTTCGAGGTATTTCTATTATGTGTAGTATGTAGTCCTACCATGCTTGTCTTTGTACAATTCTCAACCTAATACTCCACATAACAGCCATCTTGTCCGGTTTTCGGTTGGCAATTCGGATTCCAAAAAGTCTATAGCTCTAACAGCTTTCTACGGCCAAACAAAAAAGGAATGCCTTCTTATAATCTTATACTACATTGGGCTGATGTTTATAACGCCTCGTTATGCCTATGACATCATACGACGAATACTTCCCGTGACTGGCCAATCAAAGGCCACGGAACCTCGGATCGGGACGCGGCAGACCTCGCGACGAGGCACGCCAAGCACCGTCTGGGCACTTCCCCAGGCTTTCACCCCCGGAAAAGCCCCTAAACTCACCCCCGAACGGCCTGGACTCTGGGGTTGCACGTGACTTCGTCGACCGCGTATATAATCTCCAGATATTGTAGAAGAGAATCACTCGTCATGAGGTGTCCAGTTGTGGCTCAAAAACCGAGGCTTTAGCCTGGCATTCTTCTGACGTTGATTTTCTTAATTTGATCTTTCGCCACGTCTTTAGGAAGTGGCCAAAAAACTCCAATCGACCATGAAACCCTTCAGTGCGCCCTACACCATCTTCACGGATCGTTTACGGAATCGAGGCCATAAGACAGCATGGATAGAATACATGATCACGGCCACATGCGCCATTGGGAACATGCTTTTTGGCTATGACCAAGGTGTGATGGGAGGATTCTTGACGTCGACATCTTTCGCGAAGACGTGAGTTTTCTCGACGTCCCCTCTTCTTCCCCACCCGTGATATGCACGCAATACAAAGCTCATCAACATGATAGATTTCCATCTATATCTTCAGATGGCGGCAATTCGACACTTCAGGGATTTGTCGTTGCGGTTTACGAAATCGGATGCGCCATTGGGGCTCTTAGTGTTATCTTTGGTGGCGATCGATACGGGCGAAGAGTCACTGTTATGTGTGGCCAGACCATTCTTATTATCGGCGCAATATTGCAATTCACGTCGTATAGTCTTGCACAACTCATTGTTGGACGCATAGTTAGTGAGTGTTTTGACTCGTAATTTGTATCTCCGTGTATTACCACTTACCTTTTTTGTTAGCTGGAGTCGGTAATGGGATGGCGGTTGCTGTTCTTCCGACGTGGAATGGAGAGTGCTCTCGGTCAAGCAATCGAGGAAGAGCAGTCTTGTGGCAGCTCAATATCAATATTGTAAGTGCCCCTTTAGATGGCCGCAAGACAATAATACCAAACGTGCTGATCTTGGCTTCATGACATATAGCTCGGTATTGCGATTGCGTACTGGGTAGACTACGGCGTTAACGAATCGTCCTTGACTGGTAACACGGATTGGTCCTGGAGATTTCCGTTGTCACTGCAAGTTGTGTTCTCGGTGGCTACGATCTTCTTGTCGTTTTTCTTGCCAGGTCAGTACGATATAATTCCACTTCTGAATACGAAGAATCCTCGGTATTAATTTTCTTTAGACTCTCCGCGTGCATTGGTGCGACAGGGTAAAGTGGACCAAGCTCGGGACGTCATCGACATGTTGTCACTTGAGATAGACCCTGTTAAACGGGCAGAGACTACGGTAGATATTCTACTAAACCCTAATCAATTGGTGAAGTTATTCGTTGCTAATTTATGACAGAACATCGCCTTGTCCCTTATAGAAAATACACTCGAAGAAGAAAAGACCGAAAATAAAACGAGCTGGGGGGATGTGTTCACCCAAGGTGAAGGGCGCTACTTTCAGCGTTTGATACTAGCAACCATGGCACTTTGCATGCTACAACTTAGTGGTCTCAATCTAATCACATACTACGCGTACGTCTTGCCACTCTTGCCCTGTATTATACCTGATCATATTTTACATCATCTGCGTCGTATTTGTGTGGCGTATTGACTGTCAATAGACCCGTTATCTTCCAAGATACCCTCGGCATGTCGCGCAACCTGAGTCTGCTAATGGCTGGCTTCAACGGGCTTGAGTATTGGCTAGCCACATTTATTCCCATCCCGCTCATCGATTGCATCGGCCGCCGCCGCATCATGCTCTTTTCTGCCGTTGGCCAGACATTCACCATGGCCGTCTTGGCCGGATGTATTGCGTATCCGAACAGCAAGCCCGCTGGCTACGTCGTCACCGTTGGTCTGTTTGTGTTTAATACATTTGCCGGTATTGGTTTTGATGGTATTCCGTTCTTACTCCCGGTTGAGCTTACGCCGTTGAAAACTCGAGGGAAGTCGGTTGCTATTGCGACGGGGTGTTTCTGGCTATGCAGTGAGTACTCTGGTTCCTTCCTCTTGCTTTTGTATATGATATGGATCATGAAATTGACGAGAAAATCAATATAGACTTTTTCGTTGTCATGATTTCGCCCGTTCTCATTGATAGAATTAAATACGGCACCTATATACTGTGGTGTGGAACGAATTTGTGCTTTGTGCCACTGATCTACTTTTTGAGTAAGTTCTTTATCAAGGACAATCCTGTCCATCCGATATATCTCCCATCTAATGTCTCTACAACAGTACCCGAAACATCCAAAGCCGCCTTGGAAGATATAGACGTTCTATTCCAAACCAGCGGGCGATGGATTATCGGTCCTGGGTCACGGCGGAAGCTCCGAGAGATTGTCGCTGGTCGCCAGGCTGCAGAGAGTAGTTATATCAAGGAACACCGTGAGTATGATAGTAATAAAAGCCAGGTGGAAATAATCGAGGACAATATAAACCGTCACGGGCGTAGGTAGCTAGCTGTCTTGGAGCAGCGACATGCTTGTTTATACAATGATACCCATATATATACCTGTACTTGAGCTGTGTTCAGCGTTTATTTGCCTTGAAAGGGAGAGGAGAATCTGGGTATGATAGATACTTGAATACGAATAGAGATGGTCTTCTAGACAATTCAGATGGTTTCGATTTATACAAATTGTGTGTATAGTTTCTCACAATACGCGGTTTGAAAAATTTGGATATAGTCCTATCTACAATTTCAAATGTAAATGTTAGCCTATTTTAATCTGTAAATATTTAGTGGCTATAAATAAAAAAAGAAAACCAAAAACATGCTCCTTTTTGCCAAGGCTATATATGTATATATGGCTTTGATACCTAAAACCTTAGAGTTAAGCGATACTCATATAAGCGTCGATGTATGTACAAGAGATAGAGTAATATGTGCTTCTAGACAGTAATGCCCATGTCAGCGACAAGCACAGCCAATATTCCACCCTGGACTGGTCGGTTGGCGAACTCAGTATTGGGAACATAGCTACGGCAATGTTAGTATATTAGAAGCCTAAAAGAAACAGAGAAAAAAAAGTCTTATTGACTCACTCTGCGGTTAGGGTCTCGTAAAGATCACCAAAAGGTAGCCACTCAGAGGTGTTGGCAGCATAAGTCGCGACAGCGTCAATAATGGCCTGGCGGGTGTCGCTGTTGCTGGTGGCAGCTCCCCAAATCTGCCAGTCGCTCTTGGACCAGTTGTGGCGAGTGTCAAGTGCCAGTCCAAATTCATGCAGGACGGTGGGATAGAAGTCGCTCTGCTCGTCATAGACGCTCTGGGGGACGATGCCCAGGTTCATTGCCTTGTCTGGGAATGTATTGTAGAGGATGGACCACGTGCTCACCTGTTCAATCTGTTAGTTTTTTCTTATCGTTATGTTAGCCGTTTTGTGATAGACCTACGTTGCCGTAGTTCAACTCGAAGTGTGGTGGGCTGGCAGTAGTGTCGTTAGCAAAATTGATCCATTGCGGAACATAGCTCTCAGCGATGTCGCTGTAGTTCTGAGCATCAGCAGGGCGTCCAGTCAAGTTGGCAATAAGTGATTGAGCCTTAATGCCGACTATGCCCTTAATGGCGAGATTGGTCTGGTTGGCAAGGGCACCTTCGAAATCATCAGTGGAGGCCTGATCAGCAGGAATCAAAGAATCCTCGATCAAGTACTCGGTCCACTGAGCCAATAAATCGTAGTATGATTCAAGGAAGGTCACGTTCTTGGTTACTGCATAGTAAATCAAGCTCATTACGAGCATGTTGCCGGATTCTTCGAGTGGCATGGCCTCGTCGTTGCCTTCAGGGTATCCCGTAGCGTTGGGGTAGCTGGAACCAATATCATGCATGGCGTAAGTGTTCGGGTATAGACCTGATTGCTGGTTGATAAGCAAGGGTTCCAGCAAGTACTTCAAGATGGTCGCGTTGGTGTAGATGTAGGCCGGATGGGCGGGTAAAATGACATCGACTGTGTTCATGTTGCCATCAGAAGAGATCTCCTTCAACCAGATAAGTGGCGAGTCGATTGTGCCAGTGAACTGAAGGCAACCAAAAGCCTGTCTCAGGCCTAGAGTGGTCAGAGTAGCGTAGTTCTGGCCGTTGGCATTGACAGAGTCTGTTTGAAGCTTCTCATCCAATGCGTCAGATAGCTCTAGAGCTGTGGCGTAGTCGTTTTGGAAAAAGCTCAGCTAGAATAAAATCATGTCAGTGCTGTTCCAGAAGGAAATCTGAGAGTAATGGGGCATCACATACAGCTTCGAGTTGGGAGTCGAAGTAGTTGAGGTAATATGAAGTCTGAGGCACAACACCGGATACTTCAGTGTACTGAATAGGCTCATCCTGGGCAAGACCGATGGAGAACAGACGGGAGACAGGTGTATCTTTGACGGCGCCTAGGTTAAATGCGTGAGCAAAAACAGGCCAGTCGTCGCTGATTGCACGGTAGTCGGTGTCTTGAGTATTGGCAAGACTTCCGTTATCAATAAACTGGTTACGGACCACAACGTCTTCGCCGTTCTGGTATGAGTAACCAGGCTCCGATGTAGATGCCCAGTACCAGTATCCAAATTCAGTTTGGTCAGAAATCTCAGACCAGGCCTCTTGAGTCTGACGGTAGACTTTGTGGTAAACAACATCATCGGTAGTTTTGCCGTAATCCCACTCGGCAATGCTGTCATCACTACCGGAGATCCATTCTAAGAGTTCAGGGTCACTACAATCTTTTTTCCCACATTTCTTCCACATTCGCAGTTACTATCATGGGATTAGAACATAACATACCAGCACTGATATCGGCGTAGAGCTGAACATCATGGGGTTTACCATCGATCGAAACGACAGAGACATTCAGGTATGAAAAGACCAGAGATTGGCGCTTCCAATCATCGGGAGTAATAGGGGATAGGAATGTGATAGTCAACTCGACTGCATCGTCGACATTCATAGTGTAGATACTACGCGTGGCGGTGTACTCATAGGCTGTTTGGGTGACAGCAGTAGGGCCGTCAGCCATGTCACCCAACCAGTTGTAGGCAGTCCCATCGACCTTAATCAAACCTTGCCAGCCAAGAATTCTGTGATTCCAGAAGGTAGTCCACTGGCCGGTAAGGTATCCACCGTTACCACCACCGCTGCCAGCAGCCTGCCAGGTACTGAGGTAAGGCGACCGAACTGCCAGGGGCTGGGAAGGGGGTTTGATTGGGGTGAATGTCGACTCTCCCATAACGGTGGCCAGCGAGGCCAGCATGGCCATCACACTAGTGGCCTTCATGCTGAGGAGCCCCTGAGTTGGGGATAGGTGCTCACTCCAAGGAGTATATCGAAGGACCTAGGTGTGCACGAAAGAGGAAAGGAATGTAAAACAGACGACTGTATCTTGGCCTGCTTGCTTCTGCTAGTGATTGACACGAGAGAATCTTAACATTGGCTAGGTAGGTGGCGTGGCATATGTTGGTGTATTTATACCTGCTTTTGTTTCAGCATTGTACAGTCAGAAGTCATATCCTCGGTGGGTATATGCTACTCTTCTCAATCCCCTCATGTCATGTAGTAACGCTAAAGACGCCTTCCAACGAATTGGGTGTCCACTACTGCATGGAGTTCAACGTAAATGCCGCTGCGTCGTTTACGAAATGGAAAGAATATTTATGTCACCGGAGAGGAGACGGGACCGGAGAGTATAGCTAGATAGCCAACTATACCGCATCTGAGCTCGCGGTCCCGTCCCCGTTGTCCCACAGCACGCACTTGATCATGACTGTGCGGCGATGATAGGCGGACCTGGACGCATTCGCGTTGGAATAGCGGTATATAGTTGAGGTCGGTTTTTAATACGCTTTTTTAGCATGAGTAACTAATCATGACCTGCGAGGAAACGCGTGGACATGCGCCCTAATGGGAATATTGATGACGTCTTGGGCCTGTGGTCAGAGGAGAGAAAGTTTCGTCTTTTGTGGGAGCCATGCATGGCAGAGTGGAGATCAGTCAATGGATATCGCAGCTCCTTCGGGTTTTTTCGAGGTTGCATTACCAAAATGACAGCACTGGGAACAAACATTCTCTCTGGAGCTGCGGTGTGGTGAGGCTGCTGCTGATCATCCCTGCCCCACTGGGACGGACAGTCGTCTCGGCCATTCCGGGGATCTCAAGCACGAGCTTATTCTAAATCTCATTAGTCCAGAAAGATGGATAAGTGACTGCAGTTAAACTAGTAGCCCACTGGGGAAATTTCACCAGGGAAAGCTCTCCGGCTGACTTGCTGACAATTATTTACAGGACTGCCGATCAGAGAGGCCATTTAGCGAGTGCTCCATAAAAATCAAGAATAGTAACAGAATCATCTCGTGTAAGAAATTGGTTGTATTTTCTTGAGTATTATGTTACGTATGAGTGTCCTCGGGCCAGTAGCTAGAACGAAAAATAGCCCACCAAAGAGTGTGGTCTAAAATTATGCCATCAATCTGTAGGGATTTAAAGGAAACTAATTGGCCGGGGTAATACCTAGCTCCCCGAAGGAAACCGTTTTAACGCCCTAGTAATTTAATATCCATCTTGTGCATGCTGCCTCAGTTTTGCATACGTATTAGAGAGCAATGGTCTAAAACGATCTGGGGCGGCCTATGTTTATGCAAAGACATGTACGTTTGTGCCCATGTTTTACCATAGGCAAGTACTCCTATTATTGTGTCCCTTGTGAGATGGTTACCTTTATTTATTCATTATTATTACTACTACCCCAAATACTACTATTATATTCCAGCGTTCGTTGACAGTCTCGGTGAGTGTTTCGTTTCGGCTGAAATTATCCGTATTACCGAGTCTCACGAGCATCCATTCTGATGGTTAATTACTGGACTTAGCCGATAAATCGGTCCAGTTAGTGAGAGGCACGCTCCGTATGCCAGTTGACTATTGGTTGCAAGTACGACACTTGTTCCTGTGCAGTGTGGTACCTCTCTAACAGCAACTCCTCAGTTGACGTAGCTTAACCCCGCATAAAATATGGGGCATGCAAAGCGTAAGGGCAGCCAGGAAAGCACGGCAAACACATGGGAAATGGCGTGGTTTTCTTCCTTTTTTTCTTTATTTTTTTTATGGTGCGCGATTAGGGCTTTGTGCACAGCACGCCGTATGATGTCACCCGATCAGGAAAATTTCCTGATTTGGCAATCCCTCCAACAGTTGTTGGGATACGCAGGGGCAAAGAATGTGTATTGTGCGTTCTACTCGGGAACGGCAGGAAAGCTATATACAGCTAGGAACTAGGTGGGCGGCGCTAGAGCTAATCAGGGAATAATAGATTCCTAATATACTTCTTCTAATAATGACTTATTATTAGTTAA
>WTTZ01000169.1:0-34466 GCA_011750695.1 Penicillium sp. OUCMDZ-019
TTTCTGACTATCTATCTAGCTAATTATAGTATTATATAATCTTATATAATAATCAGTCTATACTAGTAGAAAAAGTGATTTCTAGTATTATTTCTTATACTAGGTCTAAGATCAGATATCCTAGTTATTTAGAGGTCAGATTGGGGCTTAGTATTATGATATCCCAGATAACTGCGCTAGTGCGAAATTTCGCGGGATGTCGTGAGGTTTGATACCTTAGAATAAGGAACCTAAGAAAAGATTTGTAGACTAATGCTCAGCGAGTTAAAAGTTAAAACTAGTGATGAATTAGGTTAGACTTCCCGCTCACAGTATTTTGCACACGAGTTTTTTGAACTGCTATAACTAAATTTTGGATCAATGTGACCTGGAGGCCCACATGCCACTCTATCTGTAAATGTACAAACTGGAAGAAATTAATGGCCAAAATAAAGGCCATAATACAGATTCATGGAGCAGAGCTTTCCAATTTTGGCAATTGTTGGTATCTGGTAAACAATGGGAGCTTGTTTCGTCAATTCATACCCAAGTTCATTGATCATGCTGTTCCTAGAGAGCGTTTCACCAATACATTTAGCCTAAAACCCCTGAAGGGACATTGCAGGTTGCTTACCCCTTCTAACGTCGTCGGTTTTGTGTACCTAGGTAGGTAAGATTTGCCCGTAGATACTCCGCTGGCGGCTCTTTATGTTCCACCAAACAGAAGCTTCTGCTAAACTGATCACTGAACCGAGCGCTTAGCTATTTAAAGACAAACATGATCCTGAGCGAGTAAAAGATGATATGCCCTAAAAAAGAACTTTATCTATGGAAAAAAAGCATTTCATAGACGCGAGGTGTTGCTAAAGCCTGAAATATTCGCCCTCTCGACAGTCGATTGCCCATCAGTCTTGAAAATAGCCTCTAGTAATCCTTCCTCAGAGAATATGCACAGAGCGCTTGTTTCAGCATCTCTGCTAGTGCTGTTTATTGCACGTAGCCAGGCCATCTCGCTGTCAAAGACAACACAGCCACCAGGTGCGAAGCGTGCCGTCTGCACTCCAACCAGTTATGGCGATGATCAACTGGATGATACACCTGCAATTGCATCAGCCATCGCCTCATGTGGAAATGGCGGTACCATTGTGATACCCTCCGGTACCATATACAGCATTCGGAGTACGCTCGAATTCACGGGCTGTGCCGGGTGCGAGTTTCAACTCGAAGGAACATTGAAAGCGTCCGATGATTATGAATACTGGAGTAACTATGAGGCGATCATCTTACTTGAAGACATCAACACCGCAGCCATTTACTCTTCGACTGGGGAGGGAGTCTTAGACGGCAATGGTCAGGATGCATATGATGCCTTCGCGGCCAACAGCTCACTATCACGCCCTACTTTGGTTTACATCACTGGCAGCTCTGACATCAGTATATATGGCTTCAGTGTTCTCAACCCACCGAATGTATTTTTCAGTAACACTGGGACATCGGAACAGATTGAGTATGCCAGCTTGACAATGACTGCTTCATCCAAGTCTACTAACGCCCCTAAAAACACCGACGGGTTCGATGTCAGCGAAACCACTTACACGACAATCCGCGAGGTGTATGTCAGTAATCAGGATGACTGCATTGCTTTCAAACCCGGAGCGAACTATGTGACTGTCGACAGCGTTACCTGTACCGGGACTACTCATGGAGTCAGCATTGGCTCGCTGGGCGAGAGTGGCGACAGTGTCGTAGCAAACGTTTATGTCAGTAACCTCACCATGAGCGGCTGCACCAAAGCAGCTGGGATCAAACTATATGCATCAGGCCCGGACTACGGAACTGCCACCGTTTCAAATGTGACATACCAAGGCGTAACAGTTGACGAGTGCGAATATGCCGTCCAAATTCAGAGCTGTTACAATGGGGATACATCGTATTGTGAGGAGTACCCCAGTAATGCAACACTGACGGATGTTTATTTCAACGATTTCTCCGGCACAACGGACACCACGTACGAGCCAGTCGTGGCGAATTTGGATTGTCCTGCTGCAGGAACTTGCGATGTTTATCTCGAGGACTTTGATGTCAGCCCGCCAAGTGGCACTGCTGAAATTCTCTGCGCAAACTTTGACGTTGACCCGGGTGTTACGTGCACATCCGGTGCGTCGGGATAATTGATGATTCAAATATATATTCTATATACAGGGACATAGCAGATAGTTGACTTAGGGATCAAGCTCGTGTTGTCTTCATCATTGAATCGGATGTCATAGGTAAATTAGTAGGGCCCGCAAGCGCCGGTTTTCTCATGCCACAAGAGTTGACTATAGGGCATGACGGCGTTCCAAGATTCAGATGTTTAAAAGTTTGTTAGTAGATGGAAATAGGGAAGCTTAATTGGGAACATACTCCAAAGATTGTTAGATTGATTATATATATGTTGAATGAGTAATAAGCGAAGCTCCAAAGCGAATTTCCCATCCACGGTACCACCACAAATCTAGTCCATCTTCACCTCCCCGTCTTTGCCAGGAGCCCGCTCGGGGCTCGCTTGGCCGCTCAGGAGGTTGCTAGAGAGGGTTTGGCCTTCAGTTATCTGGCCACTCTCCAGCGCGGCACCATGTAGGCTGAGATGACTCCGCTCGCCCTCGAAGAATAGGGCGTAAGCTTCTTCACCATGAACAGCATCGTCGCCTACCATGAGTTGCTCATCTGACATGCGCAAGGGAATGCGCAAAACATACTGAATGAACAGGCAGATCACACTAGTCATAAAAACATTAAGACCGATGATGAAGAGTCCGCCTACAATTTGCACCCAGACTTGCCGGCCATTTCCATCAATTGCGCCACCAGGAACCGTCGAGCCAAACGCTGCGCAACCGTCAGCAGTCGCAAATATGCCAGTCAAGAATCCGCCGAGAAATCCGGCGACTGTGTGCGTGTGGACGATGCCCACTGGAAAAGGTGTTAGTACATGGTTTTCTCTTCACGTCTCGACAAGTTGGAGGTTATACTTACTGACGTCGTCCACATGCTTCATCCATTTTTGTCTCCCAAGGATATTCATAGAAATCCATGGAATGGATCCGGAACAAGCTCCAATAACAATGGCACCCCAGCCAGTAACGAAACCGGCCGCAGGGGTGATAGCAACAAGGCCGGTTATCTCACCCTGGACAGCACCAATAACGGATGGTTTTTTGAAGAAAATATAGTCGAGCATTGTCCACACAAGAAGGCTCATGGCAGTACAGATGTTTGTGTTGAGCACGGCAACACCAGCATCGGGACTGGCAGCGTATGGATCGCCTCCATTGAATCCATTCCAGCACACCCAAAGAATGCCTGCACCAACCAGCATGAGAAGAATGTTGTTCGGGTAGAAGGAGTCTCGATCCTTTTGCAACCGCGGGCCTAACCAGTATGCAGCCGTGAATCCTAGACGCCGGTTGTTAGAGTCGTTTGCCTCTTTGCTGTCAAACAGGAGTGAACCCACCGGCAGTTCCAGAGCTCAAGTGAATGACATATCCACCTGAATAGTCGAGGACTCCCAAATTGTCTAAGAAACCTCCACCCCATAGACTTTACGTTGAATAGGATAAATTATCAGAATACTTTCTTTCTAGCGAAGAGCTATTTGATCTTCGACAAAGGGGGACTTACCTGAAAGCACCCACAGTATAGCTGAAAGTGATCCAAAGAGGTACAAAGACCATCCAGGCAAGGATGTTAACGCGACCCAACAGCGAGCCTCCCAAAATAATAACAGTAATGGCCGCAAAGACGAACTGGAAGTAAATCATTGTCGACATGTTGAAATTTGCTGACGCTCCGGCTGCTGGCAAAACGGCTTGTTCAAGGTTTTGTTGCATAGTTAAGACAGGACCAGGAGTGCCGACCAATGGAAACTTGCCCCATTGCTCGCCGAAACCCATTTTATAAGCCCAGATAACCCAGCATATCAGCGTAGCAGAAAAGGCGTAGAAAACCTGTGAAGCAATTCAGATATTAGAATTGACATATATATGCGCACCGAGGCCAGATTCGGAGAGACGAACCATAAAAGCGGAGTTGATAGCCCATTTCCTGGAAGCAACAGAGAAGATTGTCAGTTCCTGGCTCATTCCCATCAAGAGTATTGCGACGGGAAACCTACTTCTTCACAAACCCAGCATACAGAATAGCAAGACCCGGGATAGACTGGAGCGCGACCAATGTGCCAGCAGTGAGCTGCCATGCCTGATCGCCCTTGTTGAGCCAGCTAGACGCGTGGTATTACCATATTAGCGCAAGTAGCTTGACGACGGGGAGATTCAGGTGACGACTTACTCGGGGTCTGTGTTTGTCAGATCCGACATGATGGCTGTTGTGCCTACCTAAGAAGGTAGGTGCTCTATCGTGTTACTCTGGAGAAGGACGACCGCAGCTGTGAGTTACTGGCGCAAAAGCGACAAGCGACCGGCACAGCTACACATTGGGGGGAGGTGGAAAAGAGAGAACAAACTGGGACGATGACGACGCATGGAAAGAATATATAGTCCACGGAAATAAACTCTCCATTAGTACGGAGTACAGCAATTAAGCCCCAAAACAGAAGTTCCAATTAACCACCATGCGAGCTATGACTCTAGTTTGGGGAATGCAGCGGGCGCGTGGCATCTTTTGGTGCCTTAGTGTGCTCCCATGTGTTTTTAGGTTCCGATTCAAGCATTTCCAGCAGTCCTAGACGAGGAAGATAAGAGCAGGTGTCCAATGACAGCGTAGCCAGCGCGCCCTAGAAGGAAGCTATAAAAGAACCCGATATTCAGTCGAGATCAGAGACACGGGTCCAGCGTCGGAGTATGCAAGAGAGCTGCAGCTGGGCCAGTCACCGCGCGCAAAGCTATCTCTCGTGGCGGCCCCATGTTTCAATGGTTCGTCGAGGCACGACAGTGACGAAATTAATTGAGCTAAACCGAAGCCTTCATTCATGTTATCAGTATCAGTACGAGCAGGCCGGCTGAAGGAGTGCACAGAGTTCACTCACCTCGACGAACCTGAACAAAGCCCGCCAATCGACCAACCCAGACAGCCGGAACGGGCTCAGGATGGCGTGCATTGCGTACTCGTCCCGCACCCATGTGCAGATAAATGATATCCTGGTGTTGCTGACTCTGAACTCAGTGAGACGCCGTCGATGCGGTCAGCCCAATCCCGTGAAGCTTAGGTCAGCCATCGAGCGAGCAGCCAATCGTGTTGTCCAGGCTTATCTCTGCCCATGTCGGCGATCATGTGATTTGTTCGCCGGTGGGTTCTTAAAGAATGGGCATTAATTTATTAAACAGCAGCAAAGGGGCATCGTGTCTGGCCGTCGGTACCTGTGAAGTCATGCCATGTTGGATGTTCTGCATTTCCTGGGGAAGCCAAGCCAGGCTACGGTACGTCCCGTCTCGGCGAAACCGAAGCCAAGACTGGGAGGCCTCTTAATGGCCTATCCTTGAAATCTGCTGTAGTTACTAGTCAGCCTTTATTTAGTTGGAGTCTCCATTTATCATTAAAATAAATAAGTCCTAGCTCGTGTTGCGGAGATCCACTCCTGTGCATAGGACCGTACCTACGTATGCCTAAGGTGTTCATACCTAGGTCCATGGCCCAGAAATATGCATAATGATGTACATGTATCGCTCAACCCACAGGCTATCACATCACTCATGTCAAACTCATGTCAACATTTTCCAATACCTAGGTACTAACTCATCCCTCTACTCTTCATCTCTGTCTTACCTGTCTCACCTGCTACACCAGACCCTATATAAACCTAATATTAATCAATCTCTAACCTTCTAGCGGCTATTACTGCCACCTTCCACATTTTGGGAATACTTAATATTAGTATATAGCACTTGCCTCATATATCAGCCATATACTTTTAGCCTTCTGCTAGATCAGCAACTTCACTACCTAGGTAGCCAAGGGTTTATCTAAGTATATATATCCATCATACCTACCTAGGTAGAATCTTCCATGGTTATAAATTCCCATTCTCTATTTATATATATCTACTTCCTCCCTCCTACTCTTATCCATATACATAAAACCATAGCATGTCCACGGCCCCGCATAATTAGTATGCCATCACTTGTCATGTTTATTTCTGCTAATTATACTCAATAAACGACTCTAACCATTTTGTGACGCCGTTGGAGAGGTCACATCTATGGATCTAGAGCAGAACCTTGTAATGAGACGTGACTACAAATATTGATGGACATGTACACTCTGTTCCATTGACAGTGTCTGTTGCTGCTTTCCCTAACATCTGTCCATTGTGCTATTGATACAGGAAAAAGAAGAACACGTAAGAATGAGATACAAAAAGAAGAATATGTATGCAAGTTCCTACAAGTCGAATAACGAATATAAACAAAATACCCAATCGCCATTCTCATATGATACGATATAGAAAAAGAACCCCGAACAAAAACTGGAAGCGAGTCCGAATGGTAGATCGACCTAGCCAGATCAGGTGGACCACAAGAAAACAAAACCAGAAAGGCGCCATCAAGGCGACGATCATCGTGCTGATGAATATCCAAGGAAAACCCGCAAGTTATAATAAGCAGTTACAAGGATAGGCAAAAAAACTTTTCAATGCACAAGACAAATAAATACAGAGTTTAGCTGCCTGACACTGCAAAGTAGACTGATCCAAGAATGCCGGAAGCAACGACAATAGTCAGTATGGCAGCTCCGGCTTTCTGACCAGCGGTGACGACAGTTGAAGTGCTGCTGCCTGTAGAGCTGCTTGAGTCACCCGTTCCTGCAGAAGGGTCACTGGTACTGTTTCCTCCCGTACGTGAAGTAACTGGAGCATATGCACTCGAATTCGGCATGTTGATGAGATTTGACCAAAAGACATTCAAAGCACTCATTTGCTCTTCTAGTCCGATTTCGTCATCCCAATCGCCCGTGTACCACTTGATGCCACAGGTGTCGTTGCCAGCGCCAGTGCAGGACTCAGCTGCGCCTTGCGCAGATTTCTGAAGATGGGGGAGGATTGTGTCATAGGTAGACGGAACAATTAGAGCGATAAAGGCCAGCCAGCCAGAAACAAGTCCCTTGAAGAGAATCTCATTACGATTGCAAATCTCAGTCGGTTCACACGAAATTTCGGTAAGGACGCTGTTGTAAGTGGTAGGAATAAACAAGTCGATGGTCACGTTCAATAGATTGTTGACAACATTCAACCATTCGGCGGACCCGTTGGTCTGATAAAATGCGTTACTATGAGTATATATGCATAAAGTCGTTGGATGGGGGTGCACTCACATAATTATACATGAACGCTGCTCCACTCAAGTATGTGCCGTAATTATAAGACCATCGCGTGGAATCGACAGTCGAACAGTTGTTACCCATGCTGACTGAATCTCCTATCTCCCATGTCTCTGTGTTTACCAGCGGAGTGGAGATGGACCAATTCCAAATCTTCGTAGCCCAGTCGGCATACGTCTCATTGTATGTGTAGCGAGCTAGGCGCGCCGCTAGTTGAAAGAGACCACCATTCGAGATAGCATTTTTCAAAGTGTAGCCCGCCTCCCAAGTCCAGATTTGCCATCGCATTCCTCCGCCGCAGGCTGTTGTGTCCCAGCGAGCAATCTGGGTGTTGAACACACCCTGCGCAAGTGTTAACCACGAGTAGCTGTTGGCATCCTCCGGGAATCCCAACTCGGCACCTGTCATGGCGGCGAGACCCCAGAACATTTGATCATCGTTACCCTGGAATAATACAATGGTTAACGTCACTACCCTTCCCGACATCCGTAAGTCACATTGGTGGATGGCGGCGACTCACGATGTAGTTACTTTCATTTGACGGCATGTAATCGCCATCTCCAGCCTGCCATTCCATTCCAACTATGATTTCCTCGTTATAGGTCGAGTCTCCGGTGAAATGATAATATTCCATGAGAGCCATGAACATGGCACCACCTTCCCACCAGGTATTCAAAAGTTTTCCTGGCGTTTGCCCTGTCTCGTTACCGGCGTACCATGTCATCATACCCCAGGCCGCATAGCTCGCTGCGCTGGCGATCGATTCTGCGAAGAACGACGAGGAGTAGTTAGCACTCTGGGTCCGTTGTATAGAAAGCGGGATACAAAAAATCAGAACATACCCTGGCTATTGAGATCCAGATCGATGGCTTGCGTGACTGGCGCCAGCAGCAGTGGCAATAATAACGAACGACTTCGCCATGATCCTTTTGCCGGCATCATGGCCTCGAGCGTGAGAGTCCGAATGAGCAAGGGTGAATGAGGAATAAGTCCGTGTTCGATGCTTCCTCGCCTTCCGCGTATGCTCTGTACTTTTTGGACGGGGTTCTATTTGGTACGAGGGGAGACACGTCTGAAAGGCGACGCTCTGCAATGAAGGATAACGACCGAAAGCTCGAAAGAAAAGAGCCAGCCCAGACTGACGAACGAGTGTGGTGTTGCAAGTGAAGCCAGGCCCAGGGTCAAAGAGGGTTCTAGGTCGGTTGAGGTTAGAAGTGGGTTAGGCCGGAGTCCTGGAACCTGAGCGTTAGCTAGTGCCGGAGTTTGGGGGAAGAGAAGGGGCTGCGTACCTTCCTGACACTGACGAATGTGGTAACAAGCGGAGCAAGCGTCACACGTAATTCCGTCGCCTTAGCGATGTCTTAGATCGACGGCACAAAGAGTTTCAGAGGCAGAAGTGGAGAGGCCGGATGTGAAACGATTGACGAGAAGGCCTGTTCGCTGAGGGTAAGTTGTCAGACTGGCCGCTGTGGCTGGAAGCGCATACTGGCAAGTCGATGGACAGGAAGGGGGCGTAGGGCCGGAATAGGGGAAGGAAGAGGCAGAGGGGCTGTGTCTGTCTGACGCTGATTTCGCGGCCGTCAAATCGAAGTGGTGGCCAGTGCCGCTATGCCGTATGCGCGCTAGCGCTTCGGCTGCTCATTGGGCCGCGTCACCCGCCCACCGTGGTTCGGTGGGCCCCGTGGCGCACTGTCTGCCAATCGGCGGTAGCCAGCCCGCGCATGGCCGCCCATTGGCTGCCCGCCAGCCAGAGTGACTCGCCCAAAGCGGACTAGTGTGCGCTGCTATTTTGAGCTCAGCGTCTGTCAGTGGTTAGCTGTCGATCTGTTACTATCTACTCAGTACAGACACAACGTACCGCCATGGAGTGCTACGGCGCGGGCCTTGGTATCGAGAGAGTCTTAGTATGACTGCGGAGAGAGCGCTGAGAACGAGGATGGACTCGACTCTACAGTTTGTGTCCCTGGTCAGGTGCCGCTGCGATGTCCCATAGGGTGGGGGGCTGTAAATTACAATTTACGTAAATTACCGTAAATTTTGCCCTCTGACGGTAAAATTTTTTCTAGTTTGTAAATTTACAACCCTAATATATTATATAGGGTTAATTATGGGGCGTGATGTCCGCACCCGGTTTTTACTATTTACACCCGGTTTTTACTAATTGCACCCGGTTTTTACTAATTGCACCCGGCTAAGCCTCTTTCGATTAGTTCCTTGTACAATCAATTTCATTAGAAAATTACATACTTTTTGTGATAGTTGCAAAAATTTCCCCCAAGAATAATTAGCAATCCCCTTAACGTCCCCAAGTTACTAATCCCAATTTTAATTTCTACAAAGCGTCCAGATTTAAAGCTTTATTTTACCTCTAAACCACCCTAAATCTTGATTTCTTAGTGTTGAGAGAATAGCTACTAATTCACAATTAAGTAAGCCTCCAAGCCACCCAGCGGCACTGTTGGCAGCAGCACATACTACATATAGATTTATAGCGATTAGACGGGAATAGCTTCAGTTTCTGGAAAAGATCACATAACCCTCATAACAGGTGCTAACTAATCGAAAGTCTTAGCATACTAACTAATTTCTGAGCCCCACAGCCTACACGAGCCCTAAAGCACGCCCCTGAGCAAACATACAAGCAAGCATACAAGCAAATATACAAGCAAGCGTATAAGCAAGTATACAAGCAAGTGTGCGAGTAAGGCACCGAGCTAGCTATCTTATATATGAGCCCCGATCGAGGGCTGCCTTACTTAGTGCTATACTCAAAGGCATGCTCTGGCCCCTGGGGCATGCTCGCCTACAAGCAGACTTACTTGGGGGCCTACAAGCAGACTTACTTGGGGGCCTACAAGTAAGCGTGCTTGGTGCTGTGCTTAGTGCCATACTTGGGGGTGTATATGAGCTTGGTAGGTGATTGGTGTTGGGCGTGAAGCGTAATACGTACTTAAAAATTTAAAAAGCAAGAAAATGTACATTAAACTTTACAGCTAAGAAATTGTATGTGTAAGAATTTTTCAAAATTTATTACTAGCCGGGTGCAATTAGTAAAAACCGGGTGTAAATAGTAAAAACCGGGTGCGGACATCACGCCCCTTAATTATCTGGTAGAAATTATATATATATAATTATATTGGCTAGATTACTCTTACCGCCCTTATACTGCCTTTTTAACCCTAACCCTTGTAAAAAAGTGTCTGTAAAAAGTAGGCTGTAAATTAGTATGCAATTACAGTAAACCGTAAATTAGTTGTTTTTACGGTAAAAACACCCACCCTAACATTGTCCCATGGTCGCTCAGCGCCAAGAATTGCCTCTTTGGGCACTTGCGAATTCTTAGTGCCCGCTTTTGTAAACTTGGGATTTGCACCTGCCTGAGGAGAGAAAGTCACGACCGCCTGCCTCTTGTGCTGCTCCTCGTTGAGCCTCTCCTTTTTCCCGTTCTTATTACACAGCACGCATTGCACCTCAAAGCTTCGTATTGTATATCCTGGGCCTGGTATGTACAGTCTTTTTCCTTTTATGTGCTCAAGTCGACTTTTATTCGCCGGTCTAAGTTTTGTGCCTACAGCTCACACTTCCAACGACTGATGGATGACGCTTGTTCTATATGATTCGCTTCGCAGAATCAGCTCTGCGTGCGTCCCCTGATCAGCACACCGTCCATCCTGGATCAGGAAGATTTGATCCGCCCGATAAATCGTGTTGAGTCGGTGTGCTATGGCAATGACAGATATTGCGCCGTTTCGCGCTACTGTCGCGAGCGCGTCTTGGATGCGCTTCTCCGACTCGACGTCCAAAGCACTGGTTGATTCGTCTAGAAGAAGAAGCCGTGGCTTGCGCACCAGAGCTCGTGCTATGGACAGTCGCTGGCGTTGTCCGCCAGAGAACTGCTTGCCGTCCTGATTGCAGACCGTTTCATACTTGTCTGGCAGTGCCATGATTGTTTCGTGAATATTGGCCAGTCGACATGCTTCTTCAATCTCTGCTTGCGTTGCCTCATGGCCTGGTCGTGCTCCTAATCCTATATTGAAGGCAACTGTTCCCTGAAATAGGACATTCTCCTGTGGCACAAGAGCAATATCATCTCGAAAGGAGACGTCGTCATGCGCGGTAATGTCCGTTTGGTCAATGATAACCGATCCCGACACAGGAAGATAGAAGCGTTCAATGATATTGAAGATAGTGGATTTGCCAGATCCACTGGGCCCAACTAACGCGCAGAACTGTCCGGGCAGAGCATGGATGTTCAGACCGTTCAGGACGACCCGGTCTGGTCGAGATGGGTACCTGAAATGTACATCACGAAGCTGAACGCCAATCCCTCCCTTTGGTAAAGACGTGGAAAGGTCCGGTACCCCTGACGGTGCTTCACAGTCCCCGACCTTCTCGCAGCCAGGAACCTCGGTATGATACGAAGCCACTTGCTCATCTTCTGACTGATCAGAGATCAACTTGACGATATTCGATGTAGCGAGGTGTGCTTTGGAAATATCTGGTGCCAATGCAAACATCTGACCACACGATTGGCTGCTAAAGAGCAAGGCTGGCAGAACTATGAAAAACTGCGTCTGCGAATATAAACCGGACGCAATCTGTTTTGACCCCCACCAGTATGCTAACGCATAGACAAAGTTGCTAATGCTAAAGGCAAGCGCGAGCCACACATTGCCCCAAGCAATGGCTTTCATTGTTGCGTCATAAGGACTCTTCAAAGATCGACTATATACCTGGTAAACTTCGCTTTCTAAAGAGAATGCAGCGATAATTCTCATTTCGTTGACCGCTTCAACGGTGATGGCAGTAGCGTCTGCAAAGGCCTTTTGGTGCCTTTCTGCAAATTGTGCCTGAACCCGCAACTTCATAATGCCAGCAGACAACAGCACCGGAACGGTGGCCAGGAGGACAATCGCAATTTTCCAGGCAATCGCAAGGGAGACAACAGTTCCCGCAACCAGATTGATCGCGGTAGAGAACAGAAGACCGATTGTTGTGCCAGTCAACCCGCCTATGGCTGTCGCATCGCTGGTGATATATGAAAGCAATGTTCCAGGTTTTCGACCATCGGAACTATGCCAATTCAGCGACTTACGAAGAAGTGACTGAAGCGACATGACACGAGTACGATATAGAATCTTGTCAGCGACCCATCCAAAAGCTGACCCGCTGACAATGACTGCCGACAGCTCAATCAACGCCAGAATGAAAAACAGTAAGCCATATAACTGACCACTGTGCCGGATACTGTCCGCGCCCCTACACGGGCTGAGACTTCCAACAGTGTTTCCGAAAAGTACCGACTCTCCGGAATAGCTGCCACCAACTATTGCCGCTGCAACTAGACCCGGCAGGATGAATGCCAAATCAGGTCGGATTAGTGGGAAAATGTTTTTAGACACTGACCACACAGACAATGTCTTCTCGGGGTTAGGTTTTCCATCTGTCTTCTGCTGATGTCCTTCTTGATCCTGATCCGACTTATCTGAATCCTCTGACTTGGGAATGTCTTTCTCATATACAGTCATAGACTTTCCCCCAAGTCCGCTGGAAGAGGACTCAATAGAGCTTCTGGAAGCTGTCTCATTCAGTTCCACCATTTCCAGGTTCTGTAGCCGCACCATTCCTGCATATATACCTTTTTTTGCAATTAATCCAGAGTGCGTGCCCTGCTCAATGACTTGACCTTTTTGGACAACAACGATGTTGTCCGCGTCTTTGGCTGTTGCCAAGCGGTGTGCGATAGACACAATGGTTAGCCTATTGGATAACTGCTGCAGAGCTGTTTGAATAAGTTGCTCGCTAGTGGAGTCGAGCGCAGCCGTAGCTTCATCCAGCAAAAGAATGCAAGGACGTCTAACAAGTGCCCGAGCAAGAGCGATCCGTTGTTTTTGGCCACCGCTCAGCATTCCACCAGCCGCCCCAACGCTTGTGGCAAGGCCGTGAGGCAGGGTGTCGATAAACTCATATGAATTCGCAGCGATAGCCGCTTCTTTCACCAATTGCATTACTTTGGACACTCGTGGTTCAATGGCAGCTTGAGATTCAAGATTCCCACTCCGGATCTCGGTTATCAAGTCTGGAAGCGTGGAATCCAAGAGAATTGGAATAAGATCTTGATACTCTGGATCCGAGGACCCAACTAGACCATGGGCAATGTTTTCCAGAATAGATCTATCCAAGAGGGTCGGCTCCTGGGGAACATAACCAATCCTTCCTCTGAGGTAGTGAACATTAATATCACGGAAGTCCAAGTCCCCTACCGTAATCTCTCCAAGGGCTGGATCATAGAACCGTTCCAGAAGAGCCACAATAGTGGACTTTCCACCTCCAGATGCCCCAACGATGGCGGTGTGCTTATTCGGAGGAATACGCAAATTGACACCTTGTAAAACGGGGACATCTGGGCGACTGGGGTATGAGAACATCACATTCTTAAACTCAATAGTCTGCCTTTCAAAGTTCAATTCACAGCTGCCGCGTGAAGACGTCGGGTCAATTAAAGATGGCTTTTCGATGATCTCAGTGAGTCTCGAAGCCGCGCCCGTTGCTGCGGAGAAGATATGAACGAACGGTGCAACTTGACTGAGAATGAAAGAAGCTAGATCGCCAATGGTTAGGATCTAAAGGCTGAAGAACAGTGGTTTTGAAATCACGTACCATCCAATAAAACGAAGATTACTGTATAAACAGCCCCGACTGACACGCCAGAGCCGCCTTGGCTTACTTTGTCCGCAATCATTCGGCTGCCTTGCCAAAATGCTAGGGCATTGGATGAGTAGGCGATGAAATACAAGAGACCGAGTTGGATTGCATGTGTAAGGGCCTTTTTGCGAGCGTCTGCACGTGCCAGAAGTAAGTTCTGAGAGAAGATGGCCTCGAGACGGTCATTGGCGTTGAAAGCGCGCACTAGCGGTAAGTGCGACAAGCATGACGACGCGACAGAGGTCGCTATATCGGAATATTTGGCGATGCGACCTGCATATTTCACAGTATAGTAACCGCCAACAGAGGCCATGAGGAAATAGCAAGGAACGACAGAGACCAGTATGCCGGCAATCTCGGCCGCTTTGATGAAGGCGACCACATACGAGGCAACAAAGTAGGAGATTGTGCCGATATATATACCCACCTTCTCCGATGTCCCTGATTGAATGATCTCAATATCGTTCACCAAACGAGACACCACTTCACCGGGGGGCAGCTTGTCAAAAAAGGATGGCTCTTGTTTCAACAGGCTCTGGAAGTATTTTTGCCGTAGTCGGCGAACTAGCCGCTCGCCTACCAGGCTCCAACAACCGGTATGGAGATAGATGAAACCGAAATTGGCAATGGTGATATAGATCACGTAGAGAACCCGAGTCCTTACGTCGGCCTGGAAGGAGTCCAGGGTAGTCTGAGTCGCATCACATGTGGCCGAGTCCATATCATTCACTAGCTGCCCAAATAGTAGTCCTAGCAAAGGAAATGGAATACCGGCCGCAATTGCAAAGACGAAACCGCCGATAATGAGAAAGGCATCTATCGTGGTAGGTTCGGATGAAAAGAGGAGATTTAGGTACGCGAATGCATGTTTCGGGCTCACTCTGAATGAGGGCAGCACTCGACGCAGGGCGCCCAACTGCTTAACAACACGAACAGAGTTAGAGGCTCATGTGCCCGTGAGATGCTGGAATTTCACAGACAAAATACCTTCGAAAACCTTGAAAGCGACTCTTTCTCAAGCTCCTCGCCTGAGGATCCATCATGTCGTTCTTGTGACATGGAGCGATTGACGTTCCAAGTGCTGTACTCGGCTTCGCCAGGGATATTATAAGTCTACGATGTTTTAGCAACGGCGAGGTGTCCAGGAGCATGCCAATTGGGTGTGAACACTGACCTCCAATAGCCCCTCGATCGAATTGACAGGCCTACGCTTCGAGATTGGAGTTCTACCGCAAAGGCATCACTAATAGACAATGGAAAAATGGCGGCATTCGGATCTCTCTAGTAAATTGCTCTGCCCCTCTGCTGCCGTCATTCTGCAGCAAAATGAAGCAGCTCTCTGGCCGTGCAACGGCCACAAAAGACCGATGTCGCACTTTTTTGACCACTATTTGGCCCTGTGGAGTTCTGCTAAAGCGCCATTTTCATTCTGTGGGACCCGTCGATTGAGAAGATTGACAGCGCTAAGAGCGCTAGAGCCTGGAAGCTACCAGCCAGTCACCGCAGTCACATGCAGCATAATGTACCCAGTCAAAACCGCATTACAGCTTGCTTCTGAGTCTGCACTAATTTGTCTGAAGGACACGAATTGTGACAATTGCAACGTTGTTTTAGCTCGCTGTGACTCGATCGCAGAACCCTAAGAAGGCATCCGTATTCGTTATGCAATGCTGAGACTACATGCCCTCACTCCCTGCTTGAATTTGAGCGGTGACCAAAAATCCCAAGGCCAGAGCTGCCCAATTCTTCTTCCTTTTTTTCCGGAGACCGGAAGTATAAGGCCAATCACTTCCGTGGAGAGTAACGGAAGAAAGGGGGGAACAGTGAGAGAAAAATTGGGACCTCCACACAAAGCTTTCCATTATTGGGCGATGATTAGATCCGCTGATCAATCAGATAAGATAATCAGCGGTGGGTAAGGTGGGGCCTGCATATTCCTGATGCACGGCCAAACTGGACTACAACCCTTACCCTCCACGCACATCCCACCTCGTAAAACTACTATGCCCGCCTCGGCTGTCGTCTAGCATGCACTATTGAACAGCAAATAGGAAACCTTGATGTGCTTTCTTCATCTTTGCGTTGGGTTTCATCCGTGTTTGCGTCATTGCTCCCGCCGCTTATACAGCAGTGCACGGGGATCGTTGAGTCTTGGGTGTCGCCCAAGCCGGAATACATATATGAGATGCCAATAACCGCTTGCTGCACATGTCGTCAGAAATGGTGTGATTATTCTGAAAGCTTCCCGAACACCGGGGGATTGTTCAGATCGACGCAAATTTTACGCCGGCACTTTGTGGGCGCACGTTCCACTGCGTAGCAAAGAAGAAATGAGAGAGGCCAATGAGAAATGACTGATCAGCATAACTGCTGCTCCTACTAGTATGAATTAGTTAGGTGTCAGATGGACAAGGAGCTATGGATCTAGCCCCAGTCAAGTTCAGCGAGCCCCGTGCGAGGAAAACGCCGGGGTGGATTGACTGCTACGTACATTCTTATTACGTATGTCTGAATAAAGTGCAGTCATAGTGGGGAAGTGAAGCCGCTGAGCTCATTCCTCGTCTTGGGTTACTCATACGATCAATGCCGTTTTATACACGTTTATTGCGTGTAGAATGAAATGCAAGCACCGACGTCGGCCGGACTTGTCAAAACAAGCCCCTTTGCGGCGTTGCATTTTTCCTCTGCCCACCAGAGTGGGTAGGCGAAAAGCTTCGATAGATAAATTGAACCAAAATTCGTCTAGTGCATTCAAGGTGGTCATTTAATACCTCGAGTAGCCTTCACTGACGGCATTCAACGGCTGCTATTGTGCTACGCATGCTTTTGTCCCTCGATATACAACGCCGAAGGCTCTATCCACGTCGAAGCGTTCGTATATCAAATCAAAATACATAGATCCTCAGCATGGTCGCGAATCTGGACATGCAACTCGGCTCTGATAGCGATAAGGGGACGGATGCGATGTTGAATGCCTCTGAACGCTGGTACAGTCTGCCTAATGACCTGCCGGTAACCAACGTGCCACTACTGCATACGGTCGATATCTACGCGACCAGCGCCGTATCGGCGACCTCGCGGCATGCAAGCTCTGCAGTGCAACTTCCCTACGAGGCTGACCACTCGTATGTGAGGGAAGGAGTTGTCAAATATTATGCATTGTTTATCTTGGCATTTACTGGGTTGGATGATATTATATTCGCCGTTCAGAGGCAGAATCAGAAATCCATTGTTCGTGCTTCGCTGAAAGATATAGCCAGAGAACTGTGTGATATTGAAGAGCACAAAGTTGGCTCTTATACGGATTACCAATGCCAATTCGGATTGAGCTTTACTACTTGGGATTCAGAGGATGACTCTGTCAACGAAGCCTTGCTCGACTTGGGCACAAACGCGAGTCGTAACTATGCAAACTTTCATCGCAATTTACTAACATTTAGCAGGCCTTTATCTTGGAGTGTACTTTACTCTACGAACCCAGCGTGGTCCGATTTTCGGTGAACTGCTCTCAGCAAACAATACCAGCTGAAGCACTGGAACAAATCTCCAAATCTTTATATAGCTTTGTGCAGGCTGCCGTTGAAACCACGGATACCAAAACGCTGTCGATATGTGCAAAGCCCCAACTATCAGTATTGAACTTTCCTCCTGCCTTGAAACCACCTCGACTACCTCATGATGCTCACAATGAATGCTCATCCCTATACGGTGGTATCCGTCTTCAGTCGGCATTTGAACACTGGGCTCGCTCGCGGCCAGACCATCCGGCCCTAGATTTTATTCACCGGCTGTCATCTTCAGATGGACCTTCCTCGCACAGCATATTCACATATGAGCAATTGGAGACGATGGCAGAGCATGTAGCTCAAGAATTGAGAGTGGAATTGCTCAACATGAAAGACATGGGCAGTTGGTCTGGTGTTGTGCCTGTCTACATGCCCACATCACCCGAACTATATATTTCCTACCTCGGCATTTTGAAAGCAGGATACTCCTTTTGTCCCATTGACAATGATGCACCTCTTCAAAGAGTGCTAGATATCCTGGAAGACCTTAAACCACCAATAATACTAGGGAGATCTCCATCATGCCCCCTGGAGCTCGCTGCCAATATAAATCCCGACATTCCGATACCGAAGTGGTTAAATACCGCTAGCATCCTGAACAATGATGGTGAAAATGATAGGCATGCTAACGCGCAAAATGATATTTACAACATGGACAGTGAAATAGCGTACGTTATGTTTACCAGCGGCTCAACAGGAAAGCCCAAGGGTGTACAAATTTCCCATCTAGCTGCGACATCTTCTATCAATTCGCATGCTACATCAATACCTTTGCCGTACGACTCCAGCGGGTGTTTCAGATGGTTCCAGTTTGCTGCGCCAACTTTTGATCCTTCCCTAATGGAAATATTCGTCACGTTTAGCTGTGGCGGTACTCTCTGTTCTGCAGACCGAGAGTTGACATTGACTAATTTGGAAGGGACCATAAATGAATCGAAGGCGACGATACTAATGGCTACCCCGAGCTTAGCCTGTCTCCTAAGACCTACACGCCTCGAAACAGTTCGTTTCCTTTGGACCATGGGGGAGAAGCTCAATCGAACAGTGATAGAGAACTTTGCAACTGATTCAATACTGACACCAAAATCCAACGGCAACGAGGTTAACAAAAACGGGAAGGGATTGGTCAATGCGTACGGGCCTACTGAAGCCGCTATAAATTGCACGTTTTATGCACCTGTTCAGCTCTCGACTCGCGGCTCTATCATCGGAAAGCCACTCCCAACTTGTGCCATCTTCATACTTGAAACGAACATGGAAAAGCCTCAAGCGGTTGCCGCTGGTATGTGCGGAGAGCTTGCCATAGGGGGACCACAGATAAGTAAAGGATACTTAAACCGCCCGCAAGAAACTGCGAGGGCATTTGTTGAGAGTTCTGAATATGGCGCATTGTATCGCACGGGTGATTTGGCACGACTTGTGTGGGATAATAATGGCGAGCAAGTCATTGAGTTCCTGGGTCGAATTAGTTCGGACCAAGTGAAATTAAATGGCCGGAGGTTAGAGCTCGGTGAAGTCGAATCGGTAATATCCACAGTTCAGGGGATCAACGAAGTGGTGGCTGTTGTCCAGGAGCGAAATGGAAGCGGCCATGGGGGTGAGCAGCTTATTGCTTGCATAGTTGTGGACGATATAAGCGAGTCGGCAAGAATCGAAATAGTCAACGAGTGCCGCAGAGTGACTGCAGCGCATTTGCCATCTTATATGTGTCCCTCTGCTTACAATTTCGTCAATGAAGTCCCACGCTCGACCTCAGGAAAGACCAATCGGGCAGCCCTACTAAATGCCATCAAGAATCAGCCTTCAGCTGAAGTTTTTGCGCCATCCGAAGCACATGTGCTCTCCCCTTCAATGCAACCTTCAGAGGACGAATGGAACGTGCCAGAATCGACCCAATCCGAACTCCATACGCAGTTGTTAAATTGCTTATCGATGACTTTGAATTGTGAAAAAGAACTCATTCGTCCGTCTTCAAGTTTTTTGTCTCTGGGAATTGATAGTCTAGGCGCAATGCGTTTGCTTGACTTACTCCGAGAAAACGATGTCAACAATTTATCCATCAAAGATGTATTGGGCGCCGGAAACGTCAACAAATTGCTAACTACAATTGTGCAAAAACAAGCAACCGGTGACTACTACGCCGATTACAAGAATTTGAAAGGAGAGGAAAATATGCTGTCTGACCGCTTGTCTGACTTTGATCGGCGTAATCGCAACACTGTCAGCCAAAACCTGGGTCTCGATACAGAGGACATAGAAAGAATACTTCCGACAACCTCTACCCAGTCCGGAATGCTGGCAAGCTTCCTACGCCGCTTAGCCATGACAAAGCAACCCAAAAATGCCTATGTATATCATTCGGTTATCGAATTCAGCGCTGAGGTGAACGTTGAGCAGCTTGTTCAAGCGTGGAATACAGTCATTGATGATTATGACTCTTTCCGCACCGTCTTCTGTTGGCTAGACGACGACATGGCACCGTTTGCACAGTGTATACTCACGAAGCCTCGGAGACACGCTTGGACTGAACATCACTGGGATGAGGCTTCTCGTCAATCGCATACATCATTAGTGCAAAAGGTGTTATCGGAGGCGGAGGAGTCAATCAGCTTGGGCAGCTCTCCTTGGTCGATTTCCCTCATTCGGTGTCCCGACAAGGCCATTGTGGCTCTCAGTATGTTTCATGGTATATTTGACGGGGGCTCTATGCAGCTTCTACTCGAGGACTTGGAAAAAGAGTATCGTTCACAAAACCGCAAAATCCGTACATCTCTCAGCCATATTGTCGAGCATCACTTCAGAGAGTCTCGAGATGAGGCCGTGAAATTTTGGGAAGGTCAAATGGCTGAATACTCGTCATCTCCCTTCCCATCTTTGATACCAGAAAGGGCACCAGATTCACCTTGTGACGTGTTCGATTACGTGGAAACGCACGCATTGATAAGTTATGACAAACTGAAGACCAAATCCAGGGAGTTGAACTGCACACCAGTATCAGTGTTACAAGCAGCGTGGGGGTCAATCCTACTATCATATGATACTACTAGTGAAGGGGACGTTGTCATTGGCAATGTCTGTTCCGGCCGATTTGACCCGTTATCAGAATCATGCGTGGGCCCAACCTTTACTACAGTTCCTCTCCGGTTATGTTTGGAAGAACTTCAAACTCATGGAGAACATAGACCACAGGAAATATCCAACATAGCCGTGACGCAACATTTGACCAATCTGAACATCGAATCCTTAGCTCACCTTCAAATTCCTCTTGGTTCGTTGGTCACATCAGACGGGAAGCTTCCATATGACACATTGTTGGCTTTCCAGGACTTCAGTGCTGGTAATACCTCCAACTCATTATGGAAATCGATCAAACATCCTGCAATGGCAAATGATTTTGTCGTCATGTTGGAGGTGTGGCCTGAAAGCAATGGTACCCTGATATTACGAGCAACTTATAATAAAGCAAAAATTAACATCATGGCGGCCAAGTTAATGCTAAGTCAGCTCAGTGAGACAATCGACTTTATCTTGCACCATCCCCATGACCGTTTTCTTGAGGCGCCAACCAGGGTTAGAGAAAATAGTAAATCAATATCCAACCCTACACCAAAGGGATTACAAGAACCTTACCGGAATTACCTCCTTCAAACTCAATTTGAAAAGCACGCCCAAAGGAACCCGAATGATACAGCCCTTATTTTCAAATCAAATCTCACTAACTCAACAGATATTGGCAACGTCGAAGTCAGTTACCTGGAACTGGATCGCAAAGCTTCTAGTATAGCCAATCATCTAGTTAAGTGCTATGGTTCGTTGCGGAACATTGCAGTGCCCATTTGCATTCATAAATCCCCTGAGATGTACTACGCAATCTTAGGCATACTCAAGGCTGGAGGAGCATGGTGTCCTATTGATACATTATCCCCGCCTCAAAGACGCCATGGCCTTATACTCAGCACAGGTGCCAAAATGGTTCTAGTCTCACAAGCAGACCCAGATACACTATCGAAGGGGGTCCCTGCTGGGGTCGACGTATTGGATGTGGCAGATATTGTTGACTGTGTCTATAGTGATGTTCACACTGTGTCTGGTACTCGAGCGCTCGCAACACCGAATGACATGGCGTATTTGATCTGGACAAGCGGAACGACTGGAGCACCAAAGGGTGTGCCTATCAAACATTCGGCAGCAGTAGCAAGCATGCTGTCACTCCAGAAGGCCATTCCATCAGATGTAAACTCTGGAATAGTGCGATGCTTACAATTTTCCCACTACACGTTTGATGTCTCGATACAAGACGTGTTTTATACCTGGGGACTGGGGGGTGTTGTGATATCAGCCCCAAGAGAAATAATGCTGGGTTCCTTTGCAGAACTTGCGAACCTAACAAGCGCAACGCACGCACATCTCACCCCGGCCTTTGCCGCTGGAATCCCAAGAAAGTCATGTAATACATTAGAGGTCGTGACTATGATCGGCGAGAAGCTTTCTCAGACTGTAGCAGATGATTGGGGATTTGACATGCGTGCCTTCAACACCTATGGCCCAGCCGAGGCAACCGTCGTCGCTACTCTGAGAAACCTTGGATGTCAAAATAACAATATTAAAAGTTCGAATATTGGATGGCCTATGGATACCATTTCTGCATTTGTGGTTGGCAAAGATGGAAAGCTCGTCGCAAAGAATGCGGTCGGAGAGTTAGCATTAGGCGGACCCCAACTATCCACTGGATATCTTCAATTGGAAGATGTGAACAAGGTTAAATTTGCATGGAATGAAGAAGCAAACCAAGTCTTATATTATACTGGCGACCTTGTGCGAATGTTGGCTGATGGCTCTCTGGAATATTTGAGCCGCAACGACGACCTGGTCAAGCTCGGAGGAATACGGGTTGAATTGAGCGAGATCAGTGCTGCTCTCAAGGATAGTCATATCCTCTTGGAAGGAATCGAAACAGTGATTCTCAACCGACCGGACCGTCCATCAGATGTTGTTGTCTCATTTTTAGTGGCCCCAAAGGCTGATCCAAGCGCAAGCAATTACGATATAATTTCATACAGCTCGGTCGCCATTGAAATTGCACAAGCTGCCACTACTAAAGCTCGGGAAAGTCTTCCCGGCTATATGATTCCCTCTGTCTTTCTCGTGGTGAATGAAATCCCTAAGACGCCTTCTGCAAAGACCGACATGACTGCCCTTCGCGAGGCATATGGGTCATGCAAAATAGAGGAATGGGAGAATAACGTCACATCTCTGGAAGAAGTCATCGGGAAGGCTCAGATGGACCCCGAGGAGGAGCGAATTGCGTCCCTTGTAGCCGACCTAGTCGGCCTAAGCCCCCGGGCGGTTATGGAATCAACGCGCCTGGTTTCTATTGGTCTTGATTCAATACGTGCTATAAGATTAGCTTCGAGGCTCGGTGAATCTGGCTATAAAGTATCCGTGGTGGATGTTCTTCACTGTCAAGGCTTTCGTGACTTGTTTGCCTTGGCACAGCAAACGCTACAGGAAAGCACCAAGAAGGTCAAGTTGATGTCAAATGACTTTGACCAAGAATGGCACTCAGCGGTTGCCTTGAAAATCAAAGAATCTTTCCAAGTTTCTAGAGCAAGTCCGATTCAAGAGAGCCTTTTGAGCGAATCTATGAATACGAAGAACCGCTATTGGAGCAATCATCTTTTCTCAATCACCAAGGATATAGATTTGGCAAGATTGAAAATGTCATGGCTTAATGTTGCGCAGCAAAATGACGCTCTGCGCGCAGGATTTGTTCCAGTTGCTGAGGTCCAGAGCACCCCGCTCGAAAATGCTATGACATTCTCAATGTTGCAGGTCATATATGACTTGGCTACCTTGGATTGGGAGCAATTTGAGTGCAGTTCTTATCAATTTGACGAAACCCTGCGCAGAAGGGTATCTCAAATAATGACAGAACACCAAGAGTCTTACTTCATCAAACCCCCATGGGCAATTTCGCTTTTTGATCTAGGGCACGAGAAGGTCTTGGTTGTCACGATCCACCACTCAATACACGATGGACAATCCTTGGAATTCGTGTTTGACGATGTGCAGTCTTCATACTCGACTGCCTTACCCCGAAGACGCCAATTGAGGGATGCATTCAACTTGATTTCTTCCGAAGAAAATAAAGAAGAGACTAGATCTTTCTGGGAGAATGAATTGCAGCAGTTTGCCTCCCTAGATCCCCCTTCTTGGCCAGATCTAAACAACAAACGGCAACACCCCGGCAGCCAAACCTCCAACAAGGTTGTAACCAGGAGTTTTAATTTGAAGGACAACCTGAGTCAAATGATGTTATCCTTAACCAAATTAGGCCTGTACTCCCTAAGCTCTGTCTTACGATCCGCTTGGGCATGCGTCTCGTTACTTTACTTAGGAGAACAAGTAGGCGTATTTGGAGAAACACTCTCTGATCGTGTCTTGGATCCCTCGCTGGAAGACGTTATTGGCCCTCTAATATCAGTTCTACCGATGCCAATCATTCTCAAAGGGACCGTACGTGAATTGTTGGAACATCAGCAAAGACTAACAGCTGAATCATTTCACCACCGGCGTACGCACCCACGTGAAGTACAAAAGACTTTGAATCGTTCTCAGGGAGAGCCTTTGTATTCGGGTATTTTCACATTCCACCCAACAAACAATGAAACTAGACACGCGCATTCGCCATTATGGACTAGGTTGGAGGACCCTATAGGCCTGAGTGTGGAACATCCCATGGCTTTAAACGTCTTTCATCAAGGCACGGAGTCATTGATACTTGAAGCTTCATGCGATGAAAGTATCATGGATGCTGAACAATTGTCCCTTTTCCTTGGACAGGTTCATGCATTTTTAATGGCTATGTTAGAACACCCCGATGAAGCGATTACCCATTTGATTGATTATCTTCCCAAAGACTTGATCTCTTTGTCCCAGCCTTCTACTGATCGTGACATTGTGGACTCTGCGTTGAAGGGCCCTGAATATTGGCTAGAGTTTTACGCAAGTCAGCATCCCGATTGGACAGCTGTTGAGATAGTACAGGTATTGAGCATTGATAAAGTGGACAAAGTCACAATGACGTTTGGGGAATTGAATACACTGTCTGAAGAGATAGCGACGTATATTCATTGTTTGGGCATTGAGAAAAGAATGATTGCCGTCTGTGCCACACGTAATTTGGAATCGTATCCTATCATTGCTGGCATTTTCAAGTCGGGGAACACCTATCTGCCTATTGACGAGGCTTTGCCCGACGAGAGGAAGTCTTTTCTTGTGAAAGACGGGGATTGTCCGCTGTTGTTTACGGAGTCCGGTTTGGATTCTACGTTCTCTGATATTCCAGCTGACTGCCATGTTGCCTTAATCGATGACCCTTTCCTTCAAGAACATAGGAAACAGTTGTCGCCCGATCTAGGACAAACTGAGCCTTCTAGAGACGACACAGCATACCTACTTTATACTTCCGGTTCGACTGGTAAGCCTAAAGGAGTTTTGGTTACCAGACACAACGTGTCGGCTTTTGTTGAGGCCCAGTCAGAATTCATTTGTCGCAATGCTCCCGCCACAAAAGCTCTTGGTGGACATGGGAAATACCTAGCACTTGCTAGTCGTGCATTCGATGTCCACATTGGAGAGATTTTGCTCGCTTGGAGACATGGGTTGGCTACCGTGACCGGCCCTCGGGCCATGCTTCTGGACGACCTTCATCTGGCATTGACAAAGTTGCAAATCACCCATGCCAGCTTCGTGCCATCCTTACTCGATAAAGCAAACATTATCCCAGAACAATGCCCTCAGTTGAAATTTCTTAGTGTTGGTGGAGAACCAATATCGCAACGCGTGCACGATACATGGGGAAGCTCACGGACAGTTGCTCTTGTGAACGCTTATGGACCGACAGAAGCAACAATAGGCTGCAGCTCTGCCCTGGTTGGACCTGATACCTCTTTAAAGAATATTGGAAAACCACTTGGTCCAACTGTTGCCCATGTTCTTGTGCCGGAGAAACAAACATATACTCTACGCGGCCAGGCAGGAGAATTGTGTCTCACAGGAGATCTTGTGGCAAAGGGATATTACAACAGACCAGATGCGAAGGGATTTGTATATGATTTTAAAGAACAAAAGATGTACCGCACTGGAGATATTGTGCGTTTGATGATGGATGACTCCCTGCATTATCTTGGTCGGGGTGACGATCAGACAAAAATTAGAGGGCAACGTCTCGAACTAGGAGAAGTTTCCGAAGTTATTAGATCCATAGCGTTGGATACCTATGGCCAAAATATGGATGTTATAAGCATAATTGCTAAGCACCCAAGTATCTCTCGAAGTCAGTTGGTTTCTTTTGCTGCGACTTCAAGTGTCTCTTCAGGGGCCCTGGCTCAGAAGGACGTTTCGTTCTTAGAGTCGGATTTTTTCATCGTTGGAAAGAGTCTTCAAGATGATTGCAAGAAAACATTACCCGCATATATGGTTCCAGAGGCTATTATTCCTGTCTCTTACATTCCCCTCGCCCCAATGTCTGGAAAAGCGGACTTGAAAAATCTGCAATCCTTGTTCTCAAAAATACCATTAACAACACTTGCCCAGAGTAGCGGAGCAAATGGTCATGCCGTTACAGCTCGAGAGAGCAGTCGACCACTTACTGAGGAAGAAAAGAAACTCGTTGGCGCAATCATCGACATTGTGAAAGTGGAAAGGTCTATTGTCAGACCCCAGACTAATATCTTCGAGATCGGATTTGATAGTTTGAGTGTCATCAACCTCGCGGTCAGGATGAAACAACTCGGCTATGCAGCATCAGTAGCATTAATCATGAGCAACCCAACTATCGAAAAGCTAGCTCTTCTTCCCCGTTCCGTCGACGAAGAGTCAGGTTTTAAGAAAGCATTGGAAGCAGAAAAATTACTGGAAGAACTCCAAACCAGATTTCTCAGTGCTGCTCCCCAGAAGTTAAAGCCCGAGACAATTGCTACTGTGCGACCTTGCCTTCCTCTTCAAGAAGGATTAGTCGCACGTTCTATCAATGCGGGAAAGAATAGTCTGGTCTATGTCAACAATATTACATTGGAGTTGAACCCAGAAGCTGACATCGTGTCTCTTAGGCGAGCGTGGGTAGAGGCTGCTGGTGCAAACGATATTTTGAGAACATTGTTTGTTCCTTTTGAAGAAAAGATTGTTCAAATTGTTCTTCGGCCGGAGGTTCATTCTATTATATGGAATGAAGCAATAGCAAGAGATTCCGAGAACCACCAAAGTCATACGCAGGCAGATAACGATATAATAGAAAATATTGGTTCGATTCCACCCATACGATTCGAAGTCTGCACGAAAGAGAATGGACATCGTACTCTAAATATAATTCTTCATCACGCCTTGTATGACGGAGATTCACTCGAGATGCTTCTGGATGAAGTTTTTCAACGCTATTCTGGAAAAACAAATTTCAACAGGGCAGCGCCATCAGAGCTATTGAATTATATATATAGTCAAGATGGCGGGGAATCAAAGAAATTCTGGACCGGCTACTTCGATGGGCACAAGCCAACTATATTCAACAAGATCCACGAAGAAACTCCTCAGCAGGCACTAGTGACAAAACAGACCCTTAAAATAAGCCTTTCTGGCTTAGAAACCCTGGCGTCCAGTCTGCAGACCACAGCACCCTCCTTTGTGTCAGCTATATTCTCCCTCGTACTAGCTGACATGGTGGAATGTCCTGACGTTACCTATGGTACTGTTCTTTCAGGAAGGGCCATTCCAGTCGCCGGCGTCGATACGATATTGTTTCCCTGCATTGCCACAGTACCGACACGTGTAAATACAAGTGGATTCAATAATGTCAGCGAGATTATTACGGCCGTTAGAGAAAACAACGCCAAATGTATGGAATATCAGCACACCTCCATTAGAGATATTCAACGCTGGTTAAAATCCGAAAAGCCGCTTTTTGACTGTCTGTTTTCCTATATCCGAGCTGAAAACTTTCAGTCTCACAGTCTCTGGACAGAAGCAGAAAGCTACATACCAGCAGATTATCCTCTTGCCGTGGAGGCGGAGGCGGATCGCAGAAGAAACGCAGTGCATATTAGCTGCGGATATACACTTGCGTTCGGTCACACTTACGATATGGAAGCCTTTCTCGAAAAGATGAATGTCATTATTTCCAGCATATCTCGGCACGAGGATCTCAAACTGTCCAGTTTCAGCCTCAATGGCCTTCGAGTAGATACAGATGATCCCGAAGACTCTCCATCTTGGACTAAAACACCATGGTCAACAAATGAACTACGCGTGCGAAACCTGGTGAGCAAATACACGAATGTGTCCATTGACGAGATCTCCAAAACCACGTCATTTATTAGTCTTGGGATCGACTCCGTGATTGCAATCCAATTCGCTCGTCATCTGCGCGAGTCTGGCCTTCAAGTTTCATCCGCCGACATATTACGCTTCCCGAGCGTGGGATCATTGTCTGCAAAAATCGAAGAACAGGATATAGCGACAAAAGAAACAGACAACGCGGGTCATTCTGAACCCAGTCAAGGAATTGAATCTAAGAATCTTTTGTTGCAAATCCCACTGTTGGGACCGGACGACTCTGTTTCCAAGCTTTTCCGATCTTCTGCATTGCAATCTGCTATGATTACACAGACAATCGGAACATCTGGAAAAGTGTACATTCATCCTCACATTGTCCGATTGCCCGATTCCATTGATACCGCAGCTCTCAAGTCTGCCTTTGAACAGGTGATCAAAGCAAATGATATTCTCCGCACATCCTTCCATTGTCTCGCCGAACTCGACTTCTCCTGGATTGGAGCGGTTCATTCGAATCCACCATTGGTTTGGGAAGATCATTATGCCGACGATTTGAACGAAAACATTGACCAATTGCTGGCCAATTCAAACGAGTTTCTCGATTTAACCCATGAAGACTCTTTCCACACACCCCCAATGCACATTCGTATTATTCGCAGCATCAACTACAAATACCTCGTTGTATGCATGCACCACTCAATTTATGACGGTGTTTCTCTTCCATATGTTTTTGATGATGTCGCACAAGTCATGCTACAACCCCTGAATTCCCCGCCTAGAAGGCCTCAATTCTCAGACATAGTTGGTTACATGCTCAATGACCAGGACAAGGCAGTGGAATATTGGCGCAAGCAATTAGAAGGATATAACGTCGTCGAAATACCAGAACTCGTCGATCAATCTGCATCCGGTCATGTCTACACTGCGGAGCATCGTGTCCAAATTGATGTGATACAAATCTTAGATAAGTCTAAGGGTATAGAAGTCAGCGTACAAACAATCTGTATGCTGGCATTTGCCAAAGTATTGGCTGGTCTGCTAGGTCAGCGCGATGTTGTGTTCGGTCACGTTGTAGCTGGTCGCTCAATATCTTCCCTCTCATCGGCGCATGTTGATGTTGACAGAACCATTGGGCCACTGTTTAACACTGTACCTGAAAGGGTGGTTTTCACATCCGAAATAGCTACCAACAAAGATATGAGCAGACGGATTCAACAGGAGACTATTCAAGCGCAAGCTTATCAACATGCACCTCTAAGACTAGTCCAGAATGCATTTGGGAAGGCCGAACGACAGAAGAGAAAGACCTCATGGTCATCTGTATTCGACGCTCTATTCGTATTCCAGAAGACATCATCCAGCGGATCTGGTTACGAGAATACTAGTAGACCAGTTCAACAACAGCAGATCTGGGAAACCTATACTCCGTCTCAGGAGAGTTTGAAAGAAGGAGAACTGGATTATAAGTTGAACGTAGAGGTCGAGCATGCCCGCGATGGTATTATAATTCGGTCATCATGCAAAGGGAAGTACATGTCTCACGCCAAATTGCTATCATTCCTACGGGACTTTGATCTAGCAATCAAAGATATCATAGAACATCCAACGAGATGTGCAACTCTTTTACCCGAGAATTTGCAGGATCTTCCTGTACAGGTTACGGCTGATACTACGGGAGATGAAAATAACGCCACGGAGTTTCAATCCGAGCAAACATTGCAGTACGAAGGACTCATCAGACAGGTGCTAGCAGACATGTCGCAGCTGTCTGTCGAATTAATCGAGCCCGCAACAAATATTTACAGCATCGGCCTAGATTCGATTGCAGCTATTCGGACCGCATCTATGTGCCGTTCCAAGGGATTAGTTGTGAGTGTGGCTGATATTTTGCAAGGTCAGACATTACGGGGCATCAGTCAACTTGTAGCGAAAAAATCCGATTCTCAAAATAGCGCCTCAACAGAGCCTTCGATTTACTACGACACAGAGATGCAGAGTAAGGCTATTCGGCAGCTTGGGTATTCTGAAGATGATGTGGAGGCAGTCCTTCCATGCCTATCTGGTCAAGTCTATCACCTTGCTGGCTGGCTCAAGTCAAATGGAACACTATTTGAAACAGCTTGGACATATTCCAGCAGTCGAGAAAGGATTGACCCTGTACAATTACAACATGCCTGGTCAAAACTTCGCCAACGACACGCTATTCTGAGAACATGCTTCGTTGCATTATCCAGTTCTGACGTTTCCCAGGTAGTACTAAAGAATGTGAACCCCGATGATGGAACATATCGATTCTTTGATTACTCGGAAATGTGCGTGGCAGATGCTACCAAGACACGGGCAAGAGAGGAGGCCGCACATCCCTCCTCTTTATCTTCACCACCGGTCCGTCTTCGTCATATTCGAGCTAAAGATTACGACTCTATTCTTATCTTGATAAATCATGCTGCGTATGACGCCTGGACAATGCCAGTGTTTGTTGCCGAGTTACAAGCACTATACAAAGGCATACCTGTCCAAGAGTCTACGACTACTAATTTTTCAGAATTCGTCAATTACACAGTCAACTCTCTTCATGGGCTAGAAGAAGAAAACTATTGGAACACGGCTCTTCAATCTAGCACCCCTACGATTATTGGGATGTGTAAACTTGAAAATTTGGAGGTTGCAACATATCCGCACCAGCTGTTCGTTGGTATCCCTCAGGTTTTCAAGGATCTCCGCAGGGCAGAGGAGGTATGTAGAAAACACGGCGTCGGGTTCCAAATTATTCTTCTTCTTGCGATCGCTAGATTACTTGCCAAGAAGACGGACACAGAAAATCCAACGTTCGGGTTGTACCATTCGGGGCGATCAGGTTCATACGCAGGAATTGAACAGCTTTCCGGACCCTGTTTGAACGCAACTCCGTTTACCGTGACAGGTGCTTTGCCTTCGGTTTTCGATCCTTCAACTGCCACATCCGACACCACTGCTTCCATAAACGCAATCAAAGACTTGGGTCAGCAGATACAGTTGACACTTGCCGGCCGAGTACCATATGAGCAGAGCTCCCTACCGCAGATCTTGCAACGCTGGCAGTCGAGCTATCATGACAGTCAATCGCACGTTCATCTATTCAATGTATGGGTGAATCTTCTATGGACTGACGGCCACAGAACAACGTCGTCTAGATCAAATAACGCCGACAATGCAAGTGTTAAGGATTTCCTCGCGCCACTCCCCATAGGGGTACCGACAGATTTCATCCAGAGGGAAACAAGTATCTTTCAAAGAGACCAAACGTCTGTTGGTGCTCTTGATACGTCATTCCTACCAGATTGCAATGTCTATATCGACGTTGGACCCGATAGGGAAAATGGAGACACACTTGGCTTCGGGGTGCGAGTTGAAGGAAAGGCCATGCAAGAGGGTGAAACCATAATGCTCATTGGTGGTATTGTTTCTGAATTGGAACAAATTACAGAGGTGTTGAATGTCCAAAATACTACTTCCGACTAGGTAGTGAAGTCTTGTCTAGTTGCGAAATAACAGAAGTTCATCCCATTTCTTTTCCAAAATAGTATACCTACCTAGGTAAGTTACGTATACTTGCTTCTATGAGTGTAAAGACGCTGGCTGTAAAAAAATTTGCATTGATAACCTACGTAATATACTCAACTAACTTCCAGGGTGGAATGATATGTATAACTCACTGAATACGGCGGTACTAACCCTACAATTCTCCAGGGGTCGGTCTTTCGTGGATTGGTAACGTAGAGTAATAAACACCAGTCTTGTGTCATTTAGTCTTCTGGGCATGGGATGTCACTAAATACCTATGTATTTAGAAATCACCTTAATAGGCATCAAAATTGGAAGATACCGAGGCGTGTAACGCGCCGGGACACCAGGGCGCCCTTTGTTCCCAATGACTACGCATAACTGTACGTTCCAGATTGAATATGAATTGAGTAATAGATAAATATTATCTAGCTAGTTTGATACATGTCATATCGTAGATTTTAACGAAATTCTATCCTTCAAAATATCCATGAAAGCCAAGCTTGGCGGGACTGGTACATATGCGCTTTACAGCATGATACTCGCGTGTCGCACCCTATCGAAGGCAGTGTGCCAGGAGGTCGCCGTGTCCAACTCCTCACTAAAGCCCAAGTCTCTTGCCCTACCCAAGTCAAAAGGCCGATCAAAGTCCATCAAGCGCAAGCTGCCCATTCTGGCCCCTGTATTGTGCATGCTCTTATAGATTATATCTTCTTTCATCCCCTTTTCGCGACAAAGGGCTTGAAATTCGGGCCAATGGTTGTCTATATATGTTGTCGGGTGCAAGCTGGAATCATCAGGACCGCTACCTTCCAGTCCAAAATAACTGGCTAGAATCGGCCATCGTTGCGACCAAGAGACAGGTGTGGCTCCATCCGCAATATTGAAGGCACGGGTGTGAACCTTTTCTCGGGACTGCAAAGAAGTAAATATACAGAAGCGAGCAATGATATCCTGGTTCGAGTCCGTCGAAAGAAGGCGCCACGAGGCTTCGTTACCAGGGAATGGCACGCGAGCACCATCCCCTTCAAGAGCACGGTACAAACCGAGGTAGATGCCCATAGTCTGAGCCATGCAGTTGGCATTACCAAAGGGAGCGACACCGACCTGGAAAAGCATTAGTTGGCAAGGATATGGGTAAAAAAGAATAAAACTCACAATGACATCCGGGCGAACTTCACACCAGGACCATGGTTTTCCCTCTGAAATTTTATGGAGTAGGTCTACTTCATGATAGTAGAAGAGATCTTTGGCATACTCAGCTGGTACACGAGGGAGATCTTCTTTGAGAGGCACCTGTCCTCGGAAGGGAAATTTATCAAGTAGGTAGACACCATATGCCTGGAAAAGTTGAGGGATCCAGTCAGAACTAGTCTCGAGGCAAGCGAAGTCTAGGCAGATGTAAAGCCAAAGAAACAACATACCTTGGTACCGGTAATAAGAGTAACGAAGGATAGAACGGGAGATAGAGATTCAACGCTTTGGACGGCGGCACGAAGCATTTCCTTGTTGAGACGGCATTCTTCTGCGGGTGTGTCACTAGCCCGATACGCTGCCAGGGCTGGTCAGTGTTGTTGTTTCGTAGGTAACAGATGTACCCAAATAGTTCAATCGCATTCTTACCCGCGTAATAAATATGGCTTACTGTTTCTACTGACGATACCTTTTCCGACAAAGTCTTTGAAAGTACAGCATCGTCACTAGCAAGAAGGTCAATTCCGGATACGATCTGCAGGCGATCATCGAGGGGCCATCTGGCGTCTTGCGCGGTGAATGGGCGGTTTGCTATGGCAGTGACCTTGGAGAAAGCTCCAGCCGAAGGATAATCCGAGAGCAGCTGGTTTACGAGGGCCCAGCCATTGATTCCAGAGCAGCCGAAGACAACGGCGTGGTGGCCCCTGTGTTTGTTCTGGGAGTTTTCCATAGGAGGACCGGATATCACGCAAAATATTCCAGTGCGCGAAGTTTTACTGTTGGTGTAAGGGCCAGGGGAGAAGTGAAAATTAGTCCTGAGTGATGCAAGATCGGACAAGCATTGAACGGTTGTGGGGAGTGGACGTACGTACTAAGAATCTTACTACGTTAATACATAGTTATAGTTACGTAGTTAGTCACTATGATGACTAGTTAACTAGTATGAGCCAACTTAGTAAGCTAAGTCCTGTGTATTGTAAATTAAAAATTATTTCGACATAAGAATATTAGTCTGTCTTTATGCAAAGCGCTGCAGCGCAAATTTGGCTCGTCGAGTGATGATTCCATGGGCACTGAGCCCATTTAGAGTATTTGATCCGTCGAGAAACGCCAGTTGTCTGATAAGAGAAATAACTTTGTTGTACCGCAGTGCGTATGAACATACAGGTCTCTATTTGAAACAATTCCTTTCTGTGTTTTTTCCGTTGGTCTAGAGTGTCGGTAAGCATTGTGTTTATTGCCCGACTAGGAAGGTAGTATTAGCCCTAGGAGCACATGAAAATCCATTTTACGTGCACTCTCACAAGCAGGGTCTTCCCTGCATGCCCTGTTACCTAGGTACAATACGCCAAGGCGTAGATACTCTGTTGGATCCAGGGTCTTTATCAGTTTAATGCCTCATATGTGGATGGCTGGGGGCCTCGTACAGTTACTAACACGAAAGCTGAACAGTGGGACACCACTAGTAGTACGTCCCTCTTTCCGTTTAGCATCTGCCATCTAGCACCACACCACATAGGGTATAGTGTATACTGTACTTCAGACTGCGGAGCAAACAAGAAATTTTCCGAGCAGCGCTACTGTGGACACTGGACATGGAAATAGTACTCTGTATGTTGGATTGACCGGGCGGTAAATGTGCCATATTATCAATCATAGGATGGAAACACAGTTACTATGAGTCTCAGATTTTAAATATTATATATAATAGAAATTTATATATAATAGTATATAGTTATTAATTAATCTAGTAATCTAATATCTAAGCTATATATCTATTCTCTCTAAGCCCTAAAGAAAGCCTAAAATATCTTATTTTTTAATCTCTAAGCCTAC
>WTTZ01000017.1:0-414505 GCA_011750695.1 Penicillium sp. OUCMDZ-019
TGAGAGATTTTGTAGATTTTGTATGTAAAAATCGTGCATCAGGTGGGACCGTGCATCAGGCGGTGAAGTACTGTATTCCGCACTTGGTCCTTATTCATTTTTAGGCCCTTTCTCCTCCTCCCCGCGGTCGCGCTATCTTTTTTTTCCTGTCTGATTTTACGGAACAGGTCCTTCCGGTCTTCTATACCTCTTCTGTTCTCATCGCGGTTGTTGTGCAACGCTTCGAAGATGCGCGAGGAAAGCGTCGGCATGGGCCAGGGGCCCGATCCTGGGACCCAATTCGTCCCAGGCACTGATTTCATGTGTGACTTGGATCACACTGCGCATTTAAATCAGGACAAGGGCGGCGATATAATGTGAGTATGCATTATTTCAGCTTCAGGGTGGACTTTTGCCCCGGATGCTGATATTGTACATAGTCTTATCCCACAGCCTTCGAATGACCCCAACGATCCTCTCAACTGTCGCCGCTTTGGAAATGTAAGGAGAAGGCGTCTACTGTTATATACTGCAGCCTAGAGATTGCGTTCTAACCACCAAACCTTTTACCATTAGATCTCGTAATCGTGGTGCAGTTTGCCTACACTTTCGTTGCTGTCGAGGCGGCTCTGTCCATCGCGCCCCTGTTTACCTTGCTGGCCGAAGAATGGGATCTCAGTCAGACACAACTGAATATTCTGACGGGAGCTTGTATTCTTGCCCAGGGCTATGCCAATCTGTTGATCATGCCCTTTTCCAACATATTCGGGCACCGACAGACCAGTCTGCTTTTGGCGGTCTTCGTCATCCTCACTGAAGTCTGGGAGGCTTTGGCTACATCAGACCAGAGTTTCCTGGCCTCCCGTGTGGTCAATGGCCTGGCCACCGCTGGATCCGAAACTATCATGATGCAGGTTATTAGCGACATTTTCTTTCTACACGAGCGTGGTTTCTGGACCGGAATCTATTTGTAAGCCGCTAGCCTATCACATCTCCCTTCTTCACCCAGGGCTGAACTTATTGGTTTTTAGCGTGAACTATTTTATCGGTATCTTCCTGGGGACGATAGTCGCGGGAAGTATCGCTACGGTGTAAGATCACAATTCACTTCTCTTGTCGTCCATGTCAGATTGTTAGAGAAGGAGAGGCTTACTGAGAACACAGTCATGGTTGGCGAAGCTTCTTTTGGCTATCGGTTGGGCTGTCGGGGTTCAACTTATTGACTCTGCTCTTCCTGTTTCCCGAAACGAAATATAAACGTTCTGCCCAATGGATCGGAGGCAAGATGACGGCTGCTGCTTCCGGAGGCGACAAGAAGCTGCAGGGGCAAGAGAAAGCAATTCCCAATGCAGGTGTTACCGCAGACGAGGTTTCCACTCCTTCATTACCTGCATCCCCGGAGACATCTCTGGTGGGAACCGGCCGTCCTTCGAAGCAGCAGTTCAAACTGTGGCAGAACCCCGATCCTCGCTGGAAGTCATTTATCCTATGCAATCTGCTGGCTCCATTCCGTATCTTCTACTACCCCATCAGCCTCTGGACAGCTGTGGCCTGTGCCGGTTCCCTCAACATCAACTTGCTCTATGCCTTGACAGAGTCCAAGGTGCTCGCTGCGCCTCCCTACAACCTATCCACCGCGTCAGTTGGATATACCAACCTTGCCTTCTTCGTTGGCGGAATCATCGGGCTGCTGACTGCCGGACCGCTGTCAGACTTTGCTGCCAAAAGGGGTGCACGCAAGAACAATGGTGTCCGGGAAGCGCAGATGCGTCTGCCGGCCTTGATCCCTTTCTTCGTCATCACGGTGATTGGGATCGTGGTGTGTGGCCTGGGATATCAGCGGCTGTAGTCATGGCGTGCCATTGTGGTTGTAGGATACGGGTTCGCCGGCGTGACTGTGACCACGGTTCCGACCATCATCACCGCATATGCGATCGACTGCTACAAGCCCCTAGCCGGCGAAATCATGGTTATCACTACTGTGATCAAGAACACCTGTGGTTTTGCCATGAGCTACTGGATCACCACTCTCTCGGCCAAGTATGGATTCATCGGCCCAGCCATGGTCCAGTTCTCTCTCGCTACAGGCCCCTTACTCTTGGGGATCCCCGTTTACTTCCTTGGGAAGCGACTGCGCATTTTAACCAAAGATTCTGCCGTGCACCAATTCTCCGAATTCTTATATACCTGTATATACATATCCGTGTAAATACAGAATCCGTCCAAATATATCGCTCTCGCATCCTGTATAGCCGGGCGGTGTATATTTCATAGTATGCATTTTGGGTCAGAATTAAGAGACGGTGAGAATTATCAAGCTGAACTACTTCATACTACTGCTTTATATTATCCCTCAATAGCTACCACCTGGACGCTCTAACCGCTTGTCTCATTGTAGGTTACAGCATGGGCGAGCTTAAACCCCGCGGCAGCAAACAGCGCACTCCACTGCTTCTCCGTGCGCTCCATGGCGGCAAATTCGACCATCATGGTGATATCCCTGGCGGTTGCATGGGAATGGGCGCCTTTGTTGGGGATAATCATGTCATCGACAAGGAGGACTGAGTCCTGGGTCATGGCAGTTTTGATGTTTCGTAGGATGACTACGCACTTCTCGTCCGGGTAATCGTGCATGATGTAGCGGAGGTAGTACACCCTCGCGGCTTGAACCGGTTGAGGACTCCAGAAGTCGTGGATAGTCGCGTCGACACCCGGGGTGGGCAAAGCACGGCTCACGACAAAGGCCGAGTCCTGCAGGATGACGCGGCCGGGTAACTCAGGATAGCGGCTCTTCATCAGAGCACACTGGTGGCCAATGCCGCCGCCGACGTCGACGAAGATAGTGGTCGTAGGCGTAGCGCCACTAACAAGTTCCCGGAAGTCGACCACATCCAGCCAGGTCATCTTGCGGTCGTGCTGAGCACTCATCCATACGCCAAAGTTGGCTGACAGGTCGGGCTGTCCATGGAACCAGACGAATCGGGGCTGGTCTGTGTGAAAGCCCCGTTGGAATGGGGTGTTGAACATGTCGCTAGGGATTGCATATTGCGTCTCCTCGAGGAATTCGGGAGCTGCCTGTAACGAGGGCATAGTGCCATGCATACTGACTATCAGTCAATACTATTTGCGGGTTGATTACTGTCAAGTTATACGCATACTACTAGTGTTTGATGCCGGCGCGGAACCCTTCGACACCCAGCGTTTGTGTAATATTATTGGCGGCAAACAGATTTTCATCTACTTCATGGATCATCCGATGGGATGCCAGATACCTTGCAGCCCGGCCTGACAATTAACACTTCTGTATCCCCCAGAATACGAATGAAGTTCCAACTTACCGGTTAAAGTGACGTCTGCGCACGCGGCAGCAGCCAGATCGGCGTCGGTGAGAGGGATATCCTTCTTCACCAGCGTCTGGAAGATGCGCATATTGCTCGCGATCTGCGCAACGGTCAAGAGGATAGGCTAGGGAGGGTTAGATGCAGCCTAGAAATGCCGTAAAATCGATGGTCGTAGGGTAATTACCGAGTAGATAGTCCTGTAGACGGTGTCATACGGCGCTTCCACAGCCAGGTTCAGCTTGCGAGTCGCATTGTAAAGCTGTTTGCGCACCTCCGGATACGATGGAGGGGCTGCAGCTAGGTCGTGGAGAGCCTTGAGCGTTTGGGTGACGTCCACATTAGCCATATTACTCTGTACGTGTTAACATTGATACTATGTACAAATAGATCAACAGATGGGAGAAATCGCAATTCTGAGTTTTAGGCCACTCGAAGAGTGTCTGCAGGGACCCCACGCGGCTTTCGTGCCGTGGCATTTACTAGTAGTCATTGATCATGCACGTATCATTGAATAGTAGTTCATTCCACTAGTATACGTATACATGCAAAATACCCCGCGCCAAATCCTATTGCACATTGGTAATTTAGCAGACCCTACAATAAATGGAAGATAATCACATTAGATTGGCAACACAAGGCTGTTTTAGCCAACCTAAAGTAAGTAAGGTATTTTTCATAGTCATGGCTTCCAGCTACTAACATAGGACTAACATACTCTGCGTACCTAGGTATTGACTCTGGCAATGTTGTAGATACTCTTCGAAGAAAATGCAACAATCGTTGATTGTAATTTGAATCGAAGTTTGAGAATTTAACAACAACGTGTTCACCAGTGACCCCTCTCAGTCGCATAAATATGCATAACACAGAAGTATTCATTATGCATCCTTCTAGTAGTAGTGGTGCTGGTGGCTCATATATAGAGAACTCAATCAACATAATGCTTCTCTGTCCGTCTGGCTCCCCTCTCTAAACAAGCGACAAGCCCCGGCTCATCCCTCGGGATGAGCTTAACCCTGAAGTCCCTCGGGATGGCTACAAGCGCACTTTTGATGGCATTATAATCCGCATAGTCCGTATTCGGCGGGAATTCTTCACTCGCTACAATACGATAACTGCTTAGTAGACGTACCAATGCTGTGTAAATCACGCGGTTGGCGACTAGTTGTCCTGAACAGGCCCTGGCTCCAGCGCCGAAGGACATATGCGGTAACCCTTGGATATCTCTTTCGACAGGGATGTTCTCTGGATATTCCAGCCATCGCTCCGGGTTGAAGGTATCGGCATCGTCCCCAAAATGGTCAACATCGTGGTTCGCCGCTTGGAGATTGACCAACACCATCGTCTTTGCGGGAATCACCACCCCGTCATCCCAGGTGATATCAACGGTGGTCTTGCGCGGAAGGTTCATCGCAGAAGCGGTATAATAGCGTTCCGCCTCTTTGACTAGCGCGTTCACATAAGGGACCTTTTCTTCGGTGAAAGATGCTAAAAAGATATCGTCCAGGCTCGAGTAGTAGCGTTGGATATCCTCGTAGGCCCGCTCCTGGAAGATCTGCCCTGCTTCTGTAGCCAAACTGCCGATACAACTTGTCAAAGTAGCAGGGATCGTTTCGAACCCACCAGATACGAGCGACAGACAGATCGATGAGACTTCGACGTCGGTGAGGCGAGTTTCCTCCCCCTTGAGGATGGCAGCCGACACGCACGGTTTATCTGTACCCTGGCGGATCTTATCTCGGACGGTGTCGAGCAGAAAAGATAAATACTTATCCCGTCGGCCTCGTAATGATTTTGCACGCTCTGTCTTTTTGTTGCCCGGCAGATACCGTAAAATAGGGATGTAGTCCTGGTAGTTCTCCGAGGCCGACCGAAGCAGGGAAATAGCAGAGCCAACTTCTAAGATTTCCCGAAGGAGTTCATCATACACACCTCGCATGCGGATGCCGTAGCAGAGGGTCAAGGTGGTATTCAATGCTAAACGTTGGATATACGGTCTGATCTCGAGTTCCTTGCTCCCTTGACCGTCGGCATGTAGGTCAGAAATCAAGCTGTATGTCTCCAAGTCAAACATGTCATGGTATGAGCGGATCGCCGGTCTCGCGAGAACCGTACCTGCTGCTCGACGTCGGTTGCGCGTTGAGGCATCCCACGGACTCGACCCGATGGTGAAGCCCTGTGTAGACGAGATTACGCCATGGAAGGTGTACAGGGTCGGTCGGTCGATGAGCGCAGATTGATGCGAGACGAGGATACGACGAGCATCATGGAAAGAGTTGACTACCACGGCGGTTGTATTTCCTAGGCGGATCTGGAAGACGGATTTATTGTACTTCCGCCATAGCTTTTCGCACACGGTTGCATGGTCATCGCCCAGGAGTTTCAGATGGCCGATGATCGGCAGGGCCTTGGGGACGGAAAAGAGGCCGGGAATACGGGACTTAGAAAGATACGGAAGAAGGAAAAATGTAGCAAACAACGGAAATGAGCATATCAATGCGCAGAGCCACAGCCATGGCCAACCCCCCGGATTAGGCGATTCAAGCGACGAAAAGGAGTTCATTATCAGCGCGACTGGAAACGGAGAATCCTACGATTAATCGAAAGGATCAGCAGGGTTTCTCGATCAATTACGGTGTAACATATCATCAGCCAGCTCGCCTAAGAAGTAGGTACGAAGTACAGAGTACAGAGTACAGTTACTAACGCTTCTTCCAGTATGGTTGACTTAAAACGAGGGATTTATATGCCACAATGTTACATCAAGCAGCCGATCGTATGATCTGGGCTGCTAAGATCGACGAACACTTAAGAAAATCATACCTGAACTCGGAAGACGCGCAAGACGCTTAAGCTCCTGCAGAGATAAGGGTCTTAGGTTCGGCTAGCTCCACTTTTACTACGACGCTCCGCCTGGCGCTACGACGCTTCTAGAAAAGTGGCCTTCCTGAAAAGGAAATAGGCAAAACATGGTTCTGGGACGGGAGGGATGGGGCTATCTTGTGGGGCCTTTTGTGGAGATATTTCTGATCCTATCTTCTGCCATCTGGAATACGCCAATCATCTTATAGGGAATACGGAGCAGTGCATCGATATCATTCCACCATTGTTTTGTTCGTGTCGGTAAAGGAAATGTTGTGCGTGCTCCTGGAAAAAAAAAGAAAAGAAAAAAACCCCTTTTATCTATTATGTGCGCATAATTTACATACTAACTACTCGTGGTTAGGTGTGTAAAATTATTCTTCCCCCCCTACGTCCGCCCCATACACCGTCTCTTCGCGCACCTCGTACCTCGTCGTGACTTGAATTTGCCCGGGCATGCTCGCTGAGCCGGTCAATCTCTCTGACGAAAGATTGGTGCGTATCTTGAGCGGAATGGACGCGGACAAATCCCCGTCCAACCCGAATCCTGTTTCGACACTTGAGAGGAAATTCCGCAGATACAAAACACATGTGCACACCAGACAGCTGCACTGGATGGTCTGCGTGGTTACTGAGACAGTCCATTCTGTGAAGTAGGGGTCTGTGGCGTTCGAGAGCCTATGCCACAACACCATATCGGCAATGCAAGCCGCAATTGTACTAAAGGAAAAAAAAAAATTCAGCTCGAACTTATCAAATATGCAAAGTACAGCTAATGCTGTATTAATGCGTATTGCTTACCACGTCCGTAACACAAAAGGAGTGGAGAACACAACTTTGCGCGAGATAGGCCACTGCACCTGGCCGATAATGTAGATGGGGATGACGATCAAGGCGGCCTCGGTGATGATGTTGTACGCATCAAAGACAATCCACCATACGGTCTGTGAATAATTTTAGCATGACTTACATCACCGGAGGAGTTTTCCTTTCCCCTTTGATGTTGGGGGGAAATTATTTCCCGGGTTGCCCTACCCTATTGATACATCTGCCGGAGGCGTAGTCCCAAGTCTTAGGCACCGAGCAGAAAAAAGAGACCACAAAGACGGAAACGAGAGTAAAGACGACGACGAAGATGATAATTCCATGCATTACTCGTTTGTGCCGTTTATTCGGGGATAATTTGGCGAGAAGAAGGAGCAATGACAGTTTCGACAAAGCCAAAGACACAACGTAGAGGATATTCGCCGCCAGGGCCGCTTGCATAATCTCGTTTACCTTGTCTGTCGATAAAGTGTTGAATGGTTTTCCAAATCCGTCTGCTGCCCTGATGATAGTGGCCAGTGACTGCGCAGCACAAAAGACCAGCGCCCCCGTGAGAAGGTAGTCATCCCATCCGAAGCGCATGGCTTGTCGCGATATCTTGACGATGGAGCGCACAATGTAGGCAAACGCGGCGAGGACGAGCAGCAGCCATGTTACGATGAGGATCAGTGGGGATTTGTTCGTCGCGGTGATCTGGACGCCGGGGGTGGCCATCACGTCGGTTGGTATTCCAAAACAATAAGTGAAGAACGAGAAAGAAAAGAAAGACAAGGCCAAAGATGAAAGTGTGAGAACAGGCTAGTAGTGGAGAAATAGATGGATGGGCTCTGAAAATAGGCTCTGAAGATAAGGCCTTCTAGTAGGCTTCTACTCCGTGCCATGCATGGATATTCTCGATGTGGACAGTACAGTAACTACGTATGTATGTATGTCTTTTGCTGCAGTCTGTTGTGCACCTATACTAACTGTAATTAGTACAGAATACCGAATACATACGCAGCTGCATAGAGGTACGTAATGGTACAGTAAAAAACAGCGGCGATGAAAACTAGGCCGATTATTTAATGTAGCATCCCTAGCACCTGCAGGGACTGCCACGTTCTCTTTTTTTCTTTTCTTTTTTTTCTTTCTAGAGTCCTTCTCTGAAGCTCTCACTGGTCTATCTTTTCTTTACTTCAATTCTCTGCAACTGCCATCTTTCTTCACCTTCTTCACTGTTTTGGGCACTTTGTACTCTAATATGGACGCCATTGAACTCCAGTCCAAGACCCACGTCTCGGCCTCGCGCGAGATGGGTAAGTCCATGGACAGCGAGGAGCGCGACCGTGCCCAGCTGTTGAGACTGGGTAAGCGGCCTGTTCTGAAGGTATCTCCGATTTTGTACTATCTATTACCATGTTTATCGGCTTATACGAGTATTAGCGAACGTACGGCTTCATGGCTATCCTCGGTTTCACAACCACCATCCTCGTCACCTGGGAGGGTGTTCTTCTGGTTTTCGACATTGGGCTAGTCAAGTATGTCTCATGGTTCTAGATGCCTACATGAACGGCATACTAATAATAGCGTAGTGGTGGCCCTGCCGGTATGATTTATATGTACCTCTTTGCCTGGCTAGGCGCCTGGTGTACCTTTGCCTCTCTGTGTGAACTGGCTTCCATGTGAGTATATGAAGATCAAGATTTAAATGAGTGAAGACCTAATATGTCAAGGGCACCCATCTCCTCTGGTCAATACTACTGGGTCGCAATGCTGGCACCCCCTTCGTGTCAACGCTTCCTCTCCTATCTGACTGGTTGGATGACATCCATAGGCTGGCAGGCTCTGGTCGCCTCGACAGGTTACATTTCCGGCACGCTGATTCAGACGCTGGTCATCATCACGGTCCCCTCGTACGATGCGACCAATTGGCAGGGGACATTGATGATCTTTGCAGTGCTCTTGTTTGGCTTCACAATTAACACCGTCGCCCGCCGGCTACTACCCACCCTTGAAGGCCCAGTGCTGTGCATCCACATCCTGGCCTTCTTCGGTGTGCTCGTTCCGCTGTGCGTGCTTAGCTCCAAGCGAGACTCGTCTGAGGTCTGGGCCTACTTCGTTAACGAGGGCGGTTGGGACACACAGGGACTCTCTACCATGATCGGGCTCCTCATGTCCATTTTCTTGTTCACCGGCGTCGACGGCGCCATACACATGTCCGAGGAGATCAAGAACGCCGCAGTCGTCGTTCCCCGCTCCATCATGACCAGCATGGGCATTAACGGGGCCTTCGGTTTCGGCATGTTGCTAGCTGCACTCTATGCCACAATCAACATCAACGACACCCTCGACAGCGCGGCCGGTGCAGCAGGGTATCCTTTTCTCGACATCTTACAAAAGGGGATCGGGTCGCTCGGTGGTGCAGTAGCCATGGGTTCCGTCATTGCCGTGATGCAGACCTTTGGTAACATCGCTGATATGGCGGCCGCCTCGCGCATGTGGTGGGCCTTTGCTCGTGACAAAGCCGTTCCTGGCTGGAGCTTTTTCATCAAGGTAAATCCCCAACTTTATCTCACTAGTGTTATTAATTTGCTGAATATTTTAGCTCGACTCTCGTACCTCCCTACCTGTTCGCTGCGTCCTGTTCACCGTTGTCGTGTCTGCCCTTCTGTCCCTGATCAACATTGGAAGCAGCACGGCCTTCAACGACATCGTCTCCCTCGTCACATCAGGTTACTACTCCTCTTATCTTATGGCTAGCGGACTCCTCCTGTACAGACGGTTGACTGGAGCCATCGCCGTGCCAGGCGTGGACGACTCACCATACGAGCCGGTCAACAATGTCGGGAGACGACTTGTCTGGGGCCCCTGGCGCATCCCTGGTATTTGGGGTATCTTGATCAATTTGATCTCTGTCATTTATTTGACTGTCGCTCTCTTTTGGTCCTTCTGGCCATCGTATTACCCCGTCACGGCCGAGAACATGAACTACAACATTCTCATCATCGGAGCGACGTTGCTCTTATCAATTGTCTATTACGTCGTGCATGCGCGCAAGGAGTATACTGGGCCGATTGTCGAGACGGCGCTGTCTGATATGTAAAAGTTCTGCTGTGTATTACTAAGTACTTCTTAGGACTCTCGCCCTCTTCAATCCTATTCCAAATGAAAGAGGATTTCCTGATTTAAATCCGAGGTCGTAAAAATAGTGATTAAGATAGGGTAAAGGGCTAACCAGCGACCTTGGTGAGCTCCAAGTAATTTTAGAACATCCTTTTCACAATTCGATTGAACTGGATTGCGGTTGCCTTGCTTTCTTCGGCGCCAAGAAATCAGTGATGGCTCACGGCATGTTAATTTCACGCTCAGCAATTATGCTTGCATTAGCCTGCTCACTACGCATATCGATACAAGGTGTAAGGTGTTACGAAGCGATTTAGGTCATTTTCTTCTATAGCAATATTAGGGATTCTTCTAACCGCTGCAAACTTTATCTACTATAGGATGAACTACTCCGTACTGTATTTCTATTCTGACTTCATAGCGTGTTATGCATGGCAAGACAATCAGGTCGTTAATATAACGACAAGGTTTAGTTGCATAGAAGTCGAAGGCCTGAGGCAGCATCAGTGCGGCAAGTCCATGCACATCATACATCCACCCCTGTCATTGACGAGTCCGTTAGTAGTCTATTTTATGCAAGTTAACTTTAACGCTAATCACCTTGGAAGTCGTTCTTTAATGAGCTTCAAAACATAATCCTAAGAATTATAGTTGCTACCTACTAAACAGAGTCACCTGGGCAGATAGTATGTACCTCGCTACCAGCCCGCTGTGGGTTATATATATCACCCAGGGCAGGAGGGTGATACGGCAACGATCTGCTTTCGATACATAATGTTTATACCAAGCTAAGGGTTTCTCTGATCGATAATTATGCTATTCGAATGTAATTGTCTGGAAATCCTGTTAAGGGCTACCTAGGTATATCCTTAATCTTATTACTTGGGATTTTGGAAGCCACGTACTTAATACATTTGCTATGCAAGTTGAGTGAAATAAACCCGCCCCATCGAAAAGATCTATTATTTCATAATCCCCACCACTATAAAAGAGATGAATAATGTAGCTGTTAGAACCATTTTATCTAAGTTGAATAATAACTGTCGCAGGTTAGAGATTTAAAAAAAAGAAAAGGAACCCAATTGGCACCCCCAAGATAAGAATTAGAGACAAGGTCTTAGATTTTACATGTCGTGAAATTACGTTTCATATTTTAATATGTATATAAAATAATGCGCTTACTCAAGCTTGGGCTCAGCTATTGGTATGATGAGGTGTGCCTTTGGGATGTTGGATGGGTTGACCGACCGACGCCCTCGGCTGGTTCGCGTTCTTGAAGATAGGAACTTATTTAGTATGAACCTACGCTGTGGGTCAGAGCTTATATAGAAAAGCGTGACGACTACGTTTTGACTAGGTTAATTAAGTTATTAACTCTTGTAACCGCACGACATATCGCGGGGTTAACCATTTCCTCTCGCTGTCCCATCCAACATTTCACCACAACTTCATCTTACAGACCGGATATTCAAAAACTTAGCTATTTAGTTTTCCGTTGACAATGACGGGTGAAGGGTACGATCCGGAATGGCTGGAGGTAAAACACCCTTATCTTTACATACTCCATCTTCGAGTTTCTAATATGCGGTCTTCGCGGACCAAATCCAACAGCTCGAGGCTACCCTAGGCCAACGACCTGTCCTGACCGGCGATGTTGACGTTATGGCTAAACAATATAACACAATCAATGCCGCATTGGTGGGACAGTGGGGTCCTCCGTCTGACGCGGTGCAAGCTTGTCTCTCTCTCTCTCTCTCGCGCACGCCCTGTAATTTTGATAATTATTCAGGTTGTTAACGTTTTTTGCGAACTAGATGACGAGAAGATCAACGAGCATGTAACGGTGCGGATATACACGCCTGATGGCCAGAAGGAACCACTGCCCGTGGGCGTTTACTACCATGGCGGGGGATATATGGCCGGCTATCCTGGTCTCGAGGATCCCATGTGCCGCATCATCTCGGAGCGAACACCCTGCATTCTCGTCAGTGTTGACTATCGCCTGGCTCCAGCGTATAAACTTCCCACGGGAATTGATGACGGCTATGATGCATATCTCTGGGTTTGTTCCCTCATTCTTTTCATTCTCATCAAGATTACCGTATTAATGACCGTCTTCACATGCAATTACAGGCATACGAAAACGCCTCTAAGCTGAATGGGAATCCCCTCGCATACTTCGCTATCGGGGGGTCTGCTGGAGGGGGAGTCGCGCTCTCAGTCACAGAAAAACTCATTCGGAACGGGAAGCGCAGTCTCGTACAGGGCGTGGTTGCTCTAAACCCCATCACAACACATGTCGACAACCCACCGGCGAAGTACAAGGATATCTACAAATCTTACTCGGAGAATGCGACAAACGTCCCTTTGGTCGACCGCCATTGCATGGACGTCTCATTTGGTGAGCTGTCTTCCGTTGTCTGAAACGCGTACATCCGGAAGGTATTGGTTCAGAACTTCAGTGCTAACCACATCTTCAGCAAGCTCCGGCGCCCAGCCAGACGATTCACTGGTGTTTGTGACCCTCTCATCCAACCTGTCGTCATATCCGCCCGTCTACATTGCCACCTGCGAGAAAGATATCCTTCGTGACGATGGCATCGTCCTCGAGCGCCTGCTTCAAGATGCCGGCACCAAGGTGAAACGAGACCACTATGGCAGCTTCCCACATTATTTTTTCATCTTCCCCTCGGTTAAAACATCGCTCACTTTCTTACTGAATGCTGTGCAGGGGATCAAATTTGTCCTGAACCTGGAGTAACCGATATATATGGCCTTCCAATGAAATCGCCTTTAAAATGAGACTTAGAGAGCAAATCCACCTAGAAAGAGATTGATTACAATTGTACGGAGTACGTACTCTGTGTCTGTTAAGGTTTTTGGTGAAATATTATTATTCGTAGCGTTACACTTCAGACAACCCATGAATGGTCGGAACGATTCCCGGACGTCCGAACGTCGAGATCTCCACATAGTGAGGCTGCAGCGTGTTGGCACTAGTATTGGCTAGCAGGCCTCCCAATCATGTCCAAGAACCAAGTCAATAATACACGTGAAATTAAATTATTCTGAATGTCCTTGTAACAGCAGCGTACCGCTATGCTTGTTTGGGACATATTCATTACCACCAAAAGAAAACTAGCGATCTCATGATTCATGCGTGCTGACGTGGCAACGGCGTCTAATTCTATAGAGAGATAACAAAATAATTCGTCTGAAAGCCAAAATTTAGGCATTCCCGCTTTGACAATCCAAATAATTGGATTCACCTTGGAGTATCAACGTATATGATGCCGTGATGCCATCACCAAAGCAGCACAAGACGGAGAGGCTCCTCGGAGCGGATGTTTCCACCAACCGCGAAAGTATAGTCACCGATGAGACGGACTCTTTAAATCGAGGTCAGATCACCGAGACGCCACACGATGCAGACCAGGATGGGCTGAGCAGCGGCAGAGCCAGCATAAATAATGCAAACACCTCTCTCCCCAATAGCCCCCCGAACGTGATACCCAATCCAGCTCAGTCACAGCCGGATACAGAATTTGTATGCATGTGTCCGTTCAACATAAGCATCCGACGCTGCTAATCTATTCTCCAAGGCAGAGGAAGAAGGGGACGAAGATGACCCTTTTGGATTTGAGGACAGCAATAGTACGTGAGTAGGGCCATCGTTCCACTCAAATAATGATTGTGCTGTTTTTTAACTTCGACCAGTCGGAGTGCCTCCACAGCGTCGATTACATCCAGTATCACGAGATATCGCTGGGAGAATGGCCGAAGATACCACGCATACAAAGATGGCGCCTATTGGTGAGTGCGATACGTCTGTTGTTGATTTCAAATCTGTATCTACATGATATTTCCCCTTCTTGGACCTTCTGAGACCTGTGCACTTACTAATTGCCCACGCGCACCGAGCTACAGGGGCCCCAATGACGAACAAGCGTCCGAGCATCTAGACATCGCGCACCACCTTTTCCTTCTCAGCTTTGACAATAAACTGCATCTGGCACCTATTGGCCCAAATCCCCAGCGAGCGTTGGACATAGGCACCGGGACGGGGATCTGGGCCATGGACTTTGCGGACCAATACCCCTCAGCCCAGATTATTGGAACCGACCTGTCGCCTATTCAGCCTACATGGGTTCAACCAAATCTAAAGTTTGAGATTGACGATGCGGAAGACGAATGGTTGTATCAAAGGGACAGCTTCGATTATATCCACGTCCGCTGTATGTTCGGATGCATAGCTGATTGGCCCAGGTTCTATCGACAGGTATTAAAGTATATCTCCACTTTTCTTTTTATCTTGCTGGCCTGTTCATCCGTAGCTGTTTGTCTGATAGTGGACACAGGCACCTCAAACCCGGTGGTTTTTTTGAACAGGTCGAGTTTGCTCCCGGATTCAAGTCCGATGACGGCTCGATGGACCCGAAGTCACCATACGGCACCTGGCACGATCTTGGCGTTGAGGTCGGGCGCAAGATGGGGAGGTCGTTCGAGACCATGTATGAGATGGCAGACATGATGTCTGATGCCGGTTTCACGGATATCCACGAGAAAAGGCACAAATGGCCTATTGGGACGTGGAAGAAGAACCGAGCCGACAAGATGCTTGGCGCGTGGGTGAGGCTCCATATCGAGGAAGGTTTAGAAAATTGGTCCATGGCTGTCCTAACGAGGTTTATGGGCTGGAGTCGAGAGCGAGTCCTACTGGAAATCGCGTTGGTAAAGCAGGACTTGAAGCGGCAAGACATACATGGCTACCATGAGATGAGGGTTGTTTATGGACAGAAGCCAACAGATTGGGCCCCTCGTGACTAGAATCATGGACGCACAGACCTTCATCTCTGACTCTCATTACTATCACTCCTGACCTTCTCGTGGTATTTGGTATGGTTGCACATCGTACACGGAGAAAATAGCAACCGCGTTCGGCTCCGACCATATTCGATTTCGCATGTTAAACCGATATGAAATGCCTAAATGCGAATTCTACTCTCGATCTTGGATATTGTGTCAACGGGTTATCCCCACTATCCGCACTTCAAGAACAGATGGGAAACGCGTATGACGTTTTACCAGCTAATCCACAAACCGTGAGTCTGAAACTGTCTAAAAAGCGTGTAGTCTTTCTAGGAACCACCTGGACATTCACAGCCACTTTTATAATACCAAAGGAAAATTTATATGACAAACGAAAAACCAATTAAAAGTCGAGTAGATAAAAGTTTGTCTAAAAGATAATACAATTTCGGATGTACAAAGTTGAGATTGGTTAAAAAAAAACCGCAATCCTAATGAACTCCCTGCCCGGCAAGGTAATTATTATATGCCTCAAGGATCCATTCTAAGCTCCTTCAACCTTTCTTTCTTCGACCGGGCCACTCTGCTTCGAATTGTCATTCTGTTCCGGCTTCTTCAGAATGTTTTTCCATTCCATAACAAAAAAGCCAAGCGAAGCTAGACATGCGAGAATCAATCCGACTAAGAACACCCGCTGCAGCGATTCGTTGTATGCCTCAAGCACCGTTCCTCGTAGATTCGACGGCATCGAGTCAATCAAGGACGTAACGCCACCTGATGAGACGAGACTTCGGTCAAAGCCAGGTAGGTTAGAGAGTCGTGCCACAAGCTGGTTAGACAATACATTCTGCCCGACGGAGACAAACACAGCCGATCCTAGCAGTTGACCGAAAAACATTAGTGCCATGCCGATGGCCACGTCCTTTCGGGGCAGACAGGTCTGGGTCGCCAGGTTTGGTGTTTGAAAACACCATCCCATCCCCAACCCATACAATACTTGGTAACCAATCCACTTCCCTTCTCCAGTGGTGACTTCGAAGGTGTAAATCAGACCTGCCCCTACTGACATCAAGCAGATTCCGAAAAGTCCAATGGGTGTGTAGTAGCCGACTTTCTGATTGATAAACCCGCCTGAGATCGATGCCACCACCTGGCCCAACATCAGTGGCAGGAGCCGGATTCCCGAAGAGACAGCACTAACACCCTTGATTGCTTGAAACCAAATGGGAACGTAGTATACTATGCCAATATTTAATAACGCAATGATGTTGGTCTTACTCCGTGAATTCTTACCAAAGACATATTGTGATGACCCAATGCAGATGGTTGCCCAGAAGCTAGCGGCCACACTTCGCTGCTTCAAAATGCGAGGAGGAATTGTCGCCGTCTTAGGAAGCAAGGCCTGCGTGATTACAAAGGCAACGAGGAAGACGCCTGTTAAGACGAGCAATGCGATGATGCGCCCATTGGTCCACTGGAAGGGATTTGTTAAACTTACGTATCATCAAAGCGCGAGAATAGACAAGGTATCTTACAGCATACGTCTGGCCTCCCCACTGAAGTGCCAATAGAAGACAGACCACACCGGGGATAAGTAACGACGTGCCGGGGGCGTCAAGTTGTGCCAGCTTTTTGAGCGTTGACATCTTTGCCGCTGGAGAAGTAGGAAACTCAACGAAGAAGAAAATGCCAGCTGCAGCCAGTGCACCAAACGGTAAATTTATATAAAAGCACCATCGCCACGTAACATTGGAAGTAAAGGCACCCCCGACCAAGGGGCCGAACACTGTGGCAACGCCCATGAGAGCACCCATGGCGCCTTGTGCTGTAGGACGTTTTGCTAGTGGAACTGCGTGGACAACACACACAATCTTGTCTCAACAGATCAGGGATGTTTGTCCTCGAGAAAAAGATCAGAAGTTGCTTACCGTTCCAGCAAATATGCCCGCCGCGCCTACCCCTGCAATCGCTCTTCCTACAATAAATGCTACCGACGTTGGAGCAGCTCCACAGACAGCGGAGGCAACCTCAAATACAAGGATGCTCGCAAGGAAAACGTGCTTGACGGGATAGAAAGTAAAGACCTTCCCAAACAGCAGCTGAAATGCGCAACAGGTAAGCAAATATGAACTTCCGTACCAGCCGACATCGTTAAGGGAGTTGAATTCATCGGTGATGCGTGGTATTGCCTGAGAAGAAAGCAACGTGTAAGTAAATCGGCCATACCAAATAAAAGCAATTCTTTTGTCAACATATCAAGCAGAACAATACAAGTATTACATACGGTTGAAATGATGGTCCGGTCAATAGCAACCAGAAACATGCTCAGAAAGGCCGATGCTAATATGAGAATAATGCTCTTTGTTGAAGGCTTGGGCTGTTCTGCCTTGGGATCTTCTCGCCTTGGCTGTTCGGCCGGGGTTGAGCCCTGGTCGGACACCTCCTTTTCTGCCTCTGTTTTGTCCATGATGTGTATACAGTGTATATGGCGAGTAGATGGGTGTATTAAATCGACGCGAACACGTCTAAAGGATGAATTTGTTTCAATGAGCGACAATCCTGAACATATGAGAAGAAACGAAGAGAGTGAAAGAGAAAGTAATACATGCAAAGATTATATAATGGGAGAATGCCTGTCTTTTTCTTATGAACTGGGCGTCATACCGGAGGTTATCCTGTTGGGTTGATAGGATAAGCTATCTCCCGGCCCGGGACATACGGAAGTTACGGCGTGTCCTGTATCCTCCGGCATAACATAACCTCCCGCCTGCAGATCGTCGACTTATCTTCCGTCTTCCCATCCCCCATCGCCATGCCTGAGAATCGTGCACAGTATTCCGTGTGTTGCTCTTCCCCAGTCAAGCGAGAATGTGTGAGCTAATTTGACACTGGCACATAGTGTGATGCATGTCGCTCGCGCAAGGTCCGTCTCCCGAACATATTCTCGGTTGGTCGCGTCTTGATATTAATTCCGGCGTAGGTCGCATGTTCGCGCGATCGATCAGGATGCCAGCGCTGCAAAGCAGACAGCATCGCTTGCTCCTACTCCCGCTCGGGGGTCATCCGTCGCAAGCGAAGGCCTAAGAGACAGCTAAGCCCGGTGGTTGTGGAAGCCCGCAGCGCCCAACCGCCCCCGCAGGGATCTTCCGAGGACCCCGATGCCTCGGCGCATGCACGGCTTCATCGCCTAGTAGGCAAGGACCACCCCTCTCTCGGCGTACTCGCGTCCCTGTTGGAAGAGCATGCTGTGGCTTGGCAAGATACTTCTGCATTCGACGCATTGGCGGACGGTGCCCAGCGCGAGTTTTTTCGATTCGAAGACGGCCAGGTTCGTGCCTGGTTTGATGGTAAGCATTGAGCTGCGTTGTCCCTATACTTGCTGACTTGCTGGCTCTAGTATTCATCGCAACGCTTCAGCAGGAGAACTTACTGCTCCCATCCCCGCAATCAGATGTGCTTGAGTATTTACTGGCGTCGCGCCCTCATCAACTCCAGGATCGAGTATGGCTGGTCATGTTTTACACTATAACCCTGAGCACGAACGTGTTGGACGCATCGACCAAGATGAAGCTCAGGAGCAATCTCTGGCTCGCTTTCAACGATGTCAGGCTATTACTTGAACCGACAACCTCAAGAATCCAGGCTTTAGTAATTCTCGTGTGCTACGGGGAGGAATTTATGACTCCTTCGGTCTGCTGGATGCTAATAAGCAAAGCCTGTATGATGTTACAAGCTGTAGGCATCACGCACGGCCGCTTTGACTCGGAGATGCGCGAACGGCGCAACATGCTTTTCTGGCGACTGAATACCCTCGACAAAGCTCTAGCACTTATCCTTTGTAAACCCCCGACTATCTCCCGTGAAATGGCAGCTGGCATTCCCATCCCATCATTAGACCAGCTCTTGACTTCGGTACCTAGTTATTCCTCCACTCGCGTTCCTGTTTTGTTCGATGCGCATTACATGAGCCAGATGCACCTATTGTCAAACGTGATGGCGGATGCGTGGCATTGTCTATACGGGCAGGACTCTTCTAAGGTGCTTGAAGTCAAAGAGAGCCTTGAGAAATGGTATCGACAGGCAATTGAGGTAGTTAACATAGGGGTTCTGCCTGTGTAAATCATATACTAATCGACATTGCAGGTTCTTGAGGCCGCTGCCCTTGCCGAGAAACCGCTTTTTCCCGCGAACATTGCTATCCTTGTTGATTTCGGCCTGAAAACGATACATTATCATTATTATTCCCTTTTGGTCCTTATCATGGTATCTTCCAGACAGTTACGGGCACAATCTACCTATCCATCACTGCAACTCCTGCGCTTGCTCCCACCGTTTAGTCACATGGCAGCATCGTTGAAGCAGCCATATTGTTGTCTCTTGTGGCAGCAGTTACACGGTCCTCTGACTGCGTTTGGGACACTTTGGGGCGAAATCGCGATCAAAGGAGAATCGGATTCACAACAGATCCAGCAATTTGTGGAGGCAATAGAATGTCTACCCCCCTATTTGCTGAAATTGGGTTCACGTAACCCTCTTGCAATCAAGCTGGCACAAATCGTAAAAAGGATTGTTCAGAATACACATTCAATTCTGTCCTCCCAAGGCAGGTACCAAGGCAAACCTCGTGGCTTTGATTGGGTCTAATCTATATTCATTCGTGACAGTTGAAACCGATACTCAAAAATCAACACCAAACAACCCGACTAGCCCGATACTCCATCAACCATCACCTGGCACAAACGACTTAAACGAACAGTCCGATACACTCCGCCTGCCATTAGAACCACGGGCAGCAATTGAAGCTTCAGACACGGCGAGGGCCGAGGATCTCGATTTCCAAATAGATAGCCTATTTACATGGCCAGACGATGGCTTTCTCAATGCCACGCTTGATTGGTTTACGTGGAGCAATGAAGAACTGTCCTAGCCTGAGAGGTGGAATAAAGGCAAAAGTACAATTTCTTGCACCCTCGAATATATGACATAAGTAATGTATGTATCTTGATGTGTTCCCGTTGACGGTGCGCACATCAAAAGTCACATTAACCGCCTGCAACACTGCCTATGCGTTCTGAGATATGTAATCGTGGAACTTGGGCAGAAACCTGTCCATTGATACCGAGTCAAATAATTCCTCGGTCTTGTTTATTTGACCATACTCATTAAACCAGAGGAACACAGCTTGCTCGTTGTTGTACGGTCCGAAAGGAGTGTCTGCCTTGGTCATGGCGTAAATAGCGGCCTTGCCCTGAGCCGAGTCATGCACAATTGCATTGATGGTGAGCTGATAAGTTTTAGGTTAGTGATGCCTCGAGATATTTTAAGTGTAGAATGCTTATTCGCATATAATTACCTCGAAGTTTGACAACGTTGACATTAGAACAGGGAATAGCTTCTCGAGTTCTGGCCTTGTCTTTACGGGCTTGCCGGATTTAAACGGCAACGCAGTTTGCGTGCAGTCATCCGATAAACTGGAAAGAAAGTCCTCCGGGGTCCATTTTCTCCATCCATCAATGAATTTGGCAATTGCTATCGTTTGGCTCTCGGCGTCTGCAACCATGGCTAAGAGGTTTGGATTCTGAGAGTTTACCGGCAATTACACAGTGACTTATATCCTACGTATTCTTGCTGTTTCTCGGAGGTACATGTACGCTGCTCGGGATACTGTCGGGATATTATCTCAGGCAAATCGACCACCGGGCACGGCGTATACCCAGCTGCATCTATAGCCGAGGCGGATCTGGAAGCGATAAGTACCATTGTGTCAGATATGCCGGGAGGATATGTATGATTCATTGAGTGACACAACACCCCATAGATTTCCCCTATACGTGAGGTAGCCGTCAGTATCAGTCATGAAAATGTCGTTGATGAGATCGCTACCGCGTCCAACCAAGGTGTATCATTCGACTAGTTACGATCGCATAGCCAAGCAACATGGCTTCGAAGGGGAGGGAAAAACAGTCTTGATCACCGGTGGCGCCACCGGTGTTGGATACAGTATCTCCAAAGCATTTGCCGGAGCAGGCGTCGCACGTCTTGCAATTGTTTCTCGCAGTCTTGGTCCGTAACAGAAAGCGAAGACAGAGCTAGAAGCAGCATACCCATCCACCCAGGTGATATTGTATCAAGCTTTCATTAGCGACCACGTGCGTATGAAAGAGGTCCTTCAAGAACTCGGAGGCGTTGATGTCCTCATCCTCTACGCTTCCGTGTACCATCGCCCGGCTAAAGCGGCGGATATCACCCTACAGGAAGTACAAGACTGCTTTGATACCAATGTCCTCGCCGCATTCAATCTCACTCAAATTTACTTGGCTGCACCAGATCCCGTTTCAGGCCACAAGACAATTATCCACATTTCCTCCGCCGCAGGACAAATGCGAAGCCCCTTGAGGTCGGTTATGGGCCAAGTAAGGCAGCTGTAACGCAGATGATGCAACATGTTGCCTGTGAGCAGGATGGAGATGGTGTAAGAGTCTTTTCTCTTCATCCTGGGGCATTTTACACACCTGCAGCTGCAGAGATCTACGCGGAAAACGCCTTCGATTGGGAGGACATCAATCTTCCAGCGCACTTTGCTCTTTGGCTGGCTGGGCCAGAGAGTGGCTTCTTGCACGGCCGTTATGTTTGGGCTCATTGGGATGTGGATGAGTTGATTGGACTGAAGCACACGTTGGCTGAGGATCCAAGATTTTTTACAATCGGCCTGGTGGTGTAGATGTAAGGCGTCCGCTTAAGAAAGTATCGGTCCCTATAAGCAAAGAAAGATGTCTAGTATGATTACAAATTGCAAAGAGCTGCAGCCATTCTCATATAAATACTTCGTGTTATGAAACCACATTTCCTTGTTTGATTCTAAAATCTAGAGTTCGGCTATACTAGCCCGTTCGATGGTTGACTCATCTTTGAGATCAGTCTTGTAGCCAGGATAATTTTGGTATGGACGATTGAACAAATTCAAGAGGATGCCCGGAACGGGAAGAGTGTCGCAGAGCTCCTTGATGGGGATTGGTCGTAGCATAGTTGTCAGCAAGGGATTGGGAATGTGTACCTAGGTATGACATTCTTGTCATGTGAACCTTGGAAGGATTAGTCTGTTCTTGGTACTCAGGCTGGATTATGTAGTCTGTAGATGTCTGTATAGTAATATATTAAATCTGGAGTACGCTTGTTATGACAGTGAGCATAGTACGTAGTCATTGCTGTCGAGGCAGGCGTCGAGCTATCTGATTGTACCGACGAAGCCAATTTCTTAGGGTTAGGAGCAGATAGTCTTATGCGTCTACGATGCCGAGAAGCTACGTGAGAAACTCAAAGTGACACTGAGTGGCAGCCTGTTCGTGGATTATCTGGTAGTTGTTGGTGCAGTTTAACAAGGTCGTTCTCTATTCCCTTCCTTGGGGACTTGTCTTTTTTAGCACACTTTACTTATTGGAAATTGTTACAGCCATTTATTAGAACGGAAATTACTATTCCTTTCACATGCATCTTACCTTGAGTTGGCTAAGAACTATATCCGTAAGAAATCTCAATTGCTGTGTGTTAATGTCATCTCGCCAATGTCTTTCACCGAAATAGGGGAAGCTAGATTGGTAAGTACAAAAGGAAGCCGATATCCGGGATTTGACTCGGTTTATTGTAAACTGCAGCTTCCTTTTGTGCCGAGGGTGAATTTCGGCATTTTTTATGCATATCGATCACCGAGGCGGTTTCAAATACAACCCAAATGTCGGTACTCCCGAGCAATTCGTCGACCAACTCAGCCATGCGGGTGGAATTGATTCATTAAGACTCACATTTACTCGGTCATTAGGTTTAATTGTATAAATTTGTTTTGAGTAATATTAGGCCATTTATCTAGGTTTCCTTAACCCTAACTTAGATTCATTTTCAAATCTAATCTTTCCCGTACAATTATCCTGATCTTCATCTAAATGTATTCTTGAATCTTGTTTCAACTTTTTAAAATTTGCAAATTTAGATTGTTCTGAAAATACTTAATGCTAGGTCTTGGTATAAATTCAAGCACCGCTCAAATTCTTCTACCCAGTTGCGATTTTCATCTACACGCAACATGCCAAAGGTTTGCCGGTGGAGATATTGTGATTTGAACATGGCTTGGAATGTTGTTATCTGCGTGAAAATTTGGTTGTTATTGGTAGAAACCAAGGATTCACTTTTGATGAGGTAGATGCTCTTCGCCTAGCTATACAGATTGACCCAAGTTAAACTAATGATTCCCTGGTTTATCTTATTTCCTGAGAATAGTATTGGCCATCAACCATAGTTGCTTACACTCCACCGACACATCACGAACATCTGTTAGTCTCTCTACTAGCCATTCACGATGAACAGGGTCATTGGTTTCGATGGCGGCCATAAAAGTACACCAGACTACGCGGCTCTGTTTTCGATGATCGCTGTCTTGCTTGTGGCGATAGTAGAGAAGACGAGTGATTTTGAATATAGCGTCTCTATGAATGTCGTTTTTGGGGGCCGGGTCGTTGAGTATCCGGTAGTAGAAGAGTATGTTGGCCCAAAAGAAGGTTGCGAATCGTGTAATTACTTCGAGATTGGATGTCCATCGGCTTGCGGGGGACTCATCGGCTATGTGTAGAAGGTCGCAATATCTCTAAGAAGAAGCATCAGGAATTGTGGACTGCGGACTGCTTGGGTGACAAAGAAAGGAAGACTCTGACCTCTCGCAGATCCAAAAGATGTTCTAATATTGACGAAGACTTATTATTTTCCTCACTGTGAGGTTCTCCTCCGGACCTCAAGTCCCATATGGTGAAACGAGCCAACAGCACTTGCCACCCGAGCTCAACTGGTCTATACAATTCAGCATCAGCGAGCATACGATCACCCGATAAGGGTTTTCCCCAAAGTCGATGACCCCCGAGTCGCGAAAGCTGATACAAGCGCATAGGATTTAGTCCTGGGTTGTCGGAGCTTAGGACTAATTTTAAAAGGGAGGAAGACACCCCAAAGCTTGTGGCTGCTATATCAAGATACCTGTACCAATGTCAGATGAAAACTACCCATGCTGTGCTCAGAGTTGACTAACAGTGCCCAGCCAATTAACTGGCAAGATAAGACTAAGTGAGGATTGGAAACTTCCTTCAGAAGATCCCTAGATTGCGAACGGTCCACATGGCGCTTTTGAAAAAGAGAATTATCGCTGATCAGTGCCCAGAAACCTCGTAGGTGAGTTTGTACACGCTCGATAGATACCGTGAATTGGAGTTCATAGTGAATCATAAAAAGTAAAGTGGCCAGCTTCGCATCAACAAGATCTTCTTGGGTTGGGCCTGAGAGTTCTTCTAGAAGCTCTTGAAGCCCTTGTGTGTAATAAATCAGACCCTCATCTATTGCAATATCATTCCTCAGGCCGCTTTTGTGCATCTCACTGGCAGACAGAGCAAGAATCATTCGCATGACCAGCTTACTGCGAGGGGCTATTACTTTGACGAGGTATTGGAGAGCCCCCCATTCGAAAAAATCGTAGAAACCATAAACGCTGGACGATGGGAAGTACTGCAGGGAAAGACGGTCTTTTTGCGACAAGAAAAGAGAATTGGCACATGCAATATGTCGGTCTGTCAGGGCAGGCTGTATTGAAACTTGGAAATTGTGTCCATTGGCGCGGCGGAGTGAAGACTGTGAGGTCACTTGAGAGGGCTCGTTCGGCCATTCACAGGAGAATCGATGCCTGATACATTGTTTGCATTTGAACCGCGTTTCATCGCATTTGACCTTGCGTTTTCTACATGTAAGACAACCTATATGGACATCTGTTAGTCTCATTAGGGCATCCGGATTTCGCAGGCGTTATGTATACGCTAACCCGTTTTTGATCTTTTCGTCCGTGCTCCGGTCATTTTTTCCCTTAATTACTATAGGCGTTCAATGCTTTGAGAAACCTTGAGATATTGACGTGGAGATGGTAGTATATCAGCACCTTCAGCCGCGGTGAGTCACAGCGAAGTACATTACTCCGTATGTATGTATGGCTACGTAGCACCTAAAAAGTTAAAATGTTAAGCGATAAACTCCTTCCGATTGGTCCGCAGAAGGCGAAGCTCACAAGGCGATTGGTTGTCTCGGCAAAGCATATCATGCTCTTCACAGCCATGGCAAAATATCAAGGAATACGTCTATGTAAAGGACCATGACAATCTTAAAGAAATCTATAAATAAGTCCATCGACTCCTTGTTTGTCGGTGTTGAGCATATTGTTTTAAAGCGCAAAGTCTCAATATATATTCAGACACCTACGCAAACAGCTAAAAAAGACCCCATCGTGATATGTCTCTCCATCAAGTAATCAATCTCGACAGAGATCTGCCGAATCTTTCGGCTAAACAAGTCAACTTCCATCCACCAACAGGGATTTCTTGCTTGGTTGTCGGAGCCGGAGTTGGAGGCTTGATGACGGCCCTGGAATGTCGCCGCAAAGGACATAGTGTGCGAGTCGTTGAGAGGTCTCCAGCCCCCAGCACGGCAGGTAATTCTATCGCTCTTAGACTTGGTCGTTCAAGTCAGGATCTAATCACCCGACGTTTTAGGAGATTTCTTTTCTATTGGTCGAAACATCATCGCTCATTTCTACAACTATTGGCCTGATCTTGCCGCCGAATGTGAGCGACTCAACTATGCTGGATTGATTGCCTATCATACAATTACAGGGGAACGAGTCTCGGGTCCCGAGCCTGTGCCCATTGGCGAACCAACAATGGCACTGAATGATGGATCGGAAAGGATCATCCCGTTTAATAGACATCATCGCCCCAGATTTGTGGGAGCACTTCTAGCCCAGGCCAAGGGTCTGGGCATTGATGTTGCTTTTGGAGCTAGGGTAATGGACTATTTCGAGGACTCTGATAGACAGAGAGCAGGAATCATACTTGAGAGTGGGGAGAGGATCGAGGCAGATGTAGTTGTTGCAGCCGATGGCATCGGCACAAAGAGTAACAGGCTCGTCAATGGCGGTGATACCAGGGCTTATTCCAGCGGAATGTCCATTTTCAGAACCTCTTTTCCTGTGGAATTGGCCTTATCGGATGATGATGTTCGACAGCGATGGCCACTTCTGGACGGGGATGTGCCTTGTCTCGAGATTTGGGGAGGGTGTGTGCTCCAAGTTTTTTTTTTTTTTTTTTCATATTAAATGACAAAAAGGGCTGACATTATTAGCGATAACGTATCCTTCTTTGTACAAAGATACTCAGATATTATGTGCTGGTTGATGACTCATAAGGTATACATATATTTTTCTTAACGACCTAACCTAGGTATATGAAGTTATGCTGATATCTGCTAGGGCGATGGCAGCGGCACTGAGTCCTGGAACCAAACAGTGGATGTGTCAGAAGTCCTCAAAATCACGTCAAATATACGTGGATTTCCTAAAGTTGCTGAACGCCTGATTAAGACAACACCAAAGAACGGTATCATCGACTGGGATATCATGTGGCGTGATCCCAAAGAGAACTGGATTTCACCGGGCGGAAGAGTCGTACAGGTAGGAGATAGTGCACACACATTTCTGCCGTCGTCTGGGAGTGGTGCAACACAAGCCCTGGAGGACGCCATCTCACTCGCAACTTGTCTTCAAATTGGTGGAAAGAGCAATGCTCCGATAGCAACAAAGATTCACAACAAACTTCGGTAGAGTGTCATCTTCCATCTTATCCTTGTGTACATCACTCATGAATAGAACAATACAGATTTGAGCGTGTTTCGTGTGTACAGCTAAGCGGCTTTATGAATCACCAAAAGCAGAGCAATCCCGTTTATGCTTCAGATAACGAGGATGGTCCGTCTTTCAAAATCAACCTCGGTAACTGGATGGTTATGTATGACTCGGAAAAGTATACATACTCAAACTACGGTGAAGTGCTTGGCCATCTCTTTTCTGGGACTTCTTTCCAAGCTAAAAACATCCCACCGGGATATACATACGAGCAATGGACCATCAAGGAACTGCTAGATAAGGTTGAAAGGGGTGAGAAGCTACATTTTGACGGAGATTGGTCTTAAGGATCGTAATGTTTATCTCAGATCACAATCACTGCGGTGATTATTGGGCAAATTATGGTGAATAACACTATAGAAGATCAGAAAGATATCCGGAAACATTTTCAAATACCTAAGTAGTCTCCGGTTCTTATGGCTCATGAAATATCACGTCTAAGTCTATGTTATATTATTTTGTGGCAATAACCAAGCTGCCTCCAGTTGGAACAGTAGTCCCAGGCTTAGCAACAATGGGACGAACTGTCGCTCCAACAGTGTGTTCCGGAACCTTGATTGAGATCTCAATCTTCATAGCCTCGAGAACGCAAACTGTCTGACCTTCATTAAGAACATCGCCGACCCGGACCTCAAACTTCCAAAGATTTGCGTCAAGTGGCGACTCGACAATTATCGCGTCAGCTGTGCCATTGAGAAAGGCCCGCGTGTCATCGGTATCGCTTGCTAATCGTCCTGCGATCTCCTCAGTCCACTCGTTATACAATTTTTTCTCAGCTAGCAGTTGTTCTGCCACACACTTTTGTTGCCCTTCCTTAAATGAAATATACTTGGGATTGTGCTGGGCTGCTTCTAACACATCTGTAACTTTTTTCAAGTCGAAAATGTCCGACGATATCCGGAATTGGTATTTTCCCGCGCGGAATTCAGCTTCAATCCTGTCATACTCTTCCACAGACACCTCGTAGAAAGTAACAACATCGAATATCTCCCAAAGCCACGGATTGGTCGGACTGAAGCCTGGCTTTGTACCGTATGTGTCCCATGTTTCGATGGTGCGGGCAAGCATCATATATCCGCCCGGCTGCTCCACAGGGTACAGAGAACATAATGAGCCGCCTAATCCAACAGTACCGCCTGGTGTAGCAATACGCGTCGGGTTAAATTTATGAGCTACCATCTGACTCATTGGATTTAATGGCAAGAGGTTTGGACAAGCAAGGAGGAAACCGACGGAGACGACCAAGAGTTTGGTGTCCAGCAGCTTGTCAAATACCTCTCTACGCGACTCGAGACCGTTACACTTGCGAAGATACTCGACATTATCTGGCAGGTGTTGGTGAATGGTATTATATCGATGGGTTGATTCAATTGCAGACCGTAGGCATTTCGGGATGCCAACGCAGCGAGATGCCACACGGCTGCCAAGTCGCCAGACATGGTGCGATCGTGCAGAAGAAGCAATAGGACCTGAAGTTTGGGGATTGTGGGCTGCCCAACATCACACAGAATCTCCTGTTCGACCTGGTGCAAAAGATTCGTCGGATACATTGCGTCATCCGTATGGTTATTGGCGGGGCCAAGCATGAAGCGCGATGCCACTCCAAAAACGGCACATATGAGGCCTTTGGCCATTTTGCCCTTAGGCCATGTGCGTAAAAATGAGCCACGATGGATGTATTTGAAAGGGCCAGTAACGTAGATATACTGAAAGAAGGCGTCAATGTGTTGTTGGATGACAAGCTTCGAGACGTCCGGGCTCCTGACATCAGGGGTGTACGAGGGCTCTGTCGATGGTGTAAGGGGCTCATTAGGTATCTCGCGTGATGCACCCGAGCCCTCTGATTCCACGGCACCCTGAGCTCCCTTCAGCTGAGAAGCGGACGTGCATCGGTAAATACAGACGAGTCCTTTTGATTCGCATCTCTCGCATTGAGGTAGTCCTCCACTGCACCGGAGCTTATTGGTTCTGCACCCTTCGCAGGCCTGGTGCACACGCTTTCGAGGTATGGAGAGGTCATCGCTAGAAGGGGAGACTAGAGAGCATCGGTCAGTCGCTTCACGCTATCAGCCGTGTGACTCGCCATGGTGGAACGAGCTGGATAAACTGCAATTGAAGCCCAGCCGCTCGCAATTCAAGCATCCATTCTCTCTGCCATCGCACTTGACCTGTCGCGTAGATTAGCAACTTATAAGCGGCCGCCCTGCTCGAGGGGCATACCTTACGACGGTGGCAGACGGTACACGCGTTCCGATCCCTTAGCAAACGTCGCTTCGTAGCTGTAGGCCGAGCAGCGACCTGCATAGTTGGCAGCGCTGACTTGGAACGTGCATAGCATCAGGAACTGCCATCGTGGACTTGGAGAGAGAGAGGAAGGAAAGAAGCCTTGGAAGAGAGAGAGAGAGAAAGAGCCAGGTTGAGCAATTGCCCAATCTGCGCTCGGGATGGTGTCATCGCATCCGCTCGGGAGTCGCAACGTCACATGATTGGCTCCGAGCAAGCCCTAAGAGCGTATGTAATATATATATATCTTCAGGGCATATCTTCACACAGATACTCTCGTTCGACGTTTGTCCGCGTCAAACAACATTCCAGGGCATCATGAGGAACCCTTTCGCCATTCGCGAGGACCCCGAACATCCTCTCCCGAAGGAGGTTTACGGCTGGCGTATATATGCGCTGGCTCTCTCGGCTTCATGGGTAAGTGACATGCATTCCTTGTTCACGAAGCCATTTGTTTCTTATTCCAGTTAAAAAAAAACAAGGCATCCGCGGTGTTTGGCTATGACTCGGCTTTTATTGGTGGCACAATTTCCCTTGCTTCCTTCCAGAACTCGTTCGGCCTGAAGGGATCCGAGGCAGATGCGCTCGAATCCAAAATTACCTCGACCTTCCAAGCAGGTGCCTTTTTCGGTGCTATGTTCGGCTACGCAGTTGCCGAGCTCGCTGGTCGCCGGTGGAATCTCATTACCTCTGGCGCGGTGATTCTGGCTGGTGCTCTAGCACAGACCTTCTCACATGGCGATGTGGGCGCTATGTACGCTGGTCGGGCATTGACTGGAGTTGACGTAGGTGCCAGCTCCTTAATCGTTCCTATTTTTATTGCAGAGTGTGTGCCACATACCATTCGAGGTCAATTGGTAGGGTTGTTTGAAGTCAGCCTACAATTATGCAGTTTAATTGGATTCTGGTAAGTACGGTTCACGTCGTCTTTCATTCTATTGACAGTCTTCTGACATCACAAGGATAACTTACGGAGTCAATATCCACATTCCTACCAGTGACTTACAATGGCAACTTCCATTCGCAATACAATGCATCCCAGCGGAGTTGCTAATGATCTGCATGTTCTTTATGATCGAGAGTCCTAGGTAGCTAATCAAGAAGGGGAAACACGACAAAGCTGTCAAAAACCTTTCCTGGATTAGAAATCTCCCAGTCGAACATGAACATATCCTAAGGGAGATTGCGAGTATCAAGAGTCAGTTGCAACATGAAACGGAGCTTCTGCGCGGCGAAAACCAATTGACTAGCGCGTGCAAAGAGCTATTCAGTAAGGAAATGAGACTTCGCATTCTCCTTGCAATGGCAATGAAGTGGATGCCAAACCTGACAGGGTAATATTCTCCCCCACCTCTCGGTCTTGCTCAAGTTGACATTTTTAAAAGCACAAATTCTCTGAATTACTTTTCCACCCGCATCTTCAATTCAATTGGATTCACCGGGACTACCACTGGGCTTCTAGCAACTGGAGTCTACGGGGTTATAAAGACTGTTTTCACTTTAATATATGTCTTTTTACTCGTCGATTCATGGGGCCGAAGGCCATCTTTGCTAACAGGATCACTGATAGTCGTCGTCTCTATGTTCTATCTGGGCGCGTACAGCAAACTGTCTCATTCCTTTGAAGGCGACGCTGCACGCGATGCCGGTGCCTATGTAGCAATTGTGATGGTTAGAAGGCCCCTTGGACTTGATTATATAAAGCATTTGACTCTTGCGAGATAAATTCCAGGATTTGCTGACAATTACAAAAAGGTTTATGTGTTCGCAGCGGCGTTTTGTCTCAGCTGGAATGCAATACCATGGCTTTTCGCTGCTGAGGTCTTCCCTACCAAGATCAGGACCATGGGCATGCTCCTATCAGTTCTTAATCAATGGCTGGCTCAATACATTATTGTTTACGTCACGCCGTACGTGATTTCTGGTATCAGTTACGGGATGTTCCTCTTTTTTGGATCATTTACTCTACTAGCATCCGGTATATATTACTGCATTATGCCAGAAACAAAAGGGGTTGCCTTGGAGGACATGCATTTTATCTTTGAAAATGGCCATCGATGGGCGGTGACAGCAAGAAAGGAGGGAGAACGTCTTCGAGATGAAAGAGATGCAATTCAGGCTACAGAAGAAGGACGCAGACAGCCGACTGTAAAACGGAGGGATTCAACGAACTCGTCTTCTCATGAGCCTGCGTTGTAGGAATGGGGCTACGCCAAAGAGCCCTTTTGATAGATTAACTCACGGACTTTCAACATGGTGCCAGGGAATTGCACCGGCCACGAAGCTTTTGATAGTCTAAGATCAATCAGCTTGGATGGTTCGACTTGGCTATCTCGAGGTCATAGGCCATGGCTTGATGGATCTAGATAGTCCACAGGGGTTAGATATATTGAATCTGTCAAGACCATCAACTGTACGAAAAAATGACTCCGACTGTTTACTTGCCTTCCTCTCCGTAGCCTAATTCGCTAGCTTAATTTTTACCACTGAATTTTGTTGATCAACGGTTATACGCTTTGCATATTCCTTGGGTAATCAGTATAAGAAAATTGCATGGGAGATTCAATGCTCCGGGGAAGCAACCAAGCGAGATGTGGACCCTTTCAAGCGCTCTGATTGGCGGTGTGACACACGATTAAGTTAGATACTAACAAACTCTAGCCCCCACCTCTACAAAGTCCTGATCCACTAATATTCCCCAATCTAGGCTTATGCCCCTGCACTTCTCCTTCAAGAATGTAATTGCGGGTTTACCCTTTAACCCGACCTCTTTTCCTTGTAGTGGTAAACTATCAGAATATTGTTGAAGACACAATATTCAAGTAAAACCAGCCAAAATGACAAAAGGCAGAAAGGCGGCTTTGTTAATCCTTTTCTCCAGTTGATGCTAAGGGGCGTATGTGGTATTATGAAAGTACTAGCAGAAATTGGCTGTCAGAACATCTTGCAAATGACAGCGGCGATAATCATTGAAAGAAGGGCAATGAGATCTTTATTTGTTGGCCCTAACAGAGGAGTAGAATTGAGAAGCATTGCTGCCGTCAATTGTGACGAAATTATTACTCGGGCTAGTCAATATTAAAGATGTAATGTACGGTTTTGCACCAGTTGAGGAAGGCCATGAGAATCATATCCTAGCTCGGGGCACAAATGTCAAGACAGCGATTAAGGGTGAAAAAAGAGATGGCGGGACGAGGTCTAGAAGCCATGGTGAAATTTTTGATTGGCGAAGTGTCGCCAGTGTTCGTCGGGCCTCACTGTCACGGCCAAGAGCATTGAAAATCGGGAGAGGAGAAAGGCTTTTCTGACGTATCGTTGAGTTCAACAACCTTAGACTTGAGCTAATTACGAAATGTATAAAATATCCACCATTGAATTAAATAACTCGCCTAGATACTCAACGTCATTTCATCCAATATACCAGGCATGGATTGCATTGTTTTGGTTTCAAGGGCAAGTTTCTACTGCCCGAATTGCAACCTGTAGATATATGAGCGACTATATATTCAGGCATCCCGCGAAATATCTAAGTGGCTGTTACACCTAATTAGATCATAGTAGAAATGTTTTACGTAATTAGAAGTATTCTGTGAAAGCTGGCCAGAGCTCTTCGAAAAACCTACCTCGAAGGTCATAGCTCTTGCAAGCATTCGCAACTTCCTACCTAGATAATAATGAGGTAGATGGTATAGCTCACCGACGCTGTTTTTGGGAATTACGGCACATTTTGCAGAAATTACCATTTGAAAAAAAAGTGTTGGGGTAGCTGTTAGGATTGCATCGTCTATTTACAACGTTCATGACATGACCATTAAATTCTACAGATGGAAAAAGTCACAACCTTCACAATGTAAGATCTAGATTTACCTTTTTGATCCGAGGCTAAAATACCAAAGTACCCAAAAGCCAATTGAAAAATTCCGTTCAGTCTTATACAAAATGATGACTTCTTAAGGGATTCTTGTCGGTAAATAGCGGTGTGCCTATTATCGATTTCGTGAATACGCGATTATTTTACTATACCGTATCATCCTTTCCGTTGTCATTTAGAAGGAGGGAGAGGTCTCATCTAACTAAGTACTATATGATACGTCTCCAATGTGTTGATCAGAATGACGATTGGGGGAATGAAAATGAACCTTCTCATTCAACATCACAAGTTTTGGCGAGCTGTAATTATATTGAAAGAGTCTAGGCGTAGCTTGAAACTATCTGCACGATACACCCATTGGTTCCGCTAAGTTTATATGTTACCCCTGGTCATTATGATGTCCATCAGGTGGTAATGATGATATATCCCAAAAGCCGAATTCCCATTATAAAAAGGCTCCGACAGGCTTCTCTGAAGACGACAATTCTCAAAGTCGCACTTCAGAATTCTACGCACTCAACAATCACCAACGACACTTACCGACTACAAACATTCGTCTACAGACCAATCTTCAAGATGAAAACTGTCTCAGCCCTCATTGTTGCCTTCGCAGCCTTGGCTGCCGCTGTTCCTGTTGTGCAGGACACCGCAAGTATGCCATCTCTAGCCATACGTTTTATGAGTTTAATGCTTACATTGGACTTTATTAGCCACCACCAAGCACAAGGATGGTCTGAGCGTCAATGCTGCCGCCCAGACGCCCGATGTGTCTACCAACTTCTCCGCTCTTGGTAGCAAAGCTCGTCGTGGAGACCCCAAGGACGGGAAAAAGGATGGCCACCGTTCTGATTCCGATTCTGATCGCTCTGATCGCTCTGACAGCGAATCTGACTCTGACCGCTCTGACCCTGATTCCGATTCCGATTCCGATCATGATGGCCACCGCAAGGATGGCCACAAGGATGGAAAGAAGAAGGATGGTCGCCGTGGCAAGGCTCGCCGTTCCATCTATGTTCGCATCTAGGAGCTCTAGGAGCAGCTCGCGTGGCATTCTTGCCTACAGCCAGCATACCTGTTTGAACGTTAGAAAGAGAAGTGGACTGAAAGACAAGTGACTATTCAGCTAGAGCTACTAGACTAATCTAATTAATTTTTGGGGTTGAAGCCTGAGATTCCAGTAGTCAACACTGCCTAAGTCCTTATATGACAGTAGAAACTAAGGGTTATAGATGACAAGGAAAAATACCGTCGCTCACTGACATAGATGGAGCACGTAGCAGAATAGAAGACAGAAAATATAGTTAAATATTATAATTTCGCGTCAAATTGGTTGGGGTTACGTCAACCTGACCGGTAAATAGAAGTCTAACCACGAGGCCTATCCCGATATTTCCCAACGCAAAGATTCACCACCCAGGGGTTACGATATACAAGCGCACTGTAGCTGCCTGAGACTCTATGTTGTAGGCGATTCTTACAATTTTGGTATGATTTTCATCTAGGGTTTTAGTAAGAAACTGAGAGGGTATGAAAGTAGCCTAATAGCTAGGTGTAATAAAGTAATTTCCACTTATAGAACCTGTCAGCGACAGTTTTAGTAAAGATCAGTCAGCTGGCAAGCGTGAGCAAGACCGATATACACATCTGGGCATAGATATATAGAAAAGCCCCCACTAAAACACGACCCCAAAGTCACTCTATTATAACAGGTATATATCCCTACCCTAATCACTACAACCGTCGCAACGTGGATCTTCGCCCAGCTATTTGCCTTGCTCAGATGATTTGTGGCAAGAGGCCCAACAATGAATCGTCCCAATCAAAATCCAGAAAGAAACTCGCATCTTCGGAGTTTATTATGTTATCGGCCGATCTTTCAGTTTGTTCGTTTGATGGTGTATTCTCCTGGGCTTGTTTCGGGGCTTTCCCCTGAATAAGAAGCGCAATACTGCGTGCTACGTTATAGCCCATTCTCGTTTTGGCGCTCAAGAGTTCCTGGGTCTTATCCTCCGGCTTCAGTGTCTCACAATATCTGCTCAGGCGCTCAAGTCCTGAATGGACTCGAGTCATGAAATCATCGGACGTGATCGCCATGCCACGCAAAAGATCCCATCCTTGTCGAATTCCGGCAGTCAGTGTACTGTCCACAACCAGGTAGTGATACTTTGAGCATCTCAACAAAATGAGAAAAGATATAGCACCGGCCAAAGCTTTGAATAACCGTGTCGGTGTTTTGAGAAGCTTGCCTCGAACGTTTGATGTGGTCTGGACAACAGCCATTGAAGTTATATATATTTGGAGTACCCAGTGCGATCGCATTTCTCTTTCAGAAACATCAAATTTACCATTCGAACCATCAGTAGCAGCGAGAGCAAGCACGTACAATACCGTCCTGCATGCAGAGAAGCTTATATAATCCAGTTCCGACCAAGTTGCTGATAGCTTCGATTCGAGAGCGCGCAGCTCAGTCTCAAAAAGCTGAATTACAGGTTGTGGTTTTGGAAGCAAGCCGGAGTTTGATGATTCACAGCTTCCTAGGGTCAGAAATATGTTCAGAGTTTGACGTGAAATGTGAAGTTGGCAATATAGTGTATCTGGGAGCCAGCTAGGCTTTGTAGCAAGCATGTCTAAGAGGCCACGGTCTAATCTGACAGTAGGCGGGAGACCGGTTTGGCCATGGACGCTATGTTTCTGTTAATCCCATGACAGTGCCTGGTTTTCAGACGAAAATAGAATAGCAGGTGATTGGCTATGCTAACCTTACGTTAGTGATGAAGCAGACAACCCATGTTATTCGACGAAGGATCTTCATATTTCCATCAATGTGTATTTTAGCGTCAAACTCGTTCGCGTACCCCGGTCGATGCAAACCAAGCCGTAGACCAGCATGTGTGGCCATGTTGATAAAAGAACTGGTCGGGTCATCAGACAACATATTGAAAGGGGGAGGCCAGTAACAAAGCAATAAAAGGGCCTGCATAGAATGAAATGATGCTCTTTGGGGTCGAATGCAGTCATACGCCATGTTACAAATCACATCCACAAGAGATAAGAAGAGCTGGTGATGCTCTGGCCTGCCTCTCAGTGCTATAAACATAACTGTCCAGAAGAGGATTGGGCTTTCATTGGAGTAGGCAATGAATAAAGATGATGACGGTAATATGGCACATGTTGGATGATAACATTCGTAGAATCTGCCAAATACGGTGAGTATGAGAAAGTTATTTTCTATATTTTCGATTTCGTTGTCGCGCTTACTCTGTCAGGAGCTCTTGAATTAGGGATGGTGACAGTTCCAATCCCCCAATAGACCTACTTGTGGGCCACGCGACTTGGTTCAAAGTCTCGATCGATAGTAGGGGATATGAAACACTATCTAAAATGGGTGTGTCTGCTGTTGGTATAGGTGGAAGCTGCGATTCGTCGATAATGGCGTCTTCGGAGTGTTCCCCCAAACCATTGATAGCATCTCTCGCCTCCGGCAACTGTTGCTCCGTCTGTTTCGATCGTCTTATAGGCTACGGTCAGGGATCAATTAAAGGCATTTTAGGGGTAGCGACCTACTGTCTTCGCTTTGTCCGCTTAAAGGATGGGTCTACTGAGCAGAACTTCCCAGCTTTGGTGCATCTCGAACATCCAGCTGGAAATTTGGAGGGCGCGTCACATGCCAGCTGATACAGTCAGACAGACAACGAAATAACTTGGTGGGATCTGGGACTTACTTTCATCTGACGGCAATGAACGCATGCCACAAAATTCGATTTTCTTCCTCGCATCGCGACTGCAGGAATGAATGTAATGTTGTTGCTGTGGAAGGTTGCGGTCTACATAAATGGATAATAGTACCTATGTGGGTCATTATTATCAATTTGATTGGGTGTGCTAAGGATGGTAGCTAGTCCTAATGAGGTGCTAGTTTGGCTAGCTGCCTTGGGCTTTGTGTGTGTAACTGTTGGCATAATACGTAATCGCACCTGTCCTGACTATGGGGACTTGAAAATATATATGGAGGAATTTTTTTCAGAAAAATTCATCATAATAATAATAGAAAGCAAAGAGCCAAAAACAAAAAAGGCAGAGATCATATGCATTGGCACCCGTATTTAGCTCTTCATAATTCTACGTTATTATTATCAGTATTCTACTACATAGTTCTAATCTGTTACAAAAACTAACGGATCGACGATCTTCGTCTATGTAGTAGTATGTGTGTAGAATGCATTGAAAGTGAATAATGATCAACATAAAATAAACAAATTGTGCACCAATGGCCTATTAATTCGCCAAATTACGATTACAACATTGAAATGATGTGTCTTAGGCCTATTTCAAGCAAGTGCATCTATCGCGACGGAATAAAAGTCTGTATTGAGGTCGTTTTGGTTTTGATTTACGGAATACAACTAACTATGTAGTGGTTGAAATATGTGAAAAGATCTTGGGACGTTGAATGTGTCTGTTGTCATTGGACTCTAGATTTGACGAGATTAATTAAGATAGTCACTTTACCACCCATCTAGGACTTCCAGTCTTGTGCGGACACCGTCTAATGGTGCATTTCCAAGGCCCAGAGTATTCAGCGCCATCTTTGCGTTAGGATTTTCAAGTTGCATATGGAATTTTCCAACGAGCGCTGCCACAAGACATGCCAACTCTGCCCGTGAAAAGTTCGATCCAATGCAGCTCCTGGGCCCATGAAGAAAGGTGAGAAACCCAATATGATTCTGGACACCGCCAGAGTTGGCCCGACCCTGGCCCATCCAACGCTCCGGGTCAAAAACCGAAGCACTCGGTCCCCAAAGCTCTACGTCGTGGTTGACTATCCCCATCGGAATAGTAAATACGGTGCCCTTTGGAATGTAAGTTCCTGCAACTGTACTATCCTGCAAAGCTTCTCTGGCCGTTGTAGAGATGGAAGGGTAAAAGCGGAGTACCTCATTGCAAAACGCGTGAAGATACGGAAGGCCATCAATATCACTAGCTGTTATGGTAGATTCCCGGTCGCTGATTGGGGGCAGGTTGTCGCGGATCTCTTTTCGTAAACGACTTTGAACATTCTCATGCCTGCAGAGAGCGAAGACAGACCACTGAAGAGCGTGGCTAGTTGTTCCGTGTCCTGCTGCAAGGAAGGTCATCATCTGGTCAGCGAGGTTCTCGTTGGTGAATGCAGAGCTTTGTAATGCGACAGAAATGATATCCACTCCCGTATCTGACTTGGAGGAATATAATTTGTTTTGTTTTTCTTGGATAAGATCTCGGCAGACTTTCCGAATATAATCGGATGCTGCTTTCGCCTCTTTCCTTCGCTTTGTTGGAAGCCCGGCGACGATATATGCGGCACGGGAGGTGAACAGAGACAGGATGAGGCCCATAATACGTTCCGTAGAAGAAGGTGCTTGACGCATTCGTTGATATTGCCGTGTAAGAGGATTACTTGGGTCTCGTAAGGAATCGAAGTCGTGATCCATGCCCGCAAGGCCAATAATATCAAGCGTAGCTCGAGTAGCCCAGTTTCGTATCACGACAACATTTGACTCCAAGGAAGCCTTGCTTTGGATTTCCTTTTCGAGAAGTTCGGCTAATTCCTTTGACTTGGACCAGAAAACCGGGTATAGATCCTTAATATGACGGAATGAGAACGCTGGCATCAAGCCTTTGCGTTGTGCCTGAACCGAGAACAGTCAGCTTCAAGTCAGAAATGAATTTCAGGGTTCAAAGCAAAGAAAACTGGTGGTGAAAGAAAATGGGTGAACGTGCCTTGTGTATCTCTCCTTCGGCTAAGAGTAGGCCGTTGCCAGCGACGGTGTACAGTCGGCGCCTGATGGTCCGAGGCTTGACGAACTGAGTTGGATTCACTACCAAAATTTCATTCAAGGCCTTGGTCCCAGTAACCAGGACTCTTTCCCGTCCATCTGGTTGATAGTATCGGAGAAGACCATTGTTCGGCACGGTTTCAACAGAGTGGTGTAGCTGCGCAATCTTCCCTCTTAGTGTGGGCTGTTCATCCTCACGGTTGATTTTCGAAGATGGGTGCGCTATAGGAATGTGTCTTAGAGGCGTAAAGAATTTAGGATACAACAATCTGCTGTAAACAAATCGAAGGAGAAGAAGTGTAATCACAATGAAGACTACCTCCGAAGCTCTGAGATTCGGAAACGCATGGGCATTTCGACTTAGTGAAGTCCAATTGCCTTCCTCAAAAGATACCATGAGTAATACTGTTTGCACAAACTTGTAATTCTTTCAATTTTGTTTTGGGAACATGTATGGACTTCATATGAGTCGCCATGGTTCACCCTGATATACAACGATGCGGGAAACCGATTTCGGTATCTTTACCGATTTCTAAAGCGAAATACATGTAACCCTAGATGTTTCCCCACCCGGCTGCAGATCATAGGGTTCTTAGGGTTAGTGTTGTATTCGCACGGAGCATTTTTTATTTTGACGGGGAAATAACAGAGAATATACTCATCAAGTGTATAATTTAAATATACCAATCTCCATCTCTGTGCGTGTTGTCCTCGTTTCTTTTTGGGAAGCCAGCAGCTCACGGGCAGTGCTTCGGAAATTGGAGGAGGCGAAGATCCTAGTTTATTATCTAACTAGTCTATGTAATCTTTGCATAAGACAGACAAACTAGCATTTGAAGACAAGTACAGGACCAAAAAGGCATGAATCATAAAATTGCAGTGGTAGTGTCTAACCAACAAGAAATGCCAGTCATGAAATCGGCGGCGGAAATTAACGATGTCTGCAAGCCATCTGCATACGCGTCTTATTTAGGACTCGTAAGTCCACATTGAATTCTGGTGTTTGGTTGACTAAATATCCTCAACCTTGATGCGGCCGAGGTCAGGAGCAGGGTAGAGCTCTTCACGCTTGTCCTCAACCTTGATTCTACCTAGGTCGGGGGCCGGGTAAAGTTCCTCGCGCTTATCCTCGACCTTGATGCGTCCGAGGTCAGGAGCAGGATAGAGCTCTTCACGCTTATCTTCGACCTTGATGCGTCCAAGGTCAGGAGCTGGGTAAAGCTCTTCCCGTTTATCCTCGACTTTAATTCTGCCAAGGTCGGGAGCAGGATAAAGCTCTTCACGCTTATCCTCAACCTTGATCCGTCCCAGATCAGGGGCTGGGTAGAGTTCCTCTCGCTTATCCTCAACCTTGATACGTCCAAGATCAGGAGCAGGATAAAGTTCTTCACGGGCGACAATAGCATCAGCTGCCTTTTTTGAGTGCTTGGACGAGATCAGCAACTGAGATTCATCAAACAGGAAAAATAGTGCAAGATTACCTTTGCCGTTGGCATAGCAGATGCCAAAGTGGCAGCACTCAAAAGTAATGTCAAAGCCTGTCCGAAGGAACGCATTTTGAATGCTGGTTGTAATTCTTCGATGGGTTATTGAAGAAAGACGAGAAGTTAGGTTCCAGCGAGAAATAATTGAAAATGGGAAATCGTTTGTGGGATGAGGATCCCACTATATATGTAGATGCGTACTCTGTACGGAATGCTCTCCTATGCGCAACTCGTTCGGGAGTCCCTGCTACACAGGTATCTTCCCGGGTACAGTCGATAAGACTGGGTGACTGTAAGCGAGTAAGCATTAATTCGATCCTTCGACGCCATTACCCCTCATCTTGACTCTATCAGGAAACCTGACACCCCAAAAATCAGATACGATATGCATCCATAGCCAAACAGCTTTCAACCAAACATCTGGCAGGAGTGCACTAGCCAAAGAATGTAGATCACTGGAGAAAATGACAGTTTTCTGGATCAGTTGATACGCCAGATGTAGATTTTAGGTTTTGTGACTCAGTGTATCTCGAATCCTTTGAGATTATGGCAAAGTCACAGTGTACGTAAATTGCGCATCGGTGCGTTGCGTTCCGTCAAAGCCGGTAAGGCGGGTGGTATCATCGTGGATCTGCACTGCGGATCCAATGATCGGCATGGTCGAGTGCTGCCAAAGGATTCTGCGGCTTGAAATTGGTGCAACTATGCTTAATAATGCCCCACGCTGCACCGCTGATAGTACTGCACTTGGCTGTGATTTGGACTTCAGAACCGCCAGCGCAAAAGAGGAGTCGGATGCCGTCACTTCCAAAGTTATCATGATGACTTCCTTCAGCCCCACGGCAACTCCACATTGCAGATAAGACAGTGACAAGATCAGAGTTATCACATGGTGGTATGTAAGCTGAATTAATGCAATGTGAATTCCCCTCACCTTTCCGCATCTTCATCGCCGTCCTCTTCTTCCCCTTCCCCTCCTTTTGTTGTCATGGTGAAAACTTCTCATAGTCGGCACTTTTTCTTTCGCTTGGTTTTTATAAGCGTTGTCTTTTTCTCTCATCCATACATTCTGACTATGTCTCACTAAGCAACGTGGGTTGGAACACATATACACACATACACGAATACCAACGTGGCCAGGATAATGAGTCTCCGCTCACTTTGGCCATGGGCCAAATCGTCTCCCGGGGACTATAAGAGCGTCGAGACATACTCAAGTGATGAAGAAGATAAGTACAGTGACCAGTTAAACGGCACTGGCCTGGTGGATTCTGCAGCGGCGTCGAGTTGTGATCACGACGAAGAAGAGCCTGGATGTCGCTGCTCAAGAGGGCAACACAAGTCACGGCCTGTGTTAGCAAAGGCCTTCGTTGGTGCAAATGTCCTTCTTTTCTTGGCTTCGGTGACACTATTTCTTGGCCGAGTGTACCAGTGGCCAGTAGAACTGAACGACGCATATCGACAAGTGACGACATATTGTAAGTTTGTTTGTTTTGATGAATTTACTTAATCAGAACGCACGCTCATTGCTTGTCTAGCTCCTGTTCTAGACGATATTCAAATTCCTTTCGTCGACAAGCAGGTCCAAGGAGGCCTGTTCCCGGCTGAAGAGACTGAAGACCAATTGTTGGGTCGTCGCGAGCCAGGGCCCCAAACAGATGACCTCTGGCTTGACTTTGAAGTCCAGCGACCCTTCCTTCTCACACGAGAGCAAGTCCTCGCTCTAGGCAAAGACCCCGAAAAGACTGTGAAATACCCCGATGAAGTATTCGGGCTTGGCCCCGAGGCATACATGGGCGGCATGGACGTCTTCCACGTCCTGCACTGCTTCAACACAATCCGCAAAGAAGCCTTCAAGGACTACTACTTCGACGGCGAGGAGTACCACATGGAAGCGTATGGCGAGGAGTCCACCCCGCGAAGGGAGCATTCAGAGATGTTCTGGGTCCATCTGCGTCACTGCACGGACATCATTGTCCAGTTCCTGATGTGCAATGCCGACACGACGATGACGACGATGACCTGGCTGGAGACGCAGAATCGGCCGTGGCCTGACTTCTCGGTCAACAAGAAATGCGTTGACTTTGACACGTTGGTGCGCTGGCGAGATGAGAATGCATTGGACATCAAGGACGCGGGAATGGTGCGAAGGCCACCGGGGGCCCCTGAAACCAAGATCAGCGACATGTACTGGAAGATCATGGGCAATGAAACGCACCCTGGCGACAAGACGCATCACCCGCTTTGGGACTGAGTTGAATGTATGTACTATGTACCCATAGTTGAATGCGACACTTAGGAGTATCCATGGAAGACGCAAGTAGTCCACGTAGGCCGCGCCGGACAGCAGGAGCTGTGCAGTCACCTGACAGCGCAATCCGGGGAAGCTGCGTGTGCGGGGGATAAATGTTTTCGCGGGGGCGGGTCGCCATGCCCCGCTGCAGCCAATCACAGCGCGCGGCCCCGCCCACAGCGAAGGGCCTGAGAGTCGCGAGAACAACCCCGGATTTTCTGCCTCTGCACAGAATATCAAAATACACGGGGTACAGCTCCACGGCTGACCCACGGCGCATGGCGATATGTATCATCATACCAGTGCGCGCATGCAGGTGGACCTCTGCCTCCTGAGTCCCTGAAAGGCGCGTGGAAATTGTCTTACCCTGACTTTGCAGGCTTGGGGGCGGCAGGACGACTGGCAGTCTCGGTGCGGAATGTTGGGAACAAAGTCACAAACAGTCTCTGTCGGTGCTTTCTGTTTTTATGGTTCTGGGTGGGCTTCCCTTGCCCCGGAGACGCCACTCGTGCGCTTCCTTCGGACACTTTTCAGATTGTATACAAGTCATGTCTAAATTGGGCACGCATGCGCTGTCACTCGCTCCAGAACAAGACTGCCGCCGGTTAAGACTACTCCCGGATGCCCGGTGAGTTCTGGTCTAGCGTTGGATATAGACATTGATATCGTTACTATCGTTAATCTATGTAAATTACTCCGCACGCCATTTCCCCAGCCCACCCGCCATTGGCCCAGCGCGCTTGGGCTTAGGCCGCGTCTCCAAAGGAGTAGCATCTCCGGCGCATACTATATAAGCCCAGGGCTACCTAGTCGTTTTTCCTTCTTTCGCATCGCACGCACTCCGGCATCTCCATCGTTCCTGTGCACCACTGTCGATTACACGGCCTGTTCACAATACAATGTCCGCCGAAAAGGCCACCATCAAGGAGGATGACCATCCACAGAAAGATGAGTCGAGTTACTTGCCGCCGGAGTACCGCGACTATCTGATAAGCCGCCATGGCACGGCCGAGCTCGACCCGCTGCCTGACATGACAGACGCGGATCCGTATAACTGGCCGAAATGGAAGGTAAGTCCATTATTATTTTCCCCCGGCGTACCATTCGCTCCTGTATGCTACGCAGTAGCTGACATGTATTTTTCTTGTCGTAGAAAATCACCAACCTCACCCTTGTCGCATTCCATGCGATGATGGGAACGTTCACCGCGGCGGCAATCATGGCGGCCTTTGTCAATATCGCAGAGGACCTGGACGTCAGCGTTCAACGCGCGAGCTACCTAACCTCTCTCGTAATTGCAATCCTAGGTGGTGCGCCTCTTTTCTGGCGCCCTCTGGCTGATCGTTACGGTCGGCGACCAATCTTTCTGCTGTCTTTGATTTGCTCCCTGGTCGGCAACATCGGATGCGCCAACAGTCATTCATACGGCACAATGGGCTTGTGCAGAGCCATCACGGCTTTTTTCATATGCCCTCCGGCCGCTATTGGCAGTGGTGTTGTTACCGAGACCTTTTTCAAGAACCAGAGAGCCCGTTATATGGGAATTTGGACGGTGATGGTCACTATCGGTGTGCCGATTGCCCCTCTGCTTATGGGGTTTGTCGCCGCTCGCGTCGGATATAGGTGGATTTACTATATTCTTGCCATTGTAAGTTGGGTTGACAACGAGTAAACAGGTATTTTTGCTAACCGTTCATATTTTAGACCAACGGTGTGCAGTTTATCCTCTACCTTTTCCTGGGCAGCGAGACGCGATACGTCCGCGATACAATTCCAAACACCACTGGCGACGGACTACCGGCAAGCAGAGGCCTATTCCAGTTCGGGCGTATTGATCGGACCCCGTTGAGATTTAGTGACTTTTATTACCCGCTCACATTCGCTTTCCACCCATGCGTTTTTCTCCCAGCCATTGCCTATGCCATGGTCTTCCTCTGGACTAGCATTGTGCCCACTGTCGAGATTCCGCAATTGTTCCCAGTGATCTTTGGTTTGGATACGGAGCAGAATGGTCTTCAGATGATCAGTATCATCATCGGATCTTTCATCGGCGAGCAGATCGGTGGCTTCATGTCTGATAAATGGATGGCACGGCGGCGCCAACAGCAGGCAAAGAAATCGGGTATCAACAGTGCCGAAGACGGTAGCTTGCCCGCCATAGGGGGTGAAGTGCTTGTTGAGCCCGAGTTTCGTCTCTGGCTGTCTTATTTCGGATACGCACTTGCCATCATCGGCTTCACGGTATTTAGCGTCCAAATTGGAAAGGCTTCCAGCTCCTGGAATGTCACTCCACTTGTCGGTGCGGCTATTGGCGCTGCTGGAAACCAGCTCGTGACGACAGTGAACATCACCTATGCGGTCGACTGCTATCGCGTTGACGCCGCGAGTGTTGGTGTGTTCATCACCTTTGTCAGACAGACTTGGGGTTTCATTGGACCATTCTGGTAAGTTACCGCCCCCCTCCCCCTACTGCTGAGCAAGAATCTTGAATAATAACCGTTTTTCCTTCCAATAGGTTCCCGCAAATGTTCGAGAATGTTGGATACAATGGCAGTGCGGGCATCGGTGTGGGTCTCATCGTTGCCTTTAGTATCATCCCGACGATCCTCATCCAGTGGCAGGGCCATAAATGGCGATGACGGTGAAATTCTCATTCCGCCGTTGGTGACTTGATGTGATGATTATTCCAGATATATTTCTTTAGCAGACTACGTATGTTCGAATGAAGATACTTACCCGTTTTGGGAGACGCAGCCTTCCACCTAGTACCCTAGTAACCAAGTAACCAAGTAACCAATCGTAGCCGATCAGCCAGGCCACGTAACAAAGAAAAGAACGTACTGTATTGTACTGGCACGAAGGATCATCTAGTTCAGGGATGAGATCAGATAGGGCCCATCACAGGGGACCCCCCGAGCTCCGACGGATACATACTTTAGAGTCCGTACGGAGTTGTACTTAGCTTTACGTACGTACATAGACTATAGCCCTAACGGAGCGCCTAGGCTAGGAAAGGTATATGCCTAAAAAAAGAAAGAAGAAGCATCGGGAAAACTCCGCAGCACCCGACGGTGCTTTTGCCTCATGCGGGCAACGCTTGGTCCTTCCACCGACTTCCAGCCATGTGTTTAAACCTTAAGCCACGCCGCTTGTCGCAGCGAGGACGAATTAACAGCGCGCGCTGCGGCCATCGTGTTGGTTTCAAATGGAGTGTTGGTTGTTGCGGCGCGCTGATTGGTTGGGGTCCAATTCTACCTTAAAATAAGCTGCCTCAGGCCCCCTTAAGGTTATCGTGGGGAGCCCCACCGCAGCACGCGCGCTGATTGGCGGATTGCGTTCTCACGCGACGTCACCGCAATTTACGTGGATTATCTGAGGCCGAGGCTGACGATGCGTTAAATTCTGCCCCAACCGTTGAAAAGCCGTCGACCGTCCCCCTCCTCCCCGGCGGCTCGTTCCAGACGCAGCCGCGTTTATACACCAACAGCGTGTGCACATAACATATACCCCAATCGTCGCTCGCAATGGCTGGCATGGGCAGGAGGTCAAAGGCTTGCGACACTTGTCGTCGCCGGCGCATCAAATGCGGTAGGCTCTTTCCCACCCTCCCCTTTTCGCCCGTGGTCACCACCAGCTCTGAACGCGTCTGGCACAGATGAGCGCAAACCACACTGCCTCCGATGCATCAAGTCGAAAATCGAATGCAGCGGCTATCCTGATATGACTATTATTCTGTACGATGGACGGCGGCGTCACAGAATTTCTCCTGCAGAGCCGGATAGCGGATCCACGGAGATCGCTCGTCAGTCGGCATGGAAGGCGCCACCGAGCCTCGACGACACCGAATGGTTGACTGCGATTCATATTCCATTGAACCTCGACGATGTGTTTTTGGAGTATACGCGTTCCAAGCTTTTCCAGGGGCCCAACAGAGTCAGCGTTGCCTTTCCCGCCCACGTCGATCGAAGCTTGGTTACCCAGTCATTCCTGGCGCTATCCACCACATTTTTCGGCCTGGAGCACAAAGAGAAAAATCTCGTCAGTCAGGGATTCCAACGTTATGGTTTTGCGTTGGAAAATATCCACCGGGCACTCGCAGATCCATCTCGTCGTGCTTCCTTTGATCTTTTAGAGTCGATTGCAGTGATGTCGGTGTTTGAGGTAAGTGGCTGCGGCTGATTTCGTTTTTCCTGCCAAATGGGAAACTTTTGCTGTGACAAAGCTAACATGAGGTTACCTTTTTTAGTTCGTCATATCCGACGACTGGACTGGCTGGCTCAGCCATTTGATTGGCCTCGAGAAATTGTTTTATTTCCGTGGAGCCGAATCATTCACCTCGGCACCAGAACTTACGATCCTAGAAAGATGCCGAATTTCAATTATCACTTCCTCTTGTCTTGTACGAAGGCACACAATCCTAGCCAATCCGGAATGGAAGACTATCCCGTGGATCAACTACCCGAAAAGAAAAAATGCCATGGAACTGCTCATTGACATTCTTGCTGACACCCCAGCGCTGTTCGCCGATAAATTGCAATTACTGTCTAACCAACACTATTCCATGGCGAAACAGATGGCGGGTTTGAAAGCGTTGTTGGACAGAACGTATCGTCTCTTAGACCAAATCGAAGAGTGGAAAAAACAATGGGACTTGGATAATCCGGCATGCTGCCGCGAAATCCCTGCTCCGTTACCAATACCAACCGCTTCTAGTTGGCAATACGATGAAGGCATAGAAACCCCAGCTTGGACGACAATATTTGATTATGCCTCGGTGTATCATGCCAACACTATTATATTATATGATGCGACATTGATACTGCTTCTCAATTTTGCCCTAGCCATTATAAATGAAACCAATATCCCCGCCGCGCCTACCGACCCCCAGCCGCTTGACCTTGCGAAAAGATCATATACCGCCAGCCTCTCCGTATGTCGCAGTGTTGAATATCACCTAAAGGATATGCGACGAGGTGTCGTCAACTTTCATCTGGTTTTCCCCCTGAGGGTGGCAAATCAGACCCTTGGGGAGTTTTATCCTGCTATCGGTCTTTGGATTCAAGATGTTTTACAGCAAATCCGAGACGGTAAAAGTAGCAGATGGACCTTGGCCAAATATTTGCTAGAGGTACAATGTGTCTCTACTTCTGCAAGGCTAGCGACTTGAGTTTTTACTGATGAAATAGCAAAACAGACGAGATCCCAAAGTTCACAGTGTGGGATAGAGTCCTCAGAAATTCCTGAAAGCCATTTCAGATCTTTGATATATGGCTCTTAACCAGCAAATCGTCGGTGATGTAACTCGACACATCAAGCTTGTGCTTCCACAGGTGCTAGCAGACTTTTCCAGCCTGCTTAATTTCCTGGTCATACGAGTCAGCAAGCATCGACAGGCCACGTCCTGCTCTTTGAGTGGTTCTTCGAACCGGATCAGAGCCATTTCTCGGTGGCGGATGCAGACCTATCCGACCCAGGTGCACGAACTACGTGTAACGAAGCCCAAGCCGGGCGTGCGTAGGGAGTTTAGAGTTCATCTGATTTCCTTGATTCATTTGTATTGTTTATAGCATTCATATTAGGCGTTCTATTAATTTCAATTCATTCCTTCGCCAGTCCATTAAGTTACATTGCTTCCGGTAGTGCTTACATTTTGTCACTTAGTACGTAGTATGAAGATCTATTGGAACCGCCAGAAATATTGGTCAACTCCAATCTGATAACCCGAGTAGCTGCTTAGGTACAGTTTTTTAGGGCCGGACCGACCGTGACTTACGTTTCTACATTTTTCATAGACTATCCCAGTACACAATAAACGTGAAAATATACACATACAGGTCGATCATTTTAATTTTTATATTCAATAATTCGACATATTCCTTGTAAGCCGCCATCGGGCCGGGGAACTAAGTGATAGACTGCATTTGCAACGTGGGGGTTGAATGATGACGCCTCCTGTACAAAATAATTTCCCAAGCAGGAGAGAAAAAGACGAAAAAAAGAGCGAAACAGAACAAACTTGGGAATAAATAAATCATCATTTCGTCTTTAATGACTTTTAAAATGCAAGCTTTAATCTCTCTCTTCTGCTCATTCCTTCATTTCCCTCCTTCTCGATCCAGCACCATTGCAACATGATTCCCACGACTGTTGTGGCTGCGCTTTTAGGCATTGCCGCCTTGTCCTCTGCACACAATACTGCTGGTCAGGCAAAGGATGATGTCCCCGGTACAATTGAGTTGCCATTGTATTTGTTAGAGGCCGCTGGTGCCGAAGGACCGCTGTACCTGGTGAACATTTCTATCGGCACGCCGCCGCAAGAAGTCACCGTGCAGATTGATACTGGATCTTCTGACCTGTGGGTTTTTGCAAACGATGTGAGCTTAATTCCCTGGTCGCTATGTCTTTTCTGCAGTAAGATGAATCTGACCGTGGATGGATAGGCCGAATGTGACAATGCCTACGGTTGTTGGGGAAGCTCCTTCGTTGCAAATGATAGCAGTACCTTTGTCGATGACTATCCGGGCGACTTTGTGTGGAGCTATGGCAGTGGTGCCAATGGTACTGGTGACTATGTCACTGATGATGTTCATATCGGCGGCAAGAGTATTAAGAATGCACGATTTGGCATTGCGACGAGCGCCTACGGGTATGTTTCAACTGCGTTTTCAGTATTCTTATGATAGGCTAATCTTCTTCGATATTAGAATCACCCCTCTGTATGGCATCATGGGTCTTGGTTCGCCCGCCGGCGAAGTTTCAGTACAATCAGGTCTTTTTAAATATAATACTACGGTCCTGGCCCTGAAAGAGCAGGGCATCATCAACACAGCCGCCTTTTCTCTCTATCTAAACGACGTTGACAGTGAAGGAAGCATCTTGTTCGGTGGATATGATACTACCAAATATTCGGGCGACCTGAAAACGATCGAAGTAATTGGTGATGGCGACTTCCCCGTTCGTTCCATCTGCAATGCCCTCTACTTGAGAACATAATCTATGCTAACACTGTTTACATCATACTAGCAATACTACGTCAATCTTACCGCCGTTGGGACAACAATAACCTCCAGCGACAACACGTCTACGACAGCCTGGTACTCCAACAGCACCGTTGCGGGAGCAGCGTTCATCGACAGTGGCAGTCCGAAACTCTACGTCCCTGCAGATGGCGCCATAGACGTTATCTACAATCTTGGAGGCACGTGGGACTCCGATCTGAGCTACTCTCTGATTCCTTGCTCAGCCAAGAACGAAACCGGCATCTTTGTAGATGTGCAACTGGGCGGAAGCGATCCCAACGGACCTCTGATTAAGATCCCTATTCATCAACTAGTTGAGCCGTACACCGGATCAACAAAACCAACCATCAATGGAGAGGAGGCCTGCTCGTTCGGCGTAAGTCCGGGGCCGGATGACTTTCAGATTCTCGGCGATGCGTTCCTTAAGGGTGCATATGTTGTTTTCAACCAGGACAATTACACAGTATCAATTGCGGAGATCAAGTTGAATGTGGAGGAAAGCAACATTATTGCTTTGTAGACAATCTACGGTAATCCGGGTTTGTGATGGACAGCGAACAAGGGAAAATGTATATATATAAAAAGCCTTTGGAGTGCATTTCCGTCATTATCTGATAAAATATTTGATGAACATCTCTAATGTAGCATCCGAATAAAAATCAACACTTGGGAATTAGTTCATGACTTATTAATACAATGGAAAAGGAACGTTGATCTAGCCTAACTAACGGGAAGGATGAATGCTATGTATTAATGTAACCTCCCTTAAACACTCCCAAAGATTCTATTTGTAGCTGTAGCAACTCTAAACAGCTTAGCAACAAATAATATGCATAAATGCTAATATTAATGCGTAGACGGCAGCAAAGAGGCTTCAGGCTTGAGGCTTGAGGTGTAACGGTCTCAATATTTAAAACGCCGGATCTTGTCGAATCCTACGGGAGTAAAGGAACAAATATATATAGTACATAGTAAGAACTAGTCAATAATAACCACAGGTAACAGCCTTAGAATCTTGGCGCTTGGATCTAGATGGCTTGGTTTTGTTTTGGCCCCAAACCCAAGCCCCATTCAGACAGAGTCCCCAGTGAGCAGGTTGAACTCTGCAGCAAAACGTGAAAGTTCCCCAGGCCTCCGTTGGGGTAATCTCCACCAAATGCGTTGTTGGCACCAGAAGATAGCAACATGGAATACGACGTTGATGAAACAGTTAGATAGATGCTCTCTATATAAGGTCTTAGAACCGAAGGAACCAGCTGTCAGTATAAGAACAGTCGTAGATCGCCTTCTTTTCCACTGCCTGGTTTTACTATCACGTTAAGAAAAACGAAATATCAGATAGTGTTTCTATATTGTTATCCAACATGCTTTTTCAACGGCTCAGCCTTATCTCCATCCCTCTGATAGTTGCTACAGCTGCTAGGGCGGCCAGTAATATCACAGTGCCAACCCTTCAGGTGCCGGAATGCCCTGATCTAGCCACTGCCACGATCAAACAGTCTGTTCCTGATAGAACCGCCTTCCCCCTAACTACCGCTTCTCTATGTTACAACGAGACATCGCTGCAGATTACATTCGAAGCGTACAATGAAACCAACTACTATTACAACTCCAGCCAGACCACCAACGGCGACATCTGGGAATACGAGGTAATGGAGGCATTCCTTTACCACGGCCAAGAAGACCCAACGACCTACTTCGAATTCGAAGTCAACCCCAATAATGTCACGTACCAAGCTGTCGTCTACAACCCGTCCAAAGTGCGCGCTACCGACGCCCCCTTTGACCATTTCTTCGTGTCCGAACCGGCCGCCGATGGATTCTCAGCAACGACAACACTGGACGAGGATGCGCAAACTTGGATTTCTACGGTGCACATTCCTCTAGCCATTTTCGATGTTACCGAGCTTCAAGGTTCACAGTGGCGCATGAATTTCTTCCGCACGATTACTTCGCCGAGCACATACCCAAACCAGACGCTAGGTGCATGGAGTCCAACTGACGAAGCCAACTTTCATATGAGCCCATACTTCGGTAATGTGACGTTTGTCTAGGTCATGGTGTCAGTTTATGATGTGTGTTGAGTCTACAATAGGTGTCTACATCATGCTCTTTGTAAGGTTCATTTGATGACCGTCAGTCTATACCTAAGTATATAATTTGTATCCAAAGATTTATGACGCGACTTTTTATAATATAACAAATGTAGAATTTTTGTACGTTACAACAATGCGATTTATCGCAAGCAAATTTATTACATACAAAACTGGTTCTTTGACAGGTAAACAACCAACATGAGGATGCTTCCACTTAAGAACGGTGCCATGGTAGATGGGTCAGTTCATCGAATCGGAAGCTTGACAATACATGTGAACATGTAACTGGTTCCTCAGTTCAGTTGTTGCATCTATGCTTGAAATACCCCTAGAATCGCAACCGCGGCTAGAAGAGCCCACTTGCTGTCACTGTTTAGAGATGATGCAGCTCCGGTTGACTGAGAAGTTGTTGCACTAGACGTGGAAGAGGCATTGGAAGTCTAGTTGTTCGCATATATTAGTAAATACTTCAGCGATATACATGTAAGGAAAGAAGACACATACGGAACCAGTGGCGCTAGCCTGGATGCCAGATGTCTGAATCGCAGCAGTCGATGAAGTAGGAGAAGATGTTGTGTTGGAGACAGTAGCATTGCCTGTTGCTGAAGCACCCGCGGTCGCCGAAGAAGCGCTTGGTGTCGCATCGTCACCGCATGCTGTAGCTGCAGAAGACACGTCGCTGCCATAATACTGCCAGATGTCGTACGTCAGAGCGCATTCAAGGCACGAGCTCAAGTCCGATGTGAAGGTAGAATTCGAGCAGTAGTTAGAATTGTCCTGCGAGATAACAATCGCATAACCTGTTTCCAGCGGGTTTAGCGAATGTAGCACAAATATGAACATGTGTGTGAAAACATACCGCAGCTTGCATGGCAGTCGTAGAGGGGGGTGCCTGGTTCAATATCCTGGCGTTTCTCTAGTGGTAGTATTCCTGGAAGTTGGAAAGCCCAGCCACACAGGAGGGTTGAGAATAAAACTGCGGCTTGAAGAAAGACCATTGTGAATCGTGCGAAGAATATGAAATGGGATATATGGCGCAGACAATCTTTGATCGTAGCGGAAATAGTTTTCCAAAAACTGTAGTTAAAAATCAGCAATAAATTCAAAACAAACTGCGCAGACATCTAAATTCTTACATTAAGTAGGCGGATGTCAAAGATTTTCTGTGGATTCTACTTCCGAAACTATTGTTTTATTTACGTACTTGCGGTGCTATGTCACCATTATATACAGGTTCGTAACAAGGAGCATTACAGCCAAACTGACTCGAGTCCATAGCTAATGGAATGGGCAGGCCGAATTTCGGAGCTGCTAGGACGAAATGTGCATAATTTTCGACTCGAGATGCCAGTGGAATCATGCGGATGCGGATATACCGGATTTATTTAACCAATTGAACCATGGGCAGCGTTTTAGTGCGTGCTACCTAGTGTACTTGCGGAGCGTTGGGAGGAGAAAAAAGCCTCATGGCTGCAGCTTTTGGGTTATCTGATCCGAAAAGGACCCACATTGTCTCTATTTCTATTGGCTGCTATAAATTAACCGAGAAGGGTAGCCAATGGGCGCGCACAAAAGGATCTTATCTGATCTTATCTGATCGTTTCTGTCAGCCACCCTCGCAGCGAAGTCTGGCCTGCTGTCATGCTATCACCACCACAGATGGATGCACTAGGCTTTTCTTCCTACTTTTTCTCGGTTTGCTTCGGCGAATTAATTATTGTTGCAACCCAAAAATCCACATGTGACTCACCACATGGCGCCTAAAATCTCTTTTGTTGGAATGCCTTGGTTTCTGTATCAAGGAAATAGTGGTACTGCTCATGCTACATCGCGATTTAGCCTCCGATATTCGCTCCATAATAAATGAGGGGTTGGTTGCAGACCGTCCACCCTTGGGGTTTATAAACCACAGCAAGACTTGTTTCGTTCTCACCTCGCATGGTGAATGTTGCAAATCCAGGTTTACTGTCGCCTCTGCACTACTTGCGTATAGCTGGGACAAGTTATCGTTCACCATGAAGACAGTTGCATATGCACTAGGCCTTCTTGGCCTTTTGTCACGAGTGAGCATGGCTCAGCTCGATGACGATATGGGTCCTGCTGCCTTTTTATGGCCAACAGATCGAGCTTTCTCTTCTGTCAATGACAACACAGCACCTTGCGGCTCAGCTGCGGGAGTTTCAAATCGCACACAGTTTCCTATGAGTAAGTCCTTCTGGGAGTGGTTTTTACTCGGCAGCCAATACTGATCGGAAACTAGCGAACGGCGAAGTTGCCATTGTGCTTCAAGACGACTCCTACAACATCAATCTGGCAATCTCCTACAGTGACAGTGAGTGGCTTAATCCTAGCATACGTGAAACAACCTCTAGCATCAATGGACTCTAACCTCAATTTAGATCCCACCAGCAACAGTGACTTTACAACCTTAGTATCATCGAGCGACTTTCCTGAACTGGAGCCAGGACATGAATGCTATGCAGTTCCCAACGCACCATCAAGCGTGTCTTCGGGAACGAATGCAACATTGCAACTCAGTTATATCTCCGAGGGTGAGACAGATACCAACAGCACTTTCTACGTCTGTGCAGATATCGTGTATATCCCACTGTCGGAATTCACCACGGATATCCCATGTTTCAATGTATCTATTGACGATCCAACCTCCGTGACTTCTTCAAAGATTGGCGGTGCTACTTCAACCTCGACCTCGACATCTGCATCCTCGCCTAGTTCGGGAGGAAGTAGCTTGTCAGGTGGTGCAATTGCTGGAATCGTTGTTGGCGTGGTCGTTGGTGCAGCACTCCTTGCGGGAGCGGCATTCATGTTGTGGCGCCATTACCGACAAAAGGCACTTCGGGAGAGAGCAATTGCGGTCAAAATGAATGAACTTACAAATCCCGTTCGCTCTGATGATCGAATGAATTGACGTCTTCCACCGCACTGGCGGAGGGACATCTTTCAGCGGTAGTAACTTATTCCGCACCGGAAGAACATTATTGGGCAATCTTTATGTTAGACGAATCTCACGCATTATTATGACCTGCCAATTATCCGTTCATGAAATTAAAATGAATTCATTTGTATGATTATGCGGTATCTCGACAAATTAAATACTTGTCGTTTTGCCTCGATGCTAGGAGAAACCATTGGTACATGTAGCTCATACTGAAAGCTGGAATATTGAGTCGTCTCTTACCACGTGAGCATGTATTATATATGCATACTCTCATCTCTTAAGTAAAATGATCACGACACGCTTCATACCTGTTGACAGATGCAACTCTGAACGCACGCATATTCTGCCATCACGAACGGCAATTCAACTTTGCAATTAACGCACACCTAGGTATACAATAGAGAATTGTTTTATTACTGCAATTTATGGTTTAAGATTCTTTACTGTATATTAGAAACATATTAATTTGTCAAATTATATCCTTTAAATCTTGCCATAGCCCTTACATGTATTGCCGGTATGAAATGATAGCGCATATTCCACATGACACCCAGTCACCCATATCCTCCGTATTATATTCAATGTTCGGTAGTGCAATAAAGTGTCTTTAAATGACTCGTGATTGGACACGTTCTCAATCCCAGGCAACCTTGGTCTTCAATATGAAAGGATCGTTCGGCCACTTTGACTCGACTGAATACTGTACATGTACAATGACGTCAGACATGTAGAACTGGTGGAAATTTCATTCTTAGTTGGATATGAGTCAACATGAGTCATGTTGATTGCCCAATTAAATCTGTTCTTTGTGCTGCCGGCTACAGGAATACGTAATCAGCATAGATACTACTACGTATGTAGTGTCTGTGAACATGATGCATGCCCGGGTTTAACTGTTATAACCGCCGCCCCGCCCGGACCGCTGCTACATATCAAGGCACTTGATATTGTATTTTCTGCGTACATAAAAGCATCCATCCATCCATCTCACAAAATGATTCTCGAAACCTCGAAATATACATTCTCTTCATACAATGGCGTCCCCAAATCTGGACCAGCCCAAACCCCAGAATCTCGCGGGCAAAATCGCGATAATTACAGGGGCGTCCCGCAGCATCGGCGCCGGTATAGCATTTGAGCTGGCACAAAGGGGAGCCAAGGTAAATCACCAATGTGCGTGGAAGCTGAAAGAGGAAATCTCACATTTTCTCAGGTAGTCATAACATATACGCAATCCAAAAGCGATGCCCAAGCACAAGGGGTAGTGGATCAGATCAAGGCTCTAGAGAACGGCAGTTCAGCAATCGCAATTAGGACAGACTTGCGATTGCCATCGTCTGCGAAACTGATCGTCGATGAGACCGTCCGTAACTTTGGCCCGCATATTGATATCCTCGTCAACAATGCAGGAGTGGAATTAGTCAAACCGATTGCGGAAATTACCCCAGAAGACTTCGGCTTTGTGTACGATCTCAATGTTCGCGCGCCGATGCTCTTGATGAAGGAGGTTCTACCATATCTACGCTCTCCAGGACGAATTGTAAATGTGGGATCTGTCGCTGCCAGATATGGATTCAAGGACTTGTCTGTGTATTGCTCAACGAAAGCAGCACTCGAAGCGTTAACGCGTTGTTGGGCTACAGAGTTAGGGGTCGCAAAGCATTGCGTGAACACAGTAAATCCAGGGCCTGTGTCGAGCGAGTTGCTCGATAATATTCCTCAGGATATTATCGAAATGCAGAAAGCAAACACCCCGGCAGAGAAGAGACTGGGAACGGTGGATGATGTTGCACAAATCGTGGCCTGGCTTGCGAGCGAGGAAAGCAGATGGGTAACGGGGCAGGCTATATCAGCGAGTGGCGGCTTTGTCATGTACTGATTGACTATTTATCAATCCATAGCGCTTGAAAAATAAATAAACCCATGGAATAGACACATTTCGCTTCACCTATGAATTCTTGAGTAAAGCATTTGATAGTATTTATTATATGTTACTTTGAGAGAAACAACTGATGGCCCTCAAGGTGTGTTTGTGGAATGAGCTGAGACTAGATTAAATATACATGCTTGTGTTCCTTCTGCTCCAAGTTATTGCTTCTCTAAGACGATAATTGAATGGCCCCTTTTGACGTCAAATGTGTGTATCTGAACGATCTTCAGTCCAGCTTTTCCCACAAGCTGGTACCATTTGCTACTAGTGCGTTCTGCACCGGCAAAAACAACCATCATAGACAGATCAGCCATGGTTGACTGCCAATTGGCCCCGGTATCTGGCAACACGACCTCGTCCAACAGGATCCGTGAATCGTCGGCAAAGACGTCGACAAGGTGTTTGAGAATCTTGACACACTCCTCTTCGGGCCAGTCGTGCATAATACGACGCATGTAATAGAACTTTGCACCGTGGATACTCTGCGGTTTGAAAAAGTCCTGTGCTAGATACGAAATGCCTTCTGTACGCGAAGCCTTGCTTACAGCTTCGGGCAGATCCTCAAGCGTGAGCCTTCCGTGAAGATTGGGATATTTTTGGAGTAGTCGAGTGCATTGATGACCGTGGCCGCCACCAACGTCAACTAGGAATTGCCTTTCGGAAGTGGAAGCCGAAAATGCTTGGGCTTCTTGCTGAAAAAGCTCAAATCCTGCAGTCCAGTTACTCGACTCGAGAAAGGTCATGACAACCTGCAACGAGTCAAACATCTCTGGATATCTCGTTATGTAATCGAAGGCTTTCAGCTGCGTATTGAAAGCATTCTGAAACGGGGTTGTGGAACTATCCGTGATATTCTTATAGCCCGTCTGCTTGAGAAAAGCTGGCGCCGCGTTGACTGACGGGATCATAGTCATATTGCTAGAAACTGTTAGTTATATTTCTTATCATATCCTTTGGTTTAAAATGAATACGGGTATTACCTGTGAGTGAGAGCAGCTTCCATCACAGGAGCTGCAAGCATGTGAGTCAACTTGCTGGCTGTGTATCCGTCTGGGCCAACCTCCTGGACATAATTGATAGAAGCCAGGTAGCGCAAAATACGTTCTGAACATTCCATGAGTGACCATTTCCTTTAAAATGCATTAGAGACCGTTGTACTCACCCAAAAGATCGACATCTGCGCCTGTCTCGTCCGCTAGTTGACCGGCGGTCTTCGAAGACCCCAGCTCGAGTGCAGCCAGTTTTCGGAACAGGCCCAAATCTACACCAATCATGGCCATTGGTGCTTGCAGTACCTGCAAAGCATCCATAGTATTGCATTAATATTATGTTTCCGTAGAAACAGAATGTAAGAAATCGAAAGACATACGGATCCATAAGCACCGAACAGAATATGCACAGGATCCTGCAGCTCTGCAATCAGATCTTCAAGGGTCCCTAGAATCGCTTCGCGTGAATCTGCATCTGCTTTGCTAACGAGTTCGCGAATTTGTGAGACAACGGAGTCCATTTTTGTTGAGGGGTGAGGTGGTAGATGTTCCAACAGAAAATTGTGTGATATGAAGGGGGGGGGCAGGTAAAAGTAAGAAAGCTTCGGACAGATTTATAGTAGTCTTAATACTTTTTTCTTCTTCTTTTCTTTTCGTTCCATTTTGCGGTCGTCTTCATCCTATTTATGCGGGACGCACCAAATCCGAGTCCGCGGACGTCGACCGAAAAAGGATTAGTGCCGTAATTTCCGCGGATTCTCTGTACTCTGATTGGTGGACTGGCCAACACTTCAACGTCAGAAATTGCTGGTTTCTTTTCTGTTCAGCTCTCAATTTTATTTCTGGAATAAATAATTTATATTCTAGTCAAGACTTGAGTCACCATGGGCAAGGTTAACTCGCATGCCAAAGTCGAACGAAAGCGACCGGTGTCGTGTCATTTCTGTCGTTCGCGCAAGCTGCGCTGCAGCCGGCAGCCTCCGTGCTCAAATTGCGTGTCTCGTGGGATTTCATGCACTTTGTACCCTGCAAACGTGGAAATCCCGAATACTCGCGGTGCTTTACAGGAGCCCGTGGCAAATGCATCCAATGGAGAGCTTGTGGCGCGTATCTTACGCCTAGAAGACATCGTTCTGAAGCACACTGATCATCGTGCCTCTATCCGGACCGCGCCTACACATCGCCCATGGCAAAAATCGTCGCTTACTACTTTCACTCCAACCGACGGAGGCATTTCCTCTAAAATTGAGGCTGACATTTTGGAAAAGGTGTCCTACGACGAGGACTGGTTTGTAAGCTAATAAATCCCCCAACTCGTTCTTGGCTTGCCCGCCTGCTCGGAAGATTGAATACATGCTCACCAGCCTGATAGACGTCGATTTCACCCATCAATGTCTGCTTCCGGGTGTGCTCTATTAAGCACACTCCACAATCTCCAACATACCTGTGGCCTGGCGCTGGGAGATCAACTTCGTTCCAGGAGCCGGTCAGGTGCGTATGGCTACCGTTGCGCGAGGAAGCCAGGAAGTTATTTGATAAATACGCGCGGGATGTGACATTCATTCACCATGTCATTCACATACCCACTGTGCGTGCCCTTCTGGATGATATATATGACAAGCTCGCGCAAGATCAGCCAGTGGCCCCTGGACAGGTTGCTCTGCTCATGAGTATTTTCGGGAGTTCTGCGTATGCTTGGTCTTTGCATGACACGGATCCGGCAATGTTTATCAAGTTAGATGACGCCCACTGTCAGTCGACTATGTGGGTAAGATCATGCCTTGACTTGCTAGACCATTGCCGCCGTTGCTCTATTCGGTCCTTTGAGGCCCTACAAGCCACGGTCATCGCTTTCTTCATGCTTGTCAACCTAGAAGGTATGACAATGCGCTATGCATCCATGGTTGGACAGGCTATTTCCATGGCACGAGAAATTGGTCTTCACCGACTGGATCATCCGAATTTTGCCACGAGCGAACAGGCGCCGAAGCCGGGCACTATTGCAGAGGAAATTGGCCGCCGGGTTTGGTGGTATCTATGTGCAACCGACTGGTATGCCCCAACTTTTTTTTGTCGTCCTTGCTTTTTCATGTCTCTTTGTACCGTCATCTAACATTAGCAGGATGCTGTCTCGCTATGCCGGACCTCAGGAAGGGTGTTATTCGATTCATCCGCGCCACATAGCTACGCGCAAGCCTTGGAATGTGGACGATGAAGAACTATATGACGGCATGCCAAACATTGATAAAGCGTTATCCCAACCAACAGAAATGTCTTACTTCCTACAGCGGATTCGCCTAGGAGAAATGTGTCGCGAACATATTGATCGCATGCCTCTAGGTACCCCGTCAGGTGATAGTACGGCACATATCGATGTCATGGCTGTCGATGCCCAGTTTACAAAATTTCTGGATGAACTGCCAGAATTTTTCAAACTTGATGTCGCTAAACATCGAAGACAACAGTCACTTACGACGGGCATTATCGTCCAGAGATACATTCTTCACTCTCTGGTTCATTCTCATCGATGCAAAATACATCTTCCATATATAGCCAAGGCTCAGTCAAATTCACGCTATGGCTATTGTCGAGAAGCTTGTTTGGAAGCCGCTCGACAGACTATACGTACGGAGAGGTTACTCGAACGTGAAGCTGTGCAATTTGTGCACACACGCTTTAGGATTGCCGGCGTCCTTCAGGCTGTCTTTATTGCCGCTATTGCATTCTTACTGGACATGTGCTTTCACAACGATCGCGGCCAATGTGATCCTAGCCGTAAAGCCGAGCTACTAGATGCATGCAGTATACTCGAAGAAGCGAGAAGCCATTCCCCCATGACTTCCAGTCTTCTTGAATCTCTGAACAATGTTGTGCAGAAATATAAACTACCTCTCCCTCGACTTACAGGCTTGAATACCAGCACTCACATTCAAAACCAAGCTCCCTCGAACACGACGAACGCCCAGCCTATTCCAGCAGTGGAAGAGAATCAAATTCCTGCGGGCTATCCTGGTGAAAATGTTCCGCAATCGACAGACCTGGATATGCCATCCTTTGATTGGGATTCTTTTAATGAAATGGAAATAGACGGCCTAGACTGGAATGCGTTGTTAAGTGAGCTTGATTTACAGTTTCTTGCCCTTGGTCGTCCGGCCGTTTGAGAATTATATCATGGCAGATAGAAGTGTACATTTAGTATGTTTATAGATATCCTTTGGGGGGCGTTTGTAAAATCTATGCAATTCAGACAACAGATATTTCATATATATATATGTATATGATATAACGACTATCTATCAGCAAACTTTAGACATATCTACCTAAGTACCTAGGTACTCAATAGGACTTGTGATTAGATATCCATCCATTCATACTTCCATAGGTAGGTAGGTGTATATATATTTATCTCCATCTATATGGGCGTTGAATGTCCACCATAAATAGGTATGTAGCCATAGATGGAGATACATAAATAAGGGTTCTATGCTTCATAGTTATTCCTAAGTTCGTAGGCCTCATTGTATAGTGTCCATCATGCTCAAAATCCACACATGTAACTTTTAGGTTATCTTGCATTTATATATGTACCTTGGTAGTGGTGTATCTCCAAGGTTTCGTATTTAGTCGCCCAAACTAGAGACAAATGACCACACACATATTATATATGGAGTAAGCGTCATCAATGGGATTACAATGACTACGATGGCACAATTATCTTGTATGTTATGTATTGCACCGATCGATCAGGTCGGGAGGTAGGATGCTGTAAGTATCATCTACCTAGGTACCCATCCTTTATTGATATTACGCTCCTGAAAACATCAATCACCTCTAAACTGGCTATCAACAAGTCTGTCTAGTAAGCTTAAAAAGTAATTAAAGCTACATGGTCAGATCAGACAGATATCTCAATGGGTGGCAATGCATTTGTTTTGCAGACCCTCCGTTTGCCCCTCGAACCCGATGCGAGCTGTGAAGCGCCAACAAGAGTATGCGCCGTGCGGTATATAATGCTATGAATAGTACGGAGTAATACGTTCTATTATGTCAGTGAAGGTGAGCGCATTCCGCGGAAAAAACGCCCCAGGATCAACAAGAGTAAACTTGGTTGGAAGTTTGGTGGCGTCGAGTACGGACAGGACAGCAGATGCAGCCAAAAGACTATACAAAAGATCCACGGTTATCAGATGGTGGCTGTAGCATTCCACCACGTACTTCGTACTAGGCCCCCAATTTCTTGTTTTCGTCGACAGCGTCACTCCTATCGGCGCTTTTTCTTCTATTCTAGGCAGGTCTTTCGTGATGGTGGCTGGCGGCTCGTTCTGCCTCGCTGCGGATATTGGCACGAACTGTACTCACTGGCGCTCCTAAACTAGCCAGATCACAGATGCTATCTGATCGTCTCCTAGCCAGCCATGTAAATACTCAAGTGGCGTTATGTACACTAGGGCTTAACCGAGAAGCCCGGCGAACAGGTCTCCGGCAAGTGGATTTGGCGGAAACTCCCGAATACGTAGCTTTACGTAGTTCGAGGAGTACGGCTTCTGTTAGGCGCTGTGTCATAGCTTCTGGGCTTAGTATTCACTCGCCGGGATTTGCCTCCCAAACTAAGAATGACATGTTGGTTGTAGATTCCACTTCAGGTGGCATAGTCAAAATAACACAACTTTGTGCGGAGTAGTTCGTGACAACCCACTCGTAGTCGCTTTTTAGAGTTTTCACAAAAAGAAAATATGAAGACTAGCAAGCGCAAAAAGGAAACAAAGATTAGACGAATGCCGAAGCATACATCTACGACTGTAATACCCCGTCAAGAACTTGACGCCGTCAACTGCAGTTGATTGATCGGCTACACGTGCTAGTGCTTACCGGCTGCTTGACACCGACAGTCACAAAAATGAAAATATACGTATGTACTCCGTACTAAGAAAAACAAAGGAGCATCTCAACAATATGAATATCCACCGGGTAGCCCCATAATTTAGGGCCGCTAGTGTGTTCAGGCCAATTCTTTGGATCTCTGCATCTCTTACAGAGCAAATACCGACAGGGGGCCGAGATTAGGCGAGTTTCCGCCAGATACTGAACCCGCCGGGTGTACGGAGTACTATCGTTAGCTCTTTGGTATTTCAATGTGGACTTCGAAGCTGAGAGCATTGAATCCATTAATTGACTGCATGTGGGCTGGCTGACGTGTACCAAACTTATCTCGCCGGCAACTAAAGCTACTGCTAGTTGTTTACGGAATAGCTGTTCGTGGACGGACTACGGAGTATTTCGTGGGTCTGTGGCGTCTACGTAGTTGGCCCTTAATCTAGCTCCCTGATAGTATGTAAATTGGTCTGGGCTCTGGACCAAACATACACGAATTTAGCCCTGTAGGCTGTAATAGCATTGAAGTCTAGCGTCGATGTAGGCATTGGGTAGCCAGCCATGTACTGAGAGCTGCATAATCACTCGTGCTATTATAGTTTACAGAAAATATGGACAAATCTCGTCGACATCAGACGGCACATGTTTGTACAATCAGGTTTGTGCGGTGTTGATCGACACAGCGTTCATTGTTCAACACTATGCTTCTTTCTCTTCGTTGTTTGTGTGTTTTTTCTTTTTCTTTCTTTCTCAATCGTTGGCCGTCTTTTTACCGCCACCAGCTAAGATCTCTTATCCATTTGTGACGGATCCCAATCCTTGTTTATGCACAAATCAAGCCACCAAAAAGTAGCCCAGGCGAGACGCATCTAGCAAGCAAAAAGATAAAAACTAAACGAATTGTATTGATACGCAGACGTCTTGAAGAGGTGCAAGTTTTACTGCTGTTGAGTTGACAGGGTATGGGGAGTTAACTAGTCAGCTTACTTTGAAATCTGCAGAGGCTAGAAAGGCCTCGGCCTCGTCTCAATTTCGATGCTCTGTACAGGTCAATCGGATCTATCATGGAAAAATCAACCGCGTATATATTTAATAGCTCGAAACATGACAGTCTAAAACGTGTAAAAATTAATGTCAAAGGTGCATATGTACGGTCTGATAAAAAGTAAAACATGCAGGAGGCATAGCATAACTCCCCGACAATTCCCAAACCAATCGGAAGATAGCAGTGAAGTATCCACGCTTTCCAGACTCCCTAGGATACGATAAATTCGTAAAAGTTGTGGCTAAGGTATCGGCTGGGAACCACGATTAAACGATGGAATAGTTCTGCCGCGGGCACGGTGACAGCCAAACAGGTGATAAGAGTCACCACGACTGACCCTCCAGAGGAAACTTTGTCGTGGTTTCGAAGACTGTTGAAGACGCGGATGCCAACTATGTAGGCAAAGATGGACTGTAGCAAAAAGTAACCTTTTTTATTTGTTAGTAAGAGTGTCTGGAAAGATACGTGAAACCAAGAAAAGACAGATTGAAACATACTCAAAGATCGGCGTCCCAGATAAAGCAAGAATTTGTTCTGCAGGGCCCGTTGCAGAATTTCAAATGTCTCGAGCAAGATGAAAAGTCCCACCACAGTTAGGTAAACATCGTCCCGCGAGTCGGTGTGATCAGTCATATAGTTACTGTCGAGAGAAGCGGTAGTGTAGACATTCGAATGGATTCTCCATTCTGCAAAGAACATGCTGGGTCTCCAGGCTACCCAAAGATATTGCATGAGAAGCCCGCCCACCATGATCGTTCCGCCAACAAGCCATGTTGGGATGCGTAGCGGGCGGCCATCTTTTCCACGCAAAGCCAAGTCGCGGAACTGGATGGGAATTCCCCGTTCCGCTCTGGCCTTGAAGTCCATGTGCATGACCATGTCACACATGAGCAATCCGGATATGGTATACCATGCCCATGAGTTGCACCACCAGGCGGCTACCACAAAGGGAATACAAAACTGAACTCTCCATTTGGGGCGTGTATGAGGTACAATTAACATGGTCATGTACACCGTGTAGCTTTGAATGTACACGGCATTGATGATCCAAATTGTTTGCGTAGGAAAGGCATAGTTGGCCGCTTGCGACTCGAAGCCATGAGTAGTCCAAAACAGATTAAAGACCGAATTCCAATAAGACAGCACCGTGGGAAGCTTGTACGGAATTGTCAGGGAGAGATTGTCGGTATCAGCCTTGAATTCCGTGATGGTGTTGATGAAGGCCGTGGTCATTGAGCCCTTGATGATGGCTATAGAGATGGCCACGGGAATGCAAAGCGACAAGGTGCGAGTGAGCAGCGAGCGTGCGGCTGTCTCCTTGACGGGATTTCGAAAGAATGGGATGGCAATTGAGCGAGCAGAGAGAAAGATGATTGATCCGTAGAGGAAATATTCATTCCAGAACAACACCGAGAGAACTTTCCTCACAATCTCTTGGCCGTGAGGCCCGTCAAGGTTATTGGAAGCATAGACCGTGGTAGGCGCAAATGTCTGCAAAAACATCCAAAGGAAACCCTGGATGACAAGAATTCCACGGAAACCGACTAAATAGTCTTGCTCATGTTGTGTTGCTGGGCTGGCAATGTGCTTTCGCAGCGCGGTCAAGTCGGCCTTGGGCATTGTGAACCAAACCGACCTTAGTAATTACGGCGTGACTGAATACAGACAAAAGTATTCAAGCTCATCTGCATATCACAAGAACAATAGCAGACCTAAGCCAAGATGCACGGATGCTTAAACTTCTTCTGCTGTACTCCGTATCTCGCTGAAGAAATCTTGTGCAAGGCTGCAGTAGATTAAGGATTTTGATAAACACACAATTTACCGACTCCACCAGAAGGCACAACCCGACGCCCGTGGACTCGAATTTTTCTTGTGAAACTCAGCTACCTGCTCTCGTATTGAGTACTCTTTCCCTCTGTGTCTTAGATCCTCAGATGCTGTGGACTGTATCGAAGCGGGTTCATTAGGTACCTACTACGCCGTACCTAGTCTACTTCCCGTATCTATTCCAGGAGATCAGCGGCGCCAAGGCAAAATACAAATACGTAAATTAGCCACTTTTCCATGACAAGACAATACGGAGAACTCCGGGATCCTTCATGCGGACCATGGACGCGAAGATACACTAAGCGACGTCGGTAGTTCTATGGAGTATCTAGGATCACGATATCATACGAGAGATCTACATCGTAGAAAGAAGGACGGGACTTGTGGCTCACTAATAACCAGTGATGGCTGCACGCCCATGGTGTGGCACAGGACCCTCGAGTCATTGATATGTGACTACAGAGTAGAACGCGTCGATCTTGACGTGAGTTATCGACAGCGATACCCATGATTGCAAGAGCCATGAACGCCCGGTAGTTGACGTAGCATCCAATCTGACCGTGGGCATGAAGTCCGTAGGGCTATGCTACCCACAGGGGAAGCTCCAGGCGTATCATGTCGCAAAGCTATTCCGGAACAAGTTCAGCAGACACGGGAGCGGGGAGACTATGAGATTGATCGAGCTGGATGATTTTAGAATTCGATAGTGGTGAGATAGTCGAGATAACCAGGAACAAAGCTCTGCATAGTCGTGGTTAGCGAGGAAATTTTTAGGGCCGAAAGATGGACCCGCGGCGCTCCATGTGTCCATCCAGACAGAGGCCTAGCGGATGTTAGTGTTGGCACTTAAATGTTGGCAGCACAGTTAATGTACCCACTTTAGAGATCGACAAGGTTAAAATGACAATGCCCACGGTCTGCCCCATTTATTTTTCCTGTTTGTCTATGGTGGTGTTCCTTGGAAGCTGATGCGTACCGCGGCATCTCTCCTTTTCCCCCCTTGCGCCTTCACGGAGATTTCTACGAAGGTGGGTTGACTGCGAGAAAATTTCCGCACAAATCATTATTTTGCCACCCCGTTGAGCATAACGTGGCCGAGCTTGCATTTCCTTTTTGTTTTCCTTTTTTGAAATGCTTGTTTGTTGTCTTTGTGGGCTGTCTTGGCGTTTTCACTTCCTTGAATTGAGGCATCGCCTTCGTCTTACGGAGTACTCCGTCCCTACGGCGTCTCTACTGCACCCCTGCAAAGTCCCGAGCCCAGAACAATTTGATGGCTGCCACTCGAAACACATTTCTGCCCTGGTACGTACCATTATCCGTCCAGAGCGCCAACAATTGTGGACTGCCGCCACGCTGATTGGTACGTATCCAATAATACGACGGTAGACACTGAGACTAGATAAGTACCGACTCGACAGACACGATGGAACACTGATAGCTGAGGGCCTGAGGCTCAATAATCTGGTACTACCTACGAGTACGGAGTAGTTGGCTTGTGATAAGCCGGGAGGATGTCAATCACACCCAGTGCTTACTGCTCACCAACACCGAACGGAATCCTCGCAAACCTACGGACGATTCTTCGGCCGTAGAACAGCACGACATTCAGGCAAGCAATTTAGAATCGGCCTGGAAAGACAGCTTCAAAGTAAACTCTTGTATTTAATTGCTTTTTTTGGCTAATGCCTGCCTAATCCAGTGCGTAAGGGTCCATTTCTTTGCTTTTTTTCTCTCTTGGAATTACCTATTCCTACCCGGAAGAATGGCTGTTACTAGTTAGCCAGGAACATACTTCCTACGTACAACATTATGCACCCACACGACCTTGGCAGCAAAGTTAAAAGGCACATACCTAGGTAGGTTACATAGATCATTACGATATAAGTTACGTACTACTTCACAATCCAGTTTCAGATATGTAAATTAGTGTCAACTCAAAATTATCTAGCAATTATTCTATATATGTCTAAGGAGGATAAGGCGTGAAAAGACGTGCACTAGCGATCATAGTCTCGTAACACTAACAACTCAATGCGGTCTGGATCGACACCCGCGAGTCCCTCAGTTACGTGGAGTCGGGTTCCACTTGATGTACTTGCTCACTTGGCGTGCATGTCCAAAAAGACCCATGACGGCAGTGAGCACGAGCTGTGGAAGGTATGTTGCTGCGAATATCGGCATCGAGTACCAGCGACAGAATTCGGAGCGCAGGTGGAACGTGACCCAAACTGTACCTGCCAAGGCGAGAAGACTAGAAAGGAAGGAGAAAGCGTGGTGAGCTGACGCGTTGCTTGAATACAAAACCATTGAAAAATTGAGACATACCTGAAAATGAAGAGCCACCATGCAATGGGGTATTGGAAGAAGACCAAGATATACAAGTCGTGCCAGCTCTTGGGGAACCGAAGGATAACAACACTAAACACCAGACACAGGTATTGGGTAATAAGATAGTAACTGAGCTCTCGGACAAGGAGCAGTGACATAATTCCAAAGCGTTGACGCATGTCGCGAGTTTTACCTTCTGGCGCCCGACTCCATATAAGGTGCATATGGCGAATACTGGCTTGGATCCAGCCTTGAGACCATCGTAGACGCTGTTTCCAGAATGCCGACATAGACACTGGGGCAAGCTCAAAAGATGTAACGTTGAGATCATGCACTGCTTTGGCTCCTCCACCAAAGGCACGAAGGGCAGAATCAATGTCTTCCGTGAGCATGGAATCGTCCATTTTGAGCGCGCGTAGAAGTGATGTGCGCCAGTAGCCATTTGATCCACAGAAGAGACCAAAGTGAAACATCTCCGCGCGTCCTGGGTGAGAGACAGCGTAAATTTTGTCGAACTCTATTCCGATCATTGCAGTCATTACATTCTCGTCAGTGTTTAGGATCACACAGCGTCCCTGGACAATATCCAATTCTTTGTCCTTGACAAATCGCTCCATGGCCCACCGTGGTGCATACGGATGTGGGTAGTGGTCGCAGTCAAAGATGGCTGATACATCAGCGTCGGTCTGCAAGGCAGTGCAATAGTAATTGATGTTGTCTGCTTTGGACTTCGAGTTCGGCACCTTGACAACCCGGAGATTTCGGGGATTTTGTGCCATCAAGTCAAACAGGTCTCTCTCGAGAGGCTCAATCGCGTAAGGTGTGTTGTAAAGCAGATTGACGCGGTACCTGTCCCGGGGGTAGACGATTTCTTCAAGGAGATATTTCATGCGATCCATGACAATATCTTGCTCATTGGGTAAATATGCCACAACAATAATGTCTAGCTTAGGAAGGTCGCTTTCTGCAGTTGGGAACTTCCAATTATTCTTGGCTACCTTATCGAGAGCCCTTTTGGCATCCTGAAAAGTTCCCAAGGCTATCACGGACTCAACCACCGTGGCTGTTGCGATGTATGTGTTGGTCATCAAGTAGATAAACCAAAAGACTTCGGTGATTTTTGAGGTAGCATTCATGTAGATGGTGGTTGAAAAGAAGAAATAGGAAAAAACTAGGAAAAACGGTGTCCAATCCTGGACACCATCCGATGCCGTGGTGAACGCCCAGGAAACATCGTGAAAAAGTTTCCGAAAACTGGAAGATATGTTGTCACTTCTTTTTGGAGGCTGAATTCCTTCGTTAACAGCTAGCTGAGTCGAAGTAGCTGTGGTCCCGAAGGGATTGGTCTCAAGATCATGCTGCTTTTCCATTGTGGCAGACAATGGCACCGGGACGGTGACTTGTCGGTAGATAGATAATTAACAATTGTATGGAAGGGAGGAAAAGAGTAGAAGCAGCAGAAGGCTAGGTAGGAGGAGTAACCATCAACCTTTCAGATAAGAGGCTTCTACCCTAATTGATGAATATCCCTCTAGTCCTTGGCATACAAGGAATGATTAATATGGCACCAACTTCTTCTTGGCCGGGAAAGATATGTACTTCCTTTTCACTTAGAACAGCACGTCTTCTCCCCACCTAGCTGGCCCCAGCAAGAATCCCGAGCCAGGAAGCAGCCTGGAGGTTACCATCGTAGACCACAGGCACCTCGGGTTAAGAGCCAATCGAAACGCCACATTACATGTCGATCACACATCCAGAAAGAGAAGTATGACTGACAAATCGCACGTATTTATCAGGCACGGCTTGGGCTCCGGTTCCTTTTTCCATCCCGCTAACTGATAACTAACTAAGCGGGCTAATCTTGCGATACTGATCTGGGCTGAGAGCTCCGTCCATCCGTGTTTATGCACCACTAGGACTGATAATTGTGAACTCGCCAAGATTTGCGACAATTAGAGCACGTTGATAGAATAATTCGGTGACGCTGCTTGCGCAAGATTCCCGCCAGCTAGTGAGTCGATGGCAAACACATAGGATCATAACTTACAGCTGACAAGCTAGTTGTTATCTTGGCTGCGCGAGATAGCTAGCTTAGCGTGAGCTACGTTGGGTAAGTCGAGGCGCAGGAGCGGCTCGACGGTAAGGATTAGGGCTAGATAGCTCAACCCACAGTTGCCCGAACAGGAAAGAGTGTGTAAAAATGGGGCCAGTCACCTCAGCTGCGGGAAGTCAAGTTTATTTTTTTTTCACCCGCCTCCGTAACAGGATAGCAGCACGGAGTATGCAAGTACATGTACGTACTAACAGTAATACCAGTATGTACTATGTATCCTTTGTTTCTGGCTCTGTCACAGACCCCACCAGGGCTACATGCAAATCTTTCTTCCGGCTGCAGTAGAATGCAATGCGATGCAATGCGATGCAATGCAGAATGCTGTTTAGTATACGCGTGCTCGATTGTCTCGATCCCTGTCAGTTGCGTGATTAAAGTGTTGTGCTCCGTACGGAGTATTCCGTAATCTTTACGGGTCGAGGCCAACAAAGATGTAGAGCATTTTCGTGATCTGCAGGCACGATGGTGCTGGTGCACTAAAAAGTGACGATTTTGTTGGATGCCGATCAAAGAAGGCGGGGGCCATAACTGGATCTCCTAAAAAAAAATGATAACGTACCAATGGTTCTTGTACCGGTATCAATCATGTCACGGCAATTTTACAAGGGTGTAATTGAGTTCTGGATACGACCTCTTGGTCTTGTTAGTGTTACAGATAAGCTATTAAATTCGCCTGTTTAGCCGGTGGATACCAGTTGGCATCTCGATGGGTACATCTCAGAGGGCTCGGAAACCCGTATGTCGATCACTGAAGAAGCCTATACGTACTCTTGATCCATCGCTTGCTCGTAACTTACAATCTAGCACTCATGCTTGTGCAATCCCATCCACAGCTCTCAATTCTATTGCCTTAATGTCCTGGCCATTTCTCTCTTGCCAATGACTTAGTATAAACTTTTTCCCCTTCTGAGGTCTAAGGTTATCTATTTTCTTACACCCCAGAGGAGCTATCTTCTATTGCCATACTGCTTGGACTTTTATCGCATTTTCCTGGCGCGTTGCCGAAGGCTATGATGCTTTCGTCAGCATGGCAGGGTCTGCTTTGCACCCTACTACTGGTTTTGACACCTACCCACGCTGCATCGTCCATTGAATACACAGACGTGCAAAGTTGTTCCTGTGGTTTCTATGATGAATCTGCAGATCTTTATTTCACAGAGTCGACAATTGTTTACTTTAACGAAACCGGGACCAGCATACCATCGGACTACGTCGTAGAAGAATTTGCTCATCACTATGATATCGGTTGGAATAACATGTATCGCAAGGGTGCGGCGGTGGATAATGTCAAGATTGTTAATGACACCACTGCTCGCAATCTGACAAGCTTGCAAATGTCCTGTGACCCCTCAACTCATGAGCATCTAGTTGTCGGGTCCAGCATTCGTACTGCACGTCAGGATATCTTTTTTGGATCGTTCCGCAGCACGCTTCGTCCAGCACGGAATTATACGAGGGGTTCCGTGATATCCATGTTTTTGGCCCATAACCAGACCGAAAGCTGGCAGGTCGATGTCATGAATACCGATAACAGCAGTCAGGCTTGGGTCGACATGTTGATGCAGGGCCAATTTGCAAATACCTGGTTTGGCGCCAATTTCACCAACCTCACCCAAGAGGGAATGGAACCATGGTATTACACCGAATATCGTGTTGACTGGACTCGAGAGGGACTCAACTACTCCATTGGTGGCGATTTGAAGATGAACTTCAATAAGTCCGTCAATTCCACTATTCCATCGACACCCGCCCCGTTGACCTTTCAACATTGGTCTCTGGGGAACAAGTACACTTCACAGGGCCCGCCAGACATAGTAAACCTGGCTAATATCGGATACACGCGACTATTCTTTAATTCTTCTACTTGGAACGATACCTACCGAAAGGCCTATGACGAGAGATGTTCTGTCCAGGACGCATGTTCTATGGATGACTTTACACTGCGTGGAAATTCCAGTTATACGTCGGAAAGTTTGAAGGCTTGGAAGCAGCATCAACCTCCGTACCGAATTAAATGGGTTCCACTAGCAATGGACATTGTATTCGGAGCCATTTTCCTTATACTCACCACCAAGACTCTATGGCGTCGTTTCACCTGGAACAAATTCCTAATCTTTTTGCGCATACGTGAACCGGAGCCGCCAAAACCAAAGTCGTTCGCACCTCCAGAACCGGCACCATCGACAGATGGAAGCTCCGACGGTGTTCGTGATTATTCTGGCGATACTACACCTCCTCACGCTGGCGGTGGCGCTGACATTTCTCGAAATGCGTCTTTCAACACGTTGCCTCCATATAGGGGAACTCAAACTCCCCTTCCTCTATACCAAAGTCCTTCTGTCTCTCGTCGGCCATCCTTGTCAAACATCGCCGGCCACAATTCCAACTTCCCAGCTAGTTTGAATGGCACTGTTCAGGGCGAATCCTCTCGCGCAGCTTCTAGAGCAGCTTCTCTGTACGCTGTGCCTCAGCTAGAACAGTCTTCACAAACGGGTGCTCAATTTGACACCTCGAACATTTCAACGGAGGTCACAACAGTCAGCGAGTCCGTTGTTAATGGTACCCGTATTGAATACAGCACAGAAACACACACCGAGGGACAGACACAGGTCAACACGGAGGCTGCTAATGCAGCAAAAGAAACCCAGGACAAGTCCGCAGAAGTAGGCAAGGATGGGAAGAACGCTAAACCCGCTGCTGCTGCCTCCGCAAAGCCACCTCGCATTGATTACTTGGCAGGCTTTATCTCTATTAGTTCTCTGTTAGTCACGGCCAATCACTTCGGGTTGACATACTTCAGCGCTGCAATTGAACCTGGGAGTTCGCCTCACTATCATAGTGAGATTGTTGCGAGGATGACGTTTGCAACTTACTTCCTAGATCCATTATGGATTGGGCCCTTCTTGATGATTTCAACACGTTTCTTGACATCGAACTACATACGTACTGGAAATTTAAACAACATGGCACAGAAAATCGTTGCGCGTCCTTTCCGTCTTCTGACTCCCGTTGCCTCAATTGCCTTGCTGGAATATTTCTTCATGGATGCCGGTGCCCTCGATTGGCTGCAGTCCCTGCCATCCGTGACTTGGTCAGATTGGCCATTTGTGGCGATCCCTGCTAATCCAGGCATTTACGTCTCTGAAATCCTCCAACTCGCCTTCCTAATCCCGAATGCCGCGCCAATGATTACTAACAATTACTGTACCGGTGTGCTATGGACGATCCCTGTGCAGCTACAAGGTGCATGGCAGACGCTACTTGGTCTCATTATGATCCGTCAGATCAAAAATCCCTATAAACGATTTGGATTTTATCTTTTTTGCATTATCATGCACTGGTATGCTTTGTCTTGGGGAAGTTATTACTATGTCGGTACAATGTTGGCCGATCTAGATATTACCTACAAATACAAGCAATGGGTCCAGCCTAGAGCATGGGCCTACTGGCCACTGTTGATTTTCCTTAGCTGTGTCGCCATAGCCGGCTTCTCTATGGACCTGATTACTCAACACAACGGCGTCAATTATGCTGAAATCGAATATGGATGGCACCCCGACACCGCCACAGGCCTCACTATACTACAGGCCAACGCGGACTCTTATCCAGATTACTTCATACCTCGTTTGAATGCATTCTTGTCGACAATTACCATGCAGGCCGTGGTGGAAATCTGCCCAACCTTGCAGAAAGTTTTGTCTGTCAAGGTACTCCAGTGGCTATTCCCGCATATTTTCAGTGTCTATCTGATCCACGGATTTATTATCTGGTCGGTTGGGTCCTGGACAATGCTTTCCATGTGGTCAAAGGGATATCCTTACTGGCTATGCACGCTGATTACCGCAATTACCTCTTATGGTACACTATTCGCATCGCTACCGTTCCTGACTCCTCCAATTGAAGCCCTGGGCAAGGGATTTACTGTGAGGCTTTGGCAGTTCGCAAGCACGGAGCCAGTTCCGCGCAAACCGACAACTTATCCATTTGGAAAGGAACTTTTGACTCGGCGACATGAGCTTCAAGATCCTTCTCCATCGCCCAGTTTAAAAGCATCGTCTGTCACCAATGAGAAGAGTAAAGAAGCCCAAACGCACGTGAAGGAGCTGAAGTCGGGCAAGATCATGGAGCATATTAATGAATTTTGAAATCGTATTTTATTTTCGATTTAGAATTATCTTGTGGCTGTTGCTTTGTACGTTTTTCATTTTGGTTGTGATATTGCATTCGAAGTTATGAATGAATGTCACTGGTAATACATAGAGCAGAATAGAATATGCCATTTTTCTGAGCACTCAAGCTAGTTAATATCTTACAAGTTTCCATTCATAATTGGTGTTACGGAGGCTTTGAGAGTAACCGTGGTTAATTAATATCATCACTCATCTTTAAATTCCCTAAGGGTCAACGTCCTTGTAGGCCCGTTTCTCCCTAAATTGTGTACAATCATAATAAGCACTCCGCAGACCATGCCTAATTTAAATGATAAACGAAGAAAGTGATGAGAGGCACGAAAGAGCAAGCTGGATCAACTTGGGTGATTCTGCACCTTCGTGTCATTTTGCAGACACAGTTGTTTAGTCGATAAAACAATAAAAGGGTATAATTTCTAATAAAACACACAAGAGAAAAAAAATGTAGTCGTCGATGATCACCTACTCGAAGACAACCAAATTCTCAAAATTTGAATATTTGGTTTTTCTTATACCCTAACTCGCCGAGAATGCCTGACGCTCCGGTCAATGCGCTTTCCATGGCAGGGGGTCCGCACACAAACACTTTCGTATCTGTCGATGATGAAAAAGCTGGCAGGACTTCCTTCAGAAGCTCCTTAGTGACGCGTCCCTTGCGGAAAACTGAATTCTCGTTTGGCTCGGAGACTGTATAAACAATCTTAAACCGGCCGGGGAACTTTTTCTCGTAGTTCTCAAACTCCTCGCGCATAAGGAGATCTCGTTCAGTGTTGACTCCAAATACAAGCGTCATCTTAGTTCGATCTTCAGGGTTGTCAAGAACGCCCTTGATAAGTTGATAGAGCGGTGTGATACCAGCACCGCCTGCAATAAGAGTCACGTGGTCATAGTGATTCGGAACCCAAGAATATGCCTTGATGGGGAAAGCGAAAAATAGTGAGTCACCCGGCTGCAGGGAGTGAATGTGTGTGCTCGCTTTTCCATTGGGGTACTTTTTGACCATGAGATCAATGAAGCCTGGCTGTGCTGTAAGGGGCAGAAAGAATGTCAGCGGGAGATGCGTCACAGACGAATAATATGCAGCAAAAATCAAAGGACGGTTAACCTACCAAGGTCGCTCACTGGTGTATATGGCCGTATAGCAGGAGTTAGACTCCCTTTTGGCCATGAGAAGGTCAAAACAGATGCTGCATGCCACCTGTTAGCGCTGTGTCTGATTTCATGAGCAGCATGTGGATCCCAGGGAACTTACAGACGACAGTGAGACCAGTTTCATCTTTGGCGTTTGGAAAAGCAAAGCGCAGTCGTTTGGTGTTGTGGTTGACATCCTCTGTGTGCTGCAGCGTGAGACTGCCTGTCAATCCGCCGCCAAACACTTTTCGTGGTTGGGAAGACGTCGAGCTCTGAAAATACGAGTAGGCTGAATAGAGACCACCGGCGGCAACGAGGCCAAGCACCAAGTTAGGGAGGGCAGCTTGTTTGGCAATTAAGCCCTTGGTGGGTAGAGCCATGGTGTTTCTGGTGTTGGTCGCGATTTATGGATGGCTGCTGGAGAGTGAGAGATCTGAATGCAAATGCAGAAGAGTCAATTGTGTTGATTCTGGCTTCTTGGACGAATTGCCAGCGACTGTTGCACTCTTTTATATCCAGACTGGCTGTTGTGGATGGTCGCACAAATCGGAGGCCGTCCTTTGGAGAGCTCCGACAGCGACGTCGACAGTGGGACGGCGGGCCCCTGCAGCTGCCCAATTGAGCGGTTTGATTGGCTGATCTGTGTAAGGCTGGCCTATCAGCGCTCGGCACGAGCATCGGCGGTCCGACATGCCGACGCCCGCGCCCACGTGATTCGCCAGGAGAATCTTTTTCAACGCATTTACATAATACTATTTAGTATTTACACTAAAAATATAAGCATAAATAGTTAAATACAGATACGACTTTCTATATTCTGCTACAACTAAGTGATTTCATTGGTCTACGGGATCGGCCGTGGAAAACCTTGGAAGCATGCATGGATGGAAAGACGGCAAGTAATGGGTTTCCGATCGGCCATGTGTCTATGTATACTAACCCCCCCCGAGAGGCAACAAGATCGGTGTATTCTTTGCTCAAAAGCATAGGAAGGTAATGGCCATATATGTCACTTGGGTACATGCTCATGACCTTGATAACAATTGGGAGATACCCAAAAAGTAATGAATAGGGAAGAATTAGCCGAGGGACCTGTGAACGTAGGACTAATGATAAGAGCAATATCAGGAGACTATGGTAGCACTTGCAATCCCATATTTATTGGAAACATCACGAACCAACGTCCTTACTTGGTAGAGGCGAATGCAGGCCTTTGCTATGCCGATCACGATGACAACGAAGACTCCTTTAAGCACAGTCTGCTTGAATGCTGTCGCATCTGTAGATGCCAACATTGTAGTGTGCCGAGATACAGCTTTTTTTTCAGAGCCCTAAGATGCAAAATTACTGCAGCGCATTTAAAGAAATAAAAAATCCATAGCTGCCTGGGGAAATATATACAAATTAACATCTACACTGCTACAGACGATTAACCAGCCTTTCCTATTTCGGAGGTTTATTCGGAATTAAAAACAAGCAACCAATCAGGAGCTCAGATGCTTCTTTCCTGCAGCCAATCATAAAAGAGTCTTTTGTTAGTTCGCGCCTTTTAAGCCAATCACATTAAAGTGGATACGATAGGATTCTACGCTTTAGAATATGTGAACTACACATAATTCATTATTCAGTTTTTACATGAAATTATAGATATTTGTTCAAGTTAAACATACCTACATGCTATAGGTAGCCTTGGAAGGTTCCTCTAATTATGATTTTTTTCTGGAGCACGGCTGTACATGTATGTACATACGTACATGTCAGCAAGGCAGCTTCAAGCCCAGCGGCACGGGTGGCGTTTGAGCCGCGTGGGCCGTACAAGGCTATCATCATCTTTGGTTTGCTCCCCAAAGCCGCGGACCCAAGAACAGGAATGTGGAACAAAATATTTAATATACAAGACTATCCATTGTCTTTGGTCATTTTCCCTCTCTGATATTGTCCCTTACTTGGATAAACATCGAGGGCCATGGAACACCCAGTCGACGAGTCGCTTCTCCAGCCGTCTCCAGTTCGCATATTGGTCCAAACACTTACGAACCTCGTTCCATCTGATGACTTCAAAACATTTCCCGATGATATATTCCGTAATAAACTGACATCAATGCTCGATCGCATCTGCAAGTATCACTGGAACCGGGACTTCAGCCCTGATATCCATCGCTGGAACACCTATGGCCACGACTTTGGCTATAGCAACCGGCTTTGCTTTTTCCTTGTGGACTATGGGACAGCTATAAATGATAGTGACGTACCCATCTTGTCTTATGAATGGACGGGAGAGCTTTTGTACGATGGTTTCTCTTTTGTCATTGAGATCACTGCTATTAACTTACAATAAATAGCAAGCCCAAGCCAGAACTTCTCCAGTCTAAAGAGGTACAAGACGAGCTTAAGAGTTTCCCTTTTACTCCTCTACCGCCCGAGAGACGTGAGAAGCCTCCTATAAGAGAAATTGTCAGGGGAAGACTTCGTGGGCTCCAGAAAATTCCGGACAAAGAGCTCGAATACCTGAGAGAACACCCTGAGGATATGGAATGGCTCCGGAAAAAGGTCAGGCCTCGGTTTTGGTCTAATCTCCTGGGCCAGATGGAAAAGGAATTGGGAGAAAATTGGGGGAAAGGGCACATAGAAGAGAGACGGTCAGAAGAGAAGACAGAAGAAAAAACAAGGGACGAATAAAGTACTATGCGCATAATTTTGGTGTTTTTATCTAGCCTCTGGTTGCAACATGAAGGGCTTTGCTGGGAGTACTCGATACCCAAGACAATTTTGATTTATTTATTTGCAGGGGAATTGAAGCGGAGGGATTATCAAGAGAGCAAATGAGCGTCCTTGATCTGCCTATGTAGTTTGTCTATGTTAGATTCTTTTGAAAATTTGTTTCAGGGCAGTCATGGTACTTCGGATTAAGGGTCTTACCATCACAATATTACATCTCTTGTACTGCATGCATATTGGCTATTAAATCCCGCTGTATTTCTAGGCTATAGGAGATAGAAGCATCCAAGGGCCTGTCACGGTAAGTGTCGTCGCTCAGGTTCACACTCAGGTTCACAGGACAATGATTCTCACTGTACATGCTGTACTGTGAAATTGGGTATCCTGCAACATAATTGCTGGGGCTTATCACCTAATTCTACTAACTAGTTTGCATACAAGATCAATCAGAACTCATCATCTACTTCGTACGTAAGCCAGGGGGTTGGTCTGTACATCCTCGGCAATTTCATGACTTTGGCGTAGAAAAGAAACTAGTAAAGTATAAAAAAACATATCTAATAAGACTCTAAAACAAGACCTCCACGTCGTACAGATCAAAATCTTTCCTTACACTTCTTAACATCAAAAACGACACCCGCAACCGACCCGCCGATAAAAAACACTTCCAGTTCCGTGACATACAGAACAGTCAAGATCTGCTGAGTATGCCACGTTACGTCCTGAACCTCCGCATTCATTGCACATCACATATCTATCCAAGTAGCCACTCCCAGCGCATTCCTCGCAATCAGGATCGGGCCTTCTTGTTCGACCGCGGCCAACAGACTTGTCACTATTGGCACTGCTGCTGCTGCTTCTATTACTGCGTGGCATTTCTCTCTGCCTATACGAGAATTAGTCAAACTCTACTAACACCTCTTGGCGGAAGGAAATCTTCATACTTTAAAGAAGGTCGGCTTCGTGATGATACCCAGTTATGAAAACCGAGAAATGCCGTCCGGAACCTTATATACCAGACGAAGTAGGGCTGAAGGTTGAAGTGGAAAGAAAAATATAGTATACCAAGGTAACGGTATGGTATTTTGTGAAATTAAGCATATAGTATAAAGATAAAACAGTTGATGAAAATTGTCACTTGGAATTTAATATGTCTTGCAGATAGTCAAAATTCCTTGAGTTCGAAGGGATTGGGGTTGTTTAAATATGCCTCTTCCTCTAACATATTGTAAGTCATTGTAAAAAAAACACCGGCTTTGAAGTGTATGTGGCTGCACTATACTTGGCCCAACTCGATACGGCCTTGTGGTGATCCTTGTGGTGATCCTTGTGACACAGTGCCACAGCTTTCCAGCGTTGGAAGCCTATCAATTCTGGGGCTCAATCACCCGGGCATTTTTTCGAACTATCTAGCGCATTTATTTTCAAGTTAAATAGTCTATTTATCCTCTCCTGACCGGAATTCTATTCACGATCCCTGATCAGCCTAGTCTCATACTCGTGGTTGGTGATCAGTTGACTTCAGTTTTACACCTAGGTCAACAGGAGAGTCCATGTTATTTATAAACTCGATATAGTAGCCTCGAGGCTATCATAACCAGTGAATCTTACCGCCGCGATTGATAGTCAAAACGATAGTCCTCCTTCATTACGTAGACACTTTGGGGTGTGAAACAATGGGTAGCTAGGAAAGTCTTGAATTAAGCATATGGACAGTTAAACCACTGACATAAATAATTCATTGTTCAGCTTTTACATCGCCACGCTTCAGCCCCATGAACAATTTATTCCGTGGCAATGAGTGCCCGAGACCCTCTAGTCCATTTGTTAGATGACTGTGCCGCCGGAGGCTGAATTTGGACATCGTCGCTTAGGTATCGGACTGAAAAAACTCGCCTTGTCAAGGCACATTAATGAATCAGTAGTCAAATTTATATTTGTATTAATGAGGCTTGCAATCAACAAGCTCTTCGCAACCATGGCGAATTTGAAAGAGTGACAAATGTAGGCGACCGTAAAGGCAAATTTTCGATGGCTCTCGTTTAGTATCATCCTCCTTGTCGGAATACATACCTCCAATACAGCCCTAAGGGGATTGGCGTAGGATGATAATCCAAGTATTGAAGCCTGATCATTGCTTTCTATTATCGAAGGGCGTGGTACTAAAGAAAGGGTTGGCTTTCGCGAGTTATGGAGTACAGTCACTGCATTGCCCCAATGATTGCAACACGAAGTATTTCAATTACGAATTTACGCTGCTCATTAATAGGCAGATAATATCAAGATATGAGAGGTCTTTTTGTTTTTTGCGGTGACGTCGTTTGTTCCATCATCCATGATATCCTGCAGTTCCACTTGAATCATTCCACATACCTACAGATCGGAATGCGACATCCCTTGGTTCCAAATGTTCAGATGTTATGAGTCCATAATTTCATTTTCGTAACTTCTGTTTGCATGCATTTTTATATAGAATCCAACGTTTCCTGGTGGTAATACATCATGGCTACGCCATTCCCGCAATGACACCCATGGATCTGTAGCCCTCGTAAATCGCGACAGGTATATATGAGGGATGTAACCACATGAAACAACAAAATTCAAACACCTAGGTATACGGTTTATAAAATCGTGTTGCTTCAACTAGCATATACCAGACTCAATTCCACAATCACTACGCAATTTACCATCAGGTCAAAGAAGGAAGATGCCTTCTCGCGATAAGTACACGGATCCAGAATTGCGAGACCAAATAAAAGAGGAAGTTCATGCCTCTGATAAAGGTGGCAGACCAGGCCAATGGTCTGCTCGAAAGGTGCTTCTTTTCTCTGCTGGTAGAGAACATCGCTGACCGCACCAACCACAGGCGCAATTGATGGCATCAGAATACAAGAAACGTGGCGGATCATATACCACAGACAAAGAAACAGGCCAAGACGAATCGCAAAAGCACCTCTCACAGTGGACTGAAGAGCAGTGGCAGACGAAGGAAGGCGATGCTAATGCGACTAAAGATGATGGGACTAAAAAGCGTTATCTGCCGAAAAAGGCATGGGAGAATTTGAGTGAAAGCGAAAAGGAGGAGACTGAAGCAAAAAAAGAGGAGGGCGAGAAGCAAGGGAAACAGTACGTTGGAAATACGGAGAAGGCGAAAGAGCAAAGGAGGAGGGCTAGTAAAGAGGAATCTGAATAGCGGTTCATCTAGGAGCATTTCATTATCATGAGGTCCATATGCTGCTTTATTTCATCGTGACATCGTTGCCTCAGGCTTTCTGAAAAAATCTAGATAATTAACTAGTTACAGTCTGGTAATGGTAGTTGGCTAAGAAGCAAAATGCTTACCACCAAACATTGGCATTGCTAGAAAAGCGTTGGGCGCGCTTTTGTTTCTCCGCAGCTAGAGTAAGTAGTATTCTTCTCCTCCCTAAATTTGGCTTCATTCTCAGCCACGCGTTTCAAGATTGCAACTGCAAGTTCGGGATTGTCTATAAGAACCTCATTCCCACCGGCACGGGATAAGAAATGCTGGATATTGGTTGCAATGAGCGCTGTAATACTATCGCGGAATTTACTTTCGTCCGGAGGAGTGGAGCGCCAGATATCTTGAACAAACTCTGGGAAGTCTGCGGACATCCAGTTTGAATTTGCCCAGTTCATGATTCGAGTAATCGCGAGTTGCTGGAGAGGCGGAATGTCAAACTTACCCGCAGCCAGATATACTCGAAGGTTATGGAATGCCACTGTCGAAGATTTAGAATTGCTTATTTGTTCGTAATCTTGAAGATAGCAGAATGACAAAACGCTGGATATTGTTCTGACATCATCTTCGGGCAGACTGACGCGCGAATTCACTGCTTCCTTTGCTAGGCTGTCAGAGAGAGAGAAAAGGGCATAGGCTGACCAAGGTATCTCACTTACTTTGAATCCATCTCTTAGAGCGGCATAAAAGAAGGATGACTGAGAGCAAACAATTGTGCGGTGTACTTTGAAGTCGTATTCTTTGCAAGATATTGTCATATCTGCGTATTGTCCAGTTTCGAGCAGACTCTTCATAACAGCCTCAAGATTTGAGAAACCCATGCTCGAATTTTGTTGCGAGGAGACATGTAATGACAGCGGTTATTTGACAAACTGTGCTTACATGGTGCTTTCATGAAGCAAATAAATTGTGTGGTGTGCATCATCTAGCGAGAGTCTCTAACGAGCCCTATATATACGCCCTGGCGGTACCATATTGAGCACCGCCGTGGAGCGCTAGATAATCCGGATACCGGAGGGAGCCGCAGATATTCTCGCTTGATGGGGATTTCCTATACATGTATATGCATGCAGGGGAGCAAATAACGATTCCCAAATCCTGTGATGACCACTAGGTTGGAACCTTCTAACATACCTAAAAATTCTAGTCAAGTACGTGCCTAGGTAGCAATCAGAAAGCTTGCCTAGGTGCTCATTAATATATATTACGAATATGATCATGAAACGTGAGCGTAATGATAGATTGAATAGTGTGACATGGACACTCAGATACAGCCACACATGCCGCAAGGCAGGCGTTCTTCCAGCTATTAAAATTAATGCGATAATGCAGGAGAAAGAAAAGAAAAACAATGCACGATGCAAGTCTATTTCATGTATACAGAATGGGTATATCTAGGTCGTTAGAAAACAAGACGCCTCCATGAAGAGAGGAATAAAAATGATAGATGTTGCGCCATGAGTATGTGAAAGGTAGGGGTGATGAGAGGTGGAAAAGAAGTCTTTTAACTTTCAAACAATAGCATCGCGGTCATCTATCCAGACCAACTCCGGATGATTCTCAACATCATCAAGATGCACGGTGGCTGAATTCGGGATATATTCATTTAACCCGTAAATTTCTTTCAGTGAGCCCAGTTGTCCAGCAACAAACTTTTGAAACATATCTTGTAAGTGGATGTCCTGTACTGCATGCATTCCAGGCTCGTAGCCGCGGATACACAGATATTCCAAATTCGGGGGAAGGACGTCGGCAAGAGCCGTGGTAGAGTGGGAATCGGCGGAAATTCCTTGTGCCATCTGGAAGAGACATTGCACCCCAATGCTCAGTCTTCGGAGGGCTGTGAAGCTTCGAAGACAACCCATCTGTAGGAAGATGAGTTTGACAACCGATTGTTGGTTCATGAATGCCTGGCGGTCCTCTTCCGTCTCGTCGTCGTCCATTTCCGTCCCTGAATCGGCTAAATATTCCTCGAATTCTTCGTATTCGAGATCGTGAGAGTAATCTGAATCGGTGTCAAGATCAAGCGACTCCAGTGACTCACTATGGAGGAGCAGCGCTCGAAAGATAGCAGGGAAGCCCATGTTCCAGCTACCCGTATCGAGGGTGGCGCGGCCGCCGACTGAATGAGTGAAGTGTTTAAGTCTTTTTGAGGATGCGATTATCGAACAGAGAAACATGGTCGGTAATACAGAGTGAACCAGCTCGATGTGGTGTAGATTGGAAGTTAACGGAGGAAAGTCCTCGCGGCCATTCTCGTCAATTTCCATACCGCCAACGCGGACATGTTCGATAGAAGGCAATTGATGGAAGAGGGACATGTGATATAACAGATCGTAACGGTTAAAATATAACGGGTCATTATCGAGGGCGTCGTCGGTGTGAAGAAGGTCGATACGCTGTAATCTTTGTAGAAATACGGAATTGAATATGCTGGTACAATGCAGAAGAAATTGCTCTAGCGGTAAGGGAGGATAACCCTGTCTCATATGTCGTCCTATTGGGCGCAGCTTTAGTGACTCCAAGTTGGGAGAAACCGACATTAAAAGGGCTGCAAGAGCTTGAATCATGTGTGAACCGCGCGTATGTCGACCGCCTCGTGCTCTGGATCTGCTCAAGTCAATTTAGTATGCTTTCCCAACATAGCAACTTTTTGCTACCCAGAGATAACAGAAAAAAATCGAAGATGAATTCACTCAGAAAACTGGGGGTATGACGTACGAATAAAAGCCATTTGAAAAATCGAGGTCAAAATTCCTTTGGAGAAGCATATTGAAAACCATCTCTTCTTCCACGCCGTACCATCCAGCGTTACGAATGGCCAGTCTTAATAGTAAAGCGTCCTCTTCGGAGAGATATCTCTGGAATGCCGTTGGCTTGTAGTGACCGTGGAATTGCGTGTCCCTGAGTATATCGATATGGCGAATATAGAGGCCGAGTTCTGGCTGTCGAAGAATTGACATCAGTAGCTGGAATGCCTCGTCGCAATCCTGTTCGGACCGTAGCCGGATCGTGTCTGGAACATTAATAGGATCAAAGCCAGGCGCGGTTTTGTACATGTCCATGTTCATGTTCATATTCATGCCCATGACATTGTCCATGGGCAATATCGTGCTGGTCGAAAGCGCGGCCATGGTCGACACGCGGAAGAAGAGGGGGATATCCATTTCCTTCTCCATGTATGTGAATGGTTATAGGCACGGAGGCCCCCTCATGAGCCGTGTCGTGCTCAACCCCAACTGCGATCGCAATATATAGATATGGCCTGTTTCCTTTGCTTTTCCTTCTTGTTATATGCTCGCTCTCAGCGCGCCCGAGACGCCCAATGTGCCACTTTTTTCCTCCCGGGTCGATTGGATATTGAAAAGGCTCGGCATGTAGTGGTGATCCGACAATGAGGGAATGGTTGCTATCTGATTCCGTGTTGTTTTATTCCGTGCCTTCTATCGATATAACGACAAGCCGAGGTCCATCCGAGCCTAAGCGTTTATCAAAACCGAGAGCTGCCAAATTCCTTCCCGAGTGTAGGCGATGTTCATGCCCGACGGCCGTGGGAACGCGAACGATTTATAGAGCCGGACATCGGTATCAATCCAAGGAAGGGATGTGAGGATGCGAGGATGCCACGGCGGGATGAATGAATGTTCTTATCGGAAAGAGACAGGGAATCAATTCAGCCAAGGGAAGGGAGGGGAGGAAAAACAACAAGTAATGGCTTATAAGGAATGAAAATCCCCAGGATTAATAAAACAGTGGGAGAAAGAATGCCATTGACGCAGTTGGCAGTGGTAGTAGCGTGCCTAGGACAGATCGGGGAAGCAAAGGAAAGCTCACAGGGCAGCGGCAGCGTCAGCGTCAGCAGTCGAGGGGGAGTAGAGTGAAAGAAAGGAAAGCTCCCTCGTTAGCGGCGGCGGCGGCATGTCCCAGCTGCAGTGGCACCTAGAAAGAGAAATGGAAGGGGGAAAAAGAGGCGTTGAAGCTGGTTGATATCGCGGGTGGAGAGCTGCGGGTCGGAGGACATGCAATGGCCCCGATAGTATTTTCCTATTCGAGGTATTCCTGGATAGTTTACGGCGGCGGTAAAGAGCAATACGCACCGCGACGGGCGGGCGGCCGGTATGTTACGGTGGAATACGCAGGGCGTACAGTACAGCGTGCGCCTTCTATATTAAATTCATAATCATAATGCACCGTACTACTCCGTATACATGGTTTATATGGAGTGCTATGGCACACAGCACTATATAACAGGATATAGTACAATTAATACGTACTATGCAGAATAGCAGACCACATACTCCGTATATTTAATTATTTACAATAATTATTACATGGGCAATAGTATGCGTATATAGTGCAGTTAGTCCACGCTCTCAAACACTCTACACTGCACATCCTACATACAGCATGACTGCGGTCCCTGCAAATATCATTCCCGTTCGCTCGACTTTGCTGTCTGGCATTTGCTTTCACTGCATGTTCACCATCTTTTAGGCTAAGTCTGCAGACGAGGGGCTTTGGCTGCAGCACCAGCTAAGTACTTCCCCAATCAAGTTAACACCCGCCCGGATAAAAGGTAGCTCCGTGCGCCCGGGATTGCGATCACTGCCGATTTAGCGCCGCAGATCTGAGCTAAGCCGCTTGTGGCAGAGCGCTTACTTTTTGCACGCGGTTCCACCCAATCAGACGCCCCGGCGCTTCGGCTAAGGCTGCGTTGGCCCTTGGGAAATGCAAATCATCCCTGTTTGGGTCGAATTTTGCGTATTTGCCTATTCCGGCCACTACGTCCTTTGGGCGCGCACGCCCGGTGATTGGCCCACTCGCTAAAAATGGACGGACAGGGACTAATGCACGTCTTCTCTAGGACCGTGACTGTCATTGCCTACGCCGCATTTGGGTCTAATTTGGGTCTAATTTGGCTGGAAGCACGCGCTATTCCGAATGGGGCACTCCGTTGGGGTATGATTGATCTGCTATCATAGTCTGCGTAGCTAGTCTGAATTGCAATGCCTCAATTTTTGATCGAAATCCATGAATGGGATGGAAAGTAGAAGCCCAGGTAGCAAAGACTTAGAAGAGGACGAGTGAGGAACAAAAAGACAACTAAATAAATGATTTTCTGTTAGGGTTATTGTTTGGGGCCACAATCAGTCGTTACAGTCTTACTATGGCGTAGATAGTTACTATCTACTTAGGTCTTAATGCCACAGGGAATTACATACAAGGGCGCTTCATGCTTCCAGCCCTTTCTAGAAACAGTCACTACCCACAGCGTATATTGAGTCAGTGGCACCGCTTTCTCCATAGCGACGCTATATTATATACTCCCTAAGGTGGACATAACTGGGGAACCTCGGAAGCGCTGAATCGAAACCTTGCCACCTAGGTGGGAATTAATGTATTTATTTTCGTCTATAACCACGCAGAACTTCGCTATAAAGTGTGCGAAATAGACTCGTCATATTCAGTTGTACACATGAATATAAATATATCACCTATCCCGTACCTCGCAAAGTATCTAGCAGTAGTATACCCCTCCGCGGAAGTCACCACACTTGACTCGAATGTACACATCAGCGCCCAGGCATTCGTGCATAGAGTTGCATCTCAAGAATATCAAAAGGGCCTCTAGCCGTTAACAAAGTTTCCGTCCCTTTCCTCGCCTAACCAAGAGAGGTTGCTTTTTACCATTACTATGGAGTAGATGGCCAGAACATAAAACGCTGCCTGCATAAGCTATTTCAACACTACATAGCAGTACGGAGTACGGAGTACATACTCGGTAGGTACAATGCCCGCATAATTGCTTAACGTAAAGCGTCATTCAATCTCCCTGAGCTGTCTTGACGATGTCTTTCTAGCAAATGTTCTAAATTATTTCAGCCCTAGTATGTATGATACTGCAGGCTACGCGCAGCTTTCATGTTACTGCACCGCATGACGATCCAAAGGAAAGAGGTAAATAGGTTTCTAGGGACACGCAGTCTGTCCAGTTTTTAGCTTCTTACCGAAGTACATTATTATGAAGTCGAAGTAGGTGTTGGTCAGTAGTGGCATCTACTATCTCCCAATCTAGTACGTACTGGCTGTTTTCATTCGAATCACCCTCGTTAAGCCCAACCCAGGAAGAAACCGCCAAAGACATAAATATTAAACCAAGCCCATGAACTTTGTAACGCACATCAAGTCATCAGCTATCAATCACCCGATTGGGCTCCACACATTTCCACCTGTAGGGCGGGCCCGGGAAGTGTCGTGGCTGTCAGCCTTGACCCTTTGGTGACCGGCAGTCGGATCATTTCCATCCCATTGGGAATTGACATGATAGTTCAAGAAAGGAAAAAGTCAAAAAGATAAAGGTATTTACCTTTTTCGGTAGTTGGTCGAACATCGGGAGGAAGGTATTGTCGCTTGTGAGGGGAATATTAAGCAAAAACAAAGATATCCATAGAATGCATTACTTTTTGGATTAAATCATAAATGGTTCGCTGATCAGCACGAAGATCAGGAAGAGTGGCGGTGGAGTGGAGGGTCTCCCCTTGGTGGAATTTCCCTATGTGGTAGGTCGGTACTGAACGTTCGGCGAAACCCTTCAGCCCGCCGGGACAGATCTACACTGGCAAGTCACATTATATACACAGTCCACTCGCTCTGGGTTGCATGAATCGCATGGAAAGGCGATTTTCCGGCGTGACGCGCTTCATTTTTTTTTGGTTCTCGTCCGTGTCTCAAGATTCGTTGTTGCAAGGACCCATATATTGATATCTTATTATCGACTAGCAATCGAATCAGCATCCACGGTCTCATTTTCGGTGAGAGCTTGTCAAACACACGACAAACGTGGCTAACTGATGCCTAATCTAAGTAAGATAGCCGGCCCTAAGGTCGAGTTCCAGTTCGAGATACGTCCGGTTTTGCTATTTGAGCTTTGGTATTTGAGCGTAGACTACATTGGAATTTTAGTCGGTGGTCTTGTTTACGATAATGCCGATGAAGAGATAGGTGTCTTCTCGGCTCTATCTTACATCGACCGAGAACTTCATAGGTATTCGCCTGGGGCCATTTATCGTATGCAAAGTTGACCCCTACTTCCCAAATTTGAGTAGACGAGAACTCGGTGACAGAAAATAACAGTACTCAGAACAGCACCCGAGAGATGAAGCTATTCCTTTCTTCGCATAGTGAGGATGATGGTCGATGTGATGTCAGTATGCGATTGGCATTGCTTTGGTCTTCTGATCAGTCACATGGGCGAGCTGGGGTTCTGAGACGACGTTGCGTCGAGACATCTGATTGAGCCTGTCAGCTTGTCGGGGTTTCACTTCCGGATTATGCCAACAGCATTACGCATGACTGTTGCAGACTTGCAGTAGACCTGGATGCGGTGTTTCCTCTGTCACTGGCCAATAAGTTACCTAGGCAGCAATGCTGTGTTTTGAAAAAAGCATTGTTGGAAGCCCATAGTATCACCGCCCCGCGTGTAAGGGAGTAAACAAAGAAAAGCACACGCAGCCGCGCAATTGTCCCCATTTCGTACCGAGGAACAACGGGGGACCCCTGCGTTGGAATCTAAACGTATCCCGCATAATGCACCATTTCATTGTTCTCTCTCCGTGCCGTACGCATGTAATCAGGATCTTGCATTGGAGCCCTTGGAGGACAAGGATACGTCACCCATGCGATGATTTGTTTCATTGACTGAAGTCTCTAGCTACCCAGCACCAATTGCACAAGAGTGCGAGCCCCGAGGCGTAGTGTGTTCCAGAATTTGAAGCCAGCCATCGACTTGCATTGCATCTATGGTAGGTAAATATTTGAGTACTCTCCCTTTTGGTCTAGATGACCGCAAGGCCAGGCACGAAAAATGGCGTTGGCTGGTTTTTGGTTTCTTCTTGCATGTTTCTCATCGTTTCGGATAGGATGTGCCCTTGGTTCAAGAACAAAGAGATGAGTTTATTGGGCCAAAAATCCCAAAATCATCCCGCAGATGGTAGGGATGGTAGCGAATCGGATCCCGAGGCGTGGCTGTCTTTGACTCTTTGCCAATGTCCATTGTCCACCAAATTCACGCAGGAAATTTTCCCCTTTACTCGGATGTGGCCACGCGATGTGCATTGCGGGACTACGCACTAGTCCAGATATGGAGAACACCCTCCACGTATTAGCCAATGATTGGGTCACTATATATAGGCTAAATTAGCGGCTCCGTAATGCCGCAATGCTAGTCCGTATTTGGCTGGTTCTAGACTGTTTCCTATATAAGAAGTCAGCATAGGGCTTCTGATCTTGACTCTCTAGGGCAAGAATGGCATTGCGAAGATTCTCAAGTCTTGCCAGTCAGCTAAGTTGCAATACTGCGCGAGTCTCTCATCACAACCGTTGTATGCAAGATATTTTCTGCTCAGCAATGATCATCCAGTGAGCAAAGTTGGAATTGATTTACCCTTGCTTCAGGTATTATGAAAGCTAACTACCTCGCTCCCTACTCAAAAGAAAGCAATATTAACTTGTATGCACCTAATAATATCGATTGATTTGGTTTCAACGACTTCGTTTCCTTTTCCTGCTGCCGAGTAGGTAGTGATTCAAAATACCACCAGTCCCTTCGAATCTTCCGTCTCACTTTCACCCCGGAACTTTTCTAATCGCCTGTATGCTCCTATATAAAAGATATCACATGGTATCAAAACAACACCCGCCTAGCGGCATTAATCCCACTAATGTCCCATCTCTGCGGTGCCGTCTTCTCCATCCACCTTGACCAATCCCCCCCAAAAGCCGGCCTCATAATCTGTGCATACTCCCAATAATCTGGATACCACCCCGCCCACTCCCAGTCTAAAATTCCCGTAATTTTATTCTGTTCGTCAATCATGATATTGCGAGGCGCAATATCGGCGTGTGTAAACACGGAGGAGTTGGATCGCGGCAGCATATCGGGTAGCTGATGCTCAAAACGACGACCCCCGAAGTGAAAATAGCGCTCATAAATACGAGCCCGCAATTCCATATCACTCATCAAAGGCCGAGCTGGGTTTTTTAAATCCTCAATCAATGGGTCCCCTGTTGGAGAGCCATCAGCAGCACATTGAAAAACGTCTTTGAGCTCTAATGGGCGTTGGATGTCGCGGATATTCGAAATTAAATCCCAAATTTGACGACAAACATACTCCTTTGTTTTCTCGTCAAGGGTATCCCACCTCTTTTCTAGAGTGCATCCAGGAATAAGACTCATGTGTATCTGACCCTTTCGGGGACTGAAATGCTTGAAAAACACCTCAGGAACAGGAACACAGCTGTGTTTCGATACAAGCTCCATTGCCTCAACCTCAGCAGGTTTCACCGCAAACCCAGACTTGACCACCCACGAAGTGTCATACTCAAGCACAAGTCTACCCAGTTGCTTGCTCAGGACACCGATCACCTCCTGGGAGGAGGGTAGACTAAAGATGTCCACGGGCGATGGACATGGGTATAAAGTATCGCCTTCTTTGATATACCGGTTTCCTGGTTGGAGATTGTTCAATGAATAAGGAACGCCGTTGGAATAATCAACCATTTTTCCGGATTCTGTATATGTGTTGCAATGATCACACTCTATCCGGTTATCACTTTCGGATAGAGGTAAGCCCACTGAAAGTCAAAGTTTGAATACATTACTACTATATTACGTAGCATTTGCTATTTCGAGATTGCGATGCAATCACTTTTACCTGTTTATCGGTAACACCCTCGTTCATCCTTCTATTTTCAAGGAATCTTCATGTCAAACAAAGCTATAGCTAAATTTCATCCAGTCAGTTTTGACAACTTCAACTTCAGTACCACTCTCAGCACAAACAGACGAACTTTCAATGCTTTCCTGTTTTTATACGTTCTGTAATTCACACAGAATCATATAATGCAATAAAATATACTTGCATGGCGTGTGCAACTATAAATAACTAATGTTACAGCTCCAATCGTCACTCTATTGGGGAGTAGAAGATTACTTGTTACCTTGAATCGATTACTAAGAGGAATAGATAAAAGAATTAAACCAGCAACCTCTCATGAAAATATCAAATTATCTTTAGAATATGGCCTTTTCAAACATGCAATCGAAATACAGACAGAGGAGACAGGTAAAGAACAGACTGTGACCTGATCAGATAGACAAGTTTTTCGTCCCTCTCTATGCATGCAGAAATTGAAATGTTCGCAGTCAATGTTAATATTCTCTGCTGCATCGATTAGTGAGATTTCATACGTAAAGGGGGACACATAGGTGCTTGTCAGAGCAACAAGATTGGCGATGCAGCTGGCTCTCTAATGCCGAGCAACCCTAATTCATGCTTGCAACACATAGAGACTACCTCGCTTTCTGAGATTACCTCTAAATCAACCCATCACTACTTTTTATAGAGACGGCTAGCCGATAAATTTAATTCCGCTTCCACTCCGTTGTAACACTCAAAAAGAGAGGTTCTAACTTTTCATTTAATTTATCGATAACGTTGAAAACGTGAACGAAGCTCGTTTAAGTGGACCAATGTTTCCATGAAGAAAAGACTGCCTACTACTAGTACCTAGATAATCTACATAGTACCTAGGTTACGCCTTGGTACGAATAGCCTTATACACTGCTAGTTGATTATAGTCCCTAATGTGCGGAGTACTTCAACGACAGGTTTAGCTAGGAATATAAATTTAAAAGTTTGGTTTAGCGTCACAGAATTCTTATAGCATTGAACAAAGTGCTTATGTCATATGGAGTCCAATTCATGATATCAATGCAATACACTGGCTGCATAATATTTAAAACAATGTTTAATGGCCTTGAGGGATGTTTCAATAGTTGTTTTAAGGCCAGGTATACCATTATATAACATTATCAAGCATGTGAAGTAGTTTATTTAAAAGAATTTGGCTTCTTCATGTATCTACTTACGATGGACCCACGGGGCAGTGATCGACATTTAGATTGTAGAAATGTAGTCAGTTCAAGGTTCATACGAGCAAGGGACACATGGTGGCGCAAATTCCTTCCTCGTACAGAAATAGCCCCAAGACCATGCTCCGTGACTGCTACTCTAGCACCTAAGTGTTCCGTACTCAGGGTACTTAGTGCATTTATAGCATTTGGCAACAACGGAACGATGGTGCGATGTGCACTTTCTACAAGAGAAGACAGAAAAGATTTTCCATTGATTGAAAAGACAACCCCGCAACGCTGACCTGCAAGTCCCTGGACACCCTACAAGATAGGTACTAGTTAATGCAGAACACAAATTGCTGACCTTAGCTAGCTGTCAGCGATGCATCAACGAGGTGGGGACCCCTCGTATAGAGATCTCGGGTCATCTAGGCCGGCATGTGATTTACTTTATTGTACTTTGATTTCAAGGGGAATTTAACTGCTCTTGTAACAGGCAAGGAATAAGCTTGAACGAAAATATGTTGACCACAGCGCCGGGTAAATCATCTGGTGCATCAGCGTAGCATTTTGAGGCTGAGCTAGTGAGGCTATTCAATGTACAGTCAGAACCAAAACCCAGCTATACGAACCATCCACCAGGGTAATTAGGCGCACTGTCAACGTCTTGAAGAATTGATCGACACAGACAAGACCTCACCTGGCAAGTCATTTCTATAAACCCTACGGTTTTGCTGTCAGCCCCTCAGTTGACTATGCACGATATACCACATGAAAGTGCACTAAACTAGGGACTGCATTTATGTAACCATCGGTATAATCCATGATTTAATTTGTATGGACTTTGAAGAGACCGTTCCATGCAGTAGCGTTAGTACCTAGGTAGAAATATATAAAGCAAGCGTATCTCCTAGATACCTAGGTAGTCAAGGTATGCAGATAAATGGATTATATTGTGCGATATCTGAGTCTGAATACTGGTGCGGCTTCAGGATTTGCTAATTGGGTACTGTTCAATATACAGCTTCTACCTAGGCATCTGCTATAGCCATACCTCAGCATGCATGTCATCTCGAAACAACTAGGCCTTGCCCTACTGGCTTCAAGCCTTGTTGCTGCCACGCCCATGGAAAATTTACTCGCCAAACGCGATGCTTCGACCTACGAGGTGAATGCCGTCTGTACTGCGTGAGTTGAACCATACCTTTAAAAACAGGGACTCTTCAAGGAGCAAAAGCTGGCGGTCTAACCCCAAACCTTGATTTATTAGTGATCAACTCCTGCGCTATTACGGGACGGTGAACACTGGCCTTTTCGGTGACAACTTGTGGTGGCAGTCTGCAAATTTTATATCTGCTCTGGCGACATTCTTCCAGCTTGACTCAGACTACTCGTCTATACACTCCGACATTTTCCCCATCACCTACACTTATGCTCCAGGTTATGGTGACTACACCGACTTCCTTGATGCATACTATGACGACGAAAGTTGGTGGGGGAACGCCTGGTTGGATGTCTACGACCTTACTGCCAACGAGACGTACTTGGATGCGGCCATCACAATTTACAACGATGTAATAGGCGGAGAGGGAACACCATGCGGAGGCATTTGGTGGGACAAGGCTAATACCTATGTTGCTGCGATTGCCAATGGTAGGTTTTTTCTTCCATGCTCTGCTATATTCTGCCTCAGTGAAAGCTAGATACTGACAGATAGACGCCTAGGGCTATATGCTGAATTGGCTGCCGGTATCGCCAACCGGGTGTCTTCTGACGATGCTTCCACTTACCTCGCAAGCGCTGAAGCAGAATGGGATTGGTTCTTCAGCTCCGGTTTGGTTGATTCCGACAACATCGTCTACGACGGATTGAATTCCGATGATAGCTGCTCTCTTAGCACCGATATCTTCACATACAACCAAGGGGTGATCCTCGGCGCTGCGGCAGAACTGTACAAGGCAACCGGTAACGAAACATATCTGACACAAGCAGCAGCACTCGCTGATGCGTCTACTGCTGATGGATCTCCTGTGACTAGCAGCAGTGGGATTTTGACCGAGAGCTGTGACTCAACTCAAAGCTGTGACACAACATCCGAGATGTTCAAGGGTGCTTATATCCGAGGACTGAGGAAGCTACAGCTTGTAGACCCGGAGACAAACTGGCTCGATTATATCACTTCAAATGCACAAAGTATCTGGAATAACGACCTTGACGTCGAGTCGGTTGATGACGAGTCAGAATGTGTTGTGGGTTCGGCTTGGGCTGGTCCATTCGATTCTTCGCAAGCCAACGCGATGACTCAGGGATCAGCTTTGGACGCTCTGAATGCTGCTCTTGCGGCGACTTCCTAAACAATATTCGCTCATCTATAAAGCAAAGCCTTGTATATAATACCGAAATCAAATTCTAGGGTTGAAACATGGCTAAATAATACAGTTCTGAGAGAAGGACAAAGAACTCAGATAAAGTGTGTGTGAAACCCCCCACAGCCTATAATCCGGTCGATAATATACACTTTCATATGTCCAGTAGTTCTCCGTTAATCGAAGCAGACCTTGAAGAAACATCACAACTCAGAGTTATGTGGCAGTCTCAGATGGAGATTCCCCAATATCCTCTCTTCCATCCTGCCAACTGGAGCAATTCGTGCATCGGAGGGCCTTTTCTCCCGCAGCAGCCTACTGATTAATTCATCAAAGAATACAATGTATAGAAACACAGGACTTGCCTTGCGATTAATCCATTTGAAGCAGTATTTGCACTTGACCATTCTCTTTATCATTGATCTGTCGTGTGAGATCAGGACATAGCAATGCGCCAGCGCGTATAATACTACGCCGACACCAAGAAAGCTAATCACATTATTCAGAAAGGTTCTATTGCCTTGTTTAGTTTCCGTTTTACTAGTAAAGGGAGATGAAAACGAGTGACCTACCCATAAGCCATGACCAGGGCGCCATCATCTCGAGCCTGCGTAAGAGTATTATAGCCTCTTTCCGGGTCATATTTGGGACCCTTTCTTAAGACCGCAAACTTTTCGTCAAGATTACGATGAAGAAACGGCAAGAGAGAGATTATTGGGAGAATCACGTCCGAGACGAACGATGTAACGACCTTGGTGAATGCTTGGCCGATCCTAAGCAGTCAGATTTGTATTCTGCGCAGAAGCTACCTAGACATACATCAAACCAATGGCAACCTCTAGGACATTCTCTCGCATGGCGAAGTCGACAAAGCCTTCCCAGGCGTGTCTGACGCGATCCGTGGCATCGTAGCCGAGATGGAGTAGCGTCTCCCGGCTGTCTTCTAGACCATGCATTGTCTGCTATTTTTGTCTTTTGTCTTTTCTTCTGATATGAATTATGAAATTAAGATCAAAAATAACGACGCTATTTGACACAGAGAAAAACCAAGTCCGTAATTGCTGGCGATGTATTTGTGGCGGGGTAAGCAAACCCCTCGGTGCACGGTATCCATTTAGCATTCGGTCTTAGGTGTAGATCGGTCATCCAAGAGTTTATTCTTATCTACATCATCGGTCATATGAGAAGACGATCGCAGCGGCGTTATTTCAAACCAGTATTCCATTTCCGTCACAGCGAGGAAAAGAAACTGTCTCGTCAGATGGCTTGGTTGACCTGAAAGTGTCTTGGGCACGCTAATATAGCAATTTCAAAATCAACGTCAACCCAGCATGCCAGCTACTGCTAGTCAGCGTGCACTTATAGAGGGCCCATGCCATAACTTGGAAACCAGACCCTGTCCTCGCTTATGTCGGCACTACCAATGCAAAAGAAATCCCACCAAGGCCAATGCGAGCCAACGTGGGAACTTCTTATCCGAAATTTATTAGCCGGCCCTCTTTAGGGCATGGCGGAACAGTATCCCATTGATTCCCAGTCAGCCACATTCTGGGATCCAAGTTAGTAACGCCATATGGACAGGGAAATCACTGGCCAACCCTGGCAGTCAACTCGGGGCCAACGGGCCTATTGGCTATGAATGCACGAGCTACAGCTGTCAACCCTAGTCTAGCCCTCGCGACAGACTCACATCGGCGAACTCAGTTTGGCACCAACTTCAACCAGCTGCTGCGCTAGAATAGCCTAGGCTTGTTCCCGGCGCTTCCATAAATTTGTTCATTTGGTGGAAACTACGTCCGGGAATGTGATAGGCACGCAAGAAAACTTGGTGTGAGGCCTCTAACCAACAGTGAGGGGCATACACACTCGCGTCAACGTGGGATTGATCCGGATTCCTTATCCACCCCCTCTTTTCCATATCTTCCTTCCTTCAAGGCGGCGCAAGATGAAGAAGAGACAAAGGAAACAAAGAAACGCAAGGGAAATAAACAAAAGGAAAAACAAAGGAGAAATAAGATTACGTGATTCGCCAAAGGGGAGAACAAGGGCTGCATGGTTTTAAAGAGATAGAAAAACGGACTAGGTGGCATAATGCCCTCCTGGCTTCCTAGATTTGTTCCACCTTCTTTTCTTCTGGAATTTTTTCTGAACTGGGCCCTTTAATTTCTCCACCGTGTAACTTGCTTCCAATAAGCCTCTTGGTAGGCTTACATTTTACCTTTGCTTGTCCAATACCCCTTCCGGAAAGCGGAACAATAACACAGACAGGTAGGCTTAGTACTCACTAGGTTTCCTCGAATATCTAAGACAAAAGAAAGACGACTGTCGATGGGACGGTACCATGGCATCTCCCTCGAATTTCTTTAGAACCATTCTTCCCCATGGTACGAACGCATCGGTCCGACCCGATCAATTCGCCTCCGAAGTTCAGGAGCGCAAGTACCGAGTTCAGAAGTCGGTCATTCGTCACTCATCCTTGAACTGCTTCTGTCTCTACTGCTACCAAGGATTTGCCCGTATGGAAGATCTATACCGTCACGCAGCCGATAGTGGCGAAGGGCATTCCCAAATTCTCCGTGAAAACCGGAATAGGGAACCACGGGTGTTCTACAATTTCTTTCGAGAAGCCCTAAACCTGACCGAAGCACATATCGATGATTGGACCATCTGCCACATGCGCGTTCCTGACCTCTTTGACCCAGCCGTGTTGATGGAGCTACTCAAGTCTAAGAAGAACTACGAGGCTGCAATTGCTCTACAGGATGCCATTATCATGGCCACATCCTTGCGCGCCACATGTCCGATATGCTGTCGTAGTTTCAGTCTTCATGCGACACTGAAAACACACCTGCGAGATCATGGATCGGAGGAACATGCGAAGCTGTTAACCGAGCCTGACGGCAGGTTTGACACTGGTCGGGTTATCACAGAAATGGTTAACTCCGCTTGGAACCCATCTGGGAATGGGTTTCGAATGGAGTCCCGACTGGGGAGTATGTTTTCCTTCACGTCCTGTACCAATATCGCGTCGCTTTCGTGTTTGGTGTTGTTGCTAATTGCCCGGTCGTATTGTTGTGTAGCCTCGACAACGTTTTACGATGTGATCACCGGAGAGACGCGTGTGAGAAGTATGCGATGAAATTTTTGGACGATAAATGAATTTTTGGCAGAAGTTTCTCCGGAGGCCATTTGAAGCGAGATTCAATCGCATATCCCTGTACTCCGCGCATGCGTAGAGCAAGACACGAAACTGACGACGATAATGAAAGCGACCTCTTTTCGGTTTATTGGGGACTCATAAATTTCGAGGATATATTGTGTGGGATGGACCGTTAAATGTAAGATATTGGTTAATAATTAGTATCTGCCTAGAAACTGTTCTGGGGATTAATTCAAATGTCTGAATTGGCTCTAATAATAAACCACCGCGAAGCTTCACTTACCTTGACGTTAGAACTTGGTAGGGATGCTTTGAATTGTGCTAGAAGACGGCAAAGATATAGAACGATGTTACTCCGTACGGGCACATGCCGACTTATCAAAGCATCCAGCGCGTAATTTGGAATATGTCGGATGTCACAAATGGTAAAAGATCGCCATCCAGTTGGCGGACCGGGAGCGCTATCGTCGATCCCTGTGCCGCGAGACATGTGAATCCCGACAGAGATACAGAGTATAGGTAGTTGGATTTAGAAGTTAGCTACAGTGAACTTCTGTGCAACGCCGGATTGCATGAGAATGACTTGCCATGGAACGGACTCTAAAAAAGAGGCTCAATATAGATTCCGGAGATGTCAGCTGGCTGAAACGCAGAACGGCGATGGTCACAGGTGCCAACGTCATACGCTGACGAATCTCCAGCCCGCTAGACCGTTTCAGGCACTTGTGTGCCGTCTTCTCTCTATTTTTGCGCTATTTTCTCCGTGTTTTCCATGGTTTCTGTACCGGGAAGTGGAGAAGCATCGATCGCCACGCGAAGTTTAGTATACGGAGCATCTATTGGTAGCAAATCCAGGGACAATGCTGGCAAACGTCTTTAGGAGGCTGACATTTGACCGTGTGAAAGTCATCCTTATGCCTTATCAATATTAATTTCTACTTTCTCAACAATTTTCACCTGCAAATATTTCCAGACCTATAGCGAGTAACGTCTACGTACTACAAAATAAGAGCACGGAGCCTCGAAATGGATAGCAAAAGCAGAACCGGTAACAACTCGCTGCTATTCCTGTTGCTACTCGCGCTTTTTCTTCTCTGCCAGTCGGTGGCTGGACTCTCATTTGGTAAGTGAAAATACGGATGTCCTTCCGGGGTATTCATATTTATAATATGCTGAGTCAAAACAGAATTAGCAATCACCCCGGAATCAAATCTACACGATGGGGAGCAGTCGGTGCTCGGAAAAGGCAAGTCAGCTTTTTTTTACGCCGCGTTTCAAGTCTGTGATTCAAGTAGATTGAATCACACTTGATAGTAAACTGCACACAGTTGCTGACTGTCCGTTTAGTACAATGCTGGTCATGCTCTGAGCCATGCAGCATGATGGCGTGTTGCGACGATGGATATCCGTTCTGTGCGGATGACGACGGGGTGTGTTATTGTAGCTCATGAGAGCAATATATACCGAGTAAATAGTAATACGACCTAAAGCAATTGAACTACATAGTCATATTGATATGCGGACTTTGACAGCGACGACGTGAAACAGTCGAAAAATGTAGACTATTGAAGATATTCGGGAATGACACAAAGCTGAACCTGATACATTGCTTTTTCCAAATCTTCAGATTGGCTTTACCCCGACCTACCTGGGTCTACGGAGTACGGAGTAGGCAATGGATGGAATTCAATAATCTACCGTCTCCTTCGCATATGTACATTATTCCGATGGAAGAAAGAAAGCTTCGTTCCGAAAAGGGAGAAAAGCTCCCTCTTTCCTCAGCTTCCAACTCCACGAAGTTTGCCCAAATTATCGTTTCAAAACATGTGAAATCGGCGGATACGCTCTACATATAGCTTGTGATCGACGTGAAAGCATGGAAGATTTAAGCACCGCAGAGCATCTTTTGTACTTGCCACGACACACATATTTTCTCTTCATTTGATCATCATTATATACAGTTCTAGGTAGTTTGTTTTTCTATATAGCTATTCTATTGGGATATAAGCCTTTCATCTTCTATTTAGTATTTCTTTTATTCTTTAACAATTTAGGAGTGTAGTAGTGACATTCTAGCAGTAAGCATGTCAACCCCATACATAGTACATTAAAATTAGTTAGGTTGATACCTAGGTATTATCGTATAACTTCCTGATTCTTCTATGAGAAGGGCCTCCAAGTATCGCAATAAAAGAGACAATCATAAAGATTATATATAAGCCTTTGTATATAGTTGAAAGACTTTATCTTCATCTGGGCGATGTATCTACGAGGAAGATGATGGAATGCCCCAGGCATTCATATCTTACTAAGTCTATTTACCTAGGTAGGCAGCGTAGAGCACCCTTTGCACGAGTCATGGTACACATATTTTCTCTCTCGGTTAGCATCATTATGAGTAGTTCTAGGTAGTTTTGAGGCTAGATAACTATATAGCTCGTAGTCTCAACGTCAAGCTTGCTTCTCAACTCTCTACCCCGGGAGACTTCGGGATTTACTGACAATTGACCTCGTTTGTTCTTGTCCCCAGTCTCTGCCTATACCCTACCTACCGGGCAGCCACAGCTGTAGAGAAAGATGAAGTGCTCTCTTATTTCCAGCTTGACTCTCGCCTTGGCGTTGTATCTCACGCCCACCTGTGCTGCTCCAAACCCTGAAACACCTTGAAGCCCGTTCAGTAAGTTCTAAAGCATATTCTCTGCTCGACTTCAGTTTTTCACACCTATCAAGCTATCACAATGGACCTCGATAAAGGCGGCTACAGTCTCGATTTGGCAGCCACAGCATCAGAAACGCCCGATCTCGAGACGAGAGGTGATAGTAAGTTTCGCTTTTGCTGGCTCAAATCGAATTTCCACTAATTCTGTTGTCTCTTGGGAGATCGTTGTTATATATACAGCACTCCTTGCGCAAAGTTCAGGTGCTGTAGTTAAAATGACAGTGCCAATTGACGCAATAGAGTTGCGAATTTTGCTTTGATGATTCGGTCGATGGACTCGATATGTTAATGGGTTGTCTATTTAGTGATGCCTAATAAAATCTCATAAATCAGATAAAATGGCCTGTGAGCGTCTAGATGGCCATTCTACCAAGAAATGTTGTTTGTAGATCTTCGATCCTCCGAGATAGTCTCAACGTCAAGTTTGCTTCTCAACTCTTTACTCCAGTGAATATGATATTCAAATTTTTATATTCGAAAGGGGTTCATTTCATCCATTACTAAATATTAAAGGCTAGATCAACCGGTGGTATCTTAAGTCGACGACCGAAGACTCAAACAAACTGTATATCCCAGAGCAAATGAGAGGATGCCAACCACGGCCACATAAACAGGAGTATTTATATGAGACCAGGCGAATGAACCTATCGAAGAAACTAACGTTAGTAACATATTTTGCATTTTTCAGGATTCTATTGAAAAGGTTGAGGTTCCAATACCTGTTGACGACTCTTGTGGAGATGACCTGGCTGCATATTGTTCGCTAGTTGTTTCTATACCACTCTTTCGATGATTAATTATACGTCGACGGTAATGAATAGGTACCGAGCTTTTGGTGGTGTTGTCTTGATCAATGCTGATATTTACTCGTACATTGATGTTCAGATCTATATCTTCGTTGTTTTGCGCGCGGGTTGGACTTGAAACGTTGAACGAGTGCTCCTGAATTTCTCTGCTGTTGGAACGGGGGAATATGTCATCATGCCCAGAATCTTGTGGTTGATCGTCGTTGGCTTCATGCGTTTCGATCTGAGCATTGGGGGTATTGTCTTTCGAGTCCGCGACTATTATATTGCAATTAGATGGAACTCCGAACATTCTTTGTTTGATCTTTTCAACATCGACTCTGCCGCTACACGGGAGTTAGTTTTGATTGCTCGCACTCAGATTCTGGGACTGAAGAAAGACGGTAGATGAATGTCACAAGGGAAGGAGTGGAAGAAATAATTATTTAAAGCTAACGTACGCCTGGTAATCACGAAAAGTCCATATTCTGTTCCCCCCGGGAGACGTTCTGACAGGTGGAGGAGATATGGAACGGGATGAGGGTGTTTGTGGATTTTGAGCAATTTCTTCATCTACTCTTTTCCACAAAGCGTCCTCCTCCTCCTTCGTCATGGGGTAATAAGAATCCTTCATTGAAGAGGACCGCCGATATTGATCTGCGGAATTAAGGGGAGTAGTTGTGCTCGAGCCCTCAGTTGACATAATATTGACTGAGCTTTTCATTTCGTTTATGGAGCCAGCAGCTGTATTTATATCTTGTTCGACAGTAGCATTTGGTTTGTCATCCAACCCAGAGTCCTCCACTTTCTGTCGCCTCCTTTCAACGTTCCTCAGCCTTCGATCGAGGGAATCCGCATTAATGGCCATATCGAAAGAGTTGAAAGAGTTCGGAGCACTTTGCGACATGATGTGTATAATTGCAGAACCAAATGGAAAGAGGGAGTGACAGTGCTCAAAGGTGTGTCTGGTATTCATTGAATTCAACTACAATTTGTTCGTGGAATCTGTTTTATAAATATAATGCGAAGAAAATGAATAGTATATGTAGTGCCTGGAGGTCTATTTTAGGCTCATGTATTTCGACAAATGAGCGTGCAGAGCTGCTACTTACGAGTCATGGTCACATTGATGCGGCGCTTATTAGCACCGTTTACATAGACTAAAATAACTTAACCCGATCCTTTTCAACCTCCATTGATTTAGAGACTTGGTAGTGTAGTTGCGGACATAATAATCGTACCCAAAAACCGCAATGTGCCCAGCTCTATGGACACTGCCAGTGCCAACCTTGCTTTGATGAGATCCATGATCTGGTCGATGGACTCGATGTGTTGGTTTAGATATTTAATGATCCCTTATCAAATTTCTAAAATCTGATAAAATGAGCTGTGAATTTTAAATCCATCCATCAGGACCAAACCAGCACAATAATCATAAATTATACATCAGTACCGTGGGAAATTCTTTCCGGGGAATTCACGCATTTGCCGGTTCCACAGCTGCCTGAGGCACTGAATTAGGGCATCGGATTAAAATCCCAGCATTCTTCACAATCAATTATCTTTTACTGGAGCTGTCAAATGTTTTCGGAGATTTAGCCGGAGTTAATTCACCGTTTATCACGTTGGTCCTTATATACTACTCACCATGGTGTCTTTGACCGGCTCTGACACCGATTCTACGATACACAGTTCTGATATGTGAAAATGGGATCCACGCTGGACCTGTTGAATCATACGAGCTCCACGACAGCTCTTGTTGGAGCTCTAGTGTTCCTTCTACTGGTTGGTGTCAATAATATCCATGTCTAGAAAATGAATATGAGACACTTGGAGCATGGAACTAATCGCATGGCTGGGTTTAGGGTGTGATATTTCGAGCGTATCAAAATCCCTTGTCCACATACCCAGGGCCGTGGATTTCAAAATACACCGACCTTGTCGTAACATACTACTTTCTCTCGGGAAGGAGACCGCACTATGTGCATGCCCTTCACCAAAAATACGGTAAGGCGTTACTACTTTCTGAAATTTCCATGGCTTCATTTTGGCTGACATGGAGCCTCGCGATTGAGTGATTTCCAGGACCTGTCGTCCGAGTCAGTCCCTATGAGCTAGACATTTCCGAACTCGACGCAGTCAAGGAGATTCACCGTGTCGGTGGGCGATATTTGAAGTCTGATTTCTATGAGAATATCGGCCATCGAAGTCTAAAGACTCTCTTCAGCACAACTGATCCAGCTCACCATGCCATCCGGCGGCGGCTACTATCGGCTGGAATGGCGCGCAGCAATCTTGCACGTTTAGAGCCAGTGGTCATGGAACGCGTGCGCCAGACTATTCGCCGTATGTCGGAAGAAAGAGAAAAGTGTGGAGTGATTGACGTGTTTAAATGGTGGACATTTATGGCTACTGATGTCATTGGGGAATTGAGCTTTGGAGAATCCTTTCGGACATTGGAAAAGGGAGAAGTGAGCATGAACCCCTGGATGCAAGCAAAGAATAAAAGACCTGATTAGTGCGGCCGACAGAAAACTCAGTATATCAAAGACCTTGAAAATATTTCCTCATTCATGGCTATTCGTACCACGTTCCCAACTCTGCTTCGGTATGCCCAATTCATACCAATATTTCCTCTCTTGAAAAGGGTTTCCGAAGCCGGTCAGCGAATGTTTCGTTATGCTCAGCAAGCCATCGCCCGATACCATAATATGCTCGAGAACAACCCTGTTCCTAAACTAACACTCTTCACAAAGATGTTCAAAGGCGGTTCGGATGGGCTCACTGAATTCGAGATTGTGCTTGAAGCTGGCGGTTATATAGTGGCCGGTAGTGACACAACTGCTATCACGTTGACGTATCTTGTATGGGCAGTTTGTAAGAGACCTTCGATACGTGATCAGTTAGTGGCCGAGCTTGCAAACTTGTCAGAGGATTTCAAAGATGAGGATCTTCGAGATTTACCATATCTAAACCAGGTAAGACTTCGAAATTGGGCGGAGTGTAGCCAAATACGCATTCTGACAATGGCTCTTTTTGATTTCAAGGTTATACAAGAAGCGCTGCGACTACATTCCGCCGTACCCAGCGCTTTACCACGAGCTGTTCCACCAGAAGGAGCCAAGTTAGCAGGATACGACATCCCAGGGGGTACTACTGTGTCTACACAGGCCTACACACTGCACCGTAATCCGATAATCTTCCCGGACCCTGAAAGGTAAAGTATCCCACTGACCAGTGAGACGTTTGATGTGTGAGAATCCCAGAAAACTAATGTCCCATATACAGCTTTAACCCCAGTCGATGGAAAGACCCATCCAAAGAGATGAAGAGCATGTTCATGCCCTTTGGGGGCGGCTCTCGCAGTAAGAATCCCAATCTCCAGCCTAGATTCAATTTCCTCAAATGTTTATATTTTGCTAACGAGACAATATCTTTGGCAGTCTGTATTGGCATGCATCTTGCATGGATGGAGTTGCTTCTGGCCACTGCCCTCTTTTTCCGCACATTCCCTGATGCTCGTGTTTCGCAGAAAGAGGGAATGTGCGATGCTGACATGGAGGCCAAGATGTATGTTCTGGTATCACCCAGAGGTCGCCGTTGTTTGGTTGAGATTTGAGCGCGTGCTACTTCCAATCGAATCGGGCATTTATACCTAGGTAGGGAAATATATTATTTTTCGGGTTGACAAATGGGCTTCTCTTGCAACTAGTTTGAAGATGTTTTTCACGGTGAATGTCATTGCTAGTTGAGAGGATATTAAATAGCAGTAACTATTTCAGTCTCAAAAACCAAGTTCCATGCAAAACTTGGCTCTACTCCTTCTCCATACCGATAATCGACTGGGTAGCATACGCATCCACTTCTTCGGAGGAAAACTTTCTTGCACTAATTTTTCTGGAAAATAGAATATCCATCTCTTCATATGTTCTACCCTTGGCTTCTGGAAGACGAAAGTATGCCCATATAAAGGTCAGGAGCGCCGTACCGCCCCAGAAGAACCCAGTCTTACCCGAGGCATCCCATGCAGTTGGGTTCATAAAGTATTGCTCAAGAACCTGGCTGACGACGTTGACAATCTGATAGCTCACTCGAGCCACGGAGACCGTCAGACTACGTAGACGCACCGAGGACGTCTCGGCCACGATTGCGTAGGCAATTGGTCCCACCGTGAGCGAGTACACCAGTAGCCAGAATATGCAGAAGCCGGCTTGTGCCCACACGGCACCTTCAGAGCTGGAGGCACAACTAATGATTCCAATGATAAACAATGTAATGCACAAAATCCCCTGTCCGGTAACGTAAAGAGTTCGTCGGCCAAAGTGAGTGATTAACCACCACGAACAAATGGTGCCGAGAAATGCGATGGCAGTGTCGCCGAGGTTCAGCTGATAGGCATGGCTAGTGCTCATGCCTGCAGTTGTAAAGAAATAACTCGGCGAGTAGGCAAATGTGCTGCCGGACAGGATTTGGCCACAGAATGCTATACAGCAGATCTCAGTGCGGCGCAGGTCGGTTCCTCGAAAGCAATCAAAATAACTGGTCCCTTGCTCTAGTGAGGATTCGAGCTTAGCCGTGTGCACCAACATTGCTAGCTGGCCATTGATCTGGTCTTCTGTTTTGCTTCCTCCCAATCGCCGTAATGAGTGCTTCGCATCGTCTAAACGATCTTTCCGAACTAGATACCAGGGAGATTCCGGGGCAAAGAAGCAGACGATCATCAGGGGCAGCGGCCATGCCCATTGAATTGCGAAGGGTACACGATATGACCACTGGCTTTGTACATTTACCAACCCTTCCACGACGCCAGCAGCTATAAATTGACCTATTGCCCAGCATAGATTGACATAAATTGTAAGGTAGCCACGGAGGTTCGTTGGACACACTTCTGAGGCGTAAGCCGGACCGACAATGGCGAAAACACCCCAGGCTAAGCCGCAGAGAAGTTCACCTGCGACCAAAACTCCGACTGAAGGTGCAAAGAAGACAATAAAAAGCAAGCCGTTTATTAATCCGAGAGCAATGATCATGACCCATCGATAGCCGACGACTGAAGTCAAGTAACCGTTGAATAGACCGCCTTTTCTTGGTTAGATTGGAACTTGGAATACCACGAAGAACGTGAATAAGAAGAGTAATTACCAAAAATTGTCCCAACTGTACTAGAATAGCCCAGTGCAGATTGCCAGGGAGCCGAGAGCTGCCATCCAACCGAGCCTCCATAGTCATGGCCATATTTCCGGACAAATTCTGGATAGGCGTAAAAATTACTTATGAGGGATAAGTCGTAGCCTTCCATGACGATCGAAAGAGAAATAAGCATCGACCATAGCACGGCTTTGCGATTGGCACTGAGCGCTTGGAAGAGGGTCTGCGAGTGCTCTTCGTCTGAGGCCCGCTTGGCCTCGTCGATGGCGCCGCTGCCGAGGGTAGTCTCTACATGAGTGGCCGCAGACTTTTCGAGGTTGATTTCAGACGAGGCCATGGTGAGATCCTGTTTGATTCCTTGGTCCGCTATTTAGGAATGGCCAGTGGGAGAAAAAACCTGTGGCATTTGTACACAAAGATGGCAGGGGGTGCATGCGTTTTATACGCCATAGCCCTGGAGCAATGCAGGCTGAATAAGACGACAAGGGGCATAAGCAACATGGCTATTTTGCGTGTCACACATAATTTCTGTCCAATGAATGGGCAGATTTAGGCCAGATGCAACAAGTCAGAGAGCTTTACCAACATGCGGAGAACCTGGATGATCTCGTGATTTTACCCCGGAATGTGGAGAGGGCCGTTCTGGAAGCGCCCATGGCAAATATGGTTTCTTCCGGTGATAAGATTTTAGCATAATCGAGCTATTTAGCCTGTTCAAGCATGTATTTACGTGAATGTAGCGAGGCCTAAGTGGATCTAGAGCATGTGAGAGCGCGATATTGGTGGAATTGCTTTTTGCCGGACAAGGGGCGACATTCCGCGACTAGGGTTAATATCGATATTAGCAGAGATTGAGCCTTCAAATATAACCGGAACCATCCTGTGCCTAGGTAATTATTCCATTCAATATCGCTCACTGCTCATTGGCTAGCTGGTATTCTTTTGCGTCTCTCTGGATCTGGGGAGCCCTGTTAGGACGATCTCATAGAATCGGAATATTATATAGTAGCCCGGGAGGACCCCGGCAACGACCTTGAAATAGTGCATATGCTTCACAATGTCAAAGCATCACGTCGAGATGTCGCCAGAACGACGATGGCCAGAAAGACATCACGTGGTGGCTGGGTCAGATATCAACAACATCAAATTTTCTTCCCGGATCAACCCTCAGGCCAACCTCGGAACTCCTCGACTGGATCCTAGAACTTGCCCCAGAAAAAACACAAGCGAAACCAGGCAATAATGGTCGTACCCGTTGTTAGAGGGGACAGAAATATATTGGTTTTGAGAATCTATTTCTAAAAACACCCGACAAGAGAAGGGGGCTTCATTCTCGGTCCGGGAATATTAATTATCTCTGAGGCTCAGAGTACGTTTGTTAGGTTATACCGGCCAAGAAACTCGCAAGAAGATGGACTCGTCAGAGGGCAGGTCGATTAGAGATGTCAACCCGATAAAAATTCGCCTGGCTGTCGCATCCGACTTGCCATTCTTACCGGCGATAGAAGAGTCCGCCGCGAAAGTGTTTGAATCAATCCCCGATCTATCTTTCATTGCAGCAGATTCACCTCTTTCCGTTGATGTCCACCGCTCCTATTTATCGTCAAACCATCTCTGGGTCGCCACATCTGGCGATGTGCCCGTCGCATTTCTAGCCGCGAAATGCATCAATTCTGCCCCGCATGAAAAACAAGAACAAAGCAACGTCATGAATAGTAACAGGCATTTATATATCGTCGAGTGCTCGGTTCATTCTTCGTATCAGAGACGTGGAATCGCAAGTAAACTGTTTACTTTCGCTGAGTCGTATGCTCGGGAGCAAGGGTTCGGATGTTTGACGCTGGTGACTTTCTTAGATATCTCATGGAATGGACCGTTCTACCAAAAGCTGGGGTTTGAGGAGATCGAAGCACAAACTATGGGAGAAGAGTATGTGGGCATTTTAGCGGAAGAAGTCGGTCAGTGGAAGCAGTGGAAGCCGGACAGATGGAGAAGAGGAGTCATGGTTCGGAAACTACTATAAAAGTCGGATTTACGAGGCGGGTTTACGAGGAATATTTACGCCCAAACATCTCGATGTCTAATTGAAACGAGAATCGCTTCAAAATTCTCTCGGAAGTTCTACGGCAGTGCTTCGGTATTGGTTTCCTATGAGTGATATACACGCCAGTATATTTGCTTTGATAACTCTGAATACATGATAGAAAGCATTTTTTACCATAAATAAATATTTAGAAAGTCCTTCTATCGTTTGATTCATCGTCGGTGTGATGTGTCTGATTGAGACGACCCAATTTCAAGAAGGGCTTTGGTCAGATACCTAATCATTCGGAAGCTAACATGGTATCATGCAGCCAAACATATTTTCTTCTACTTTGGAAACATTTCCTTGGAACGTACAATTGTCCATGCTTATTTATCACACTTAGGGTTAATAGCCTCGCGCAAACTGCAACTCTGAATGGACGGAGACCCCTGCCGTTCTGGCCAGCGGTAACGTGGAGACACATTGCCAGGTGTGGACCTTTTCAGACGAAAGATATAACCCAAACTTAGATATATACGTTCTACTACTCCGTAGTAGTTCACTAGTAGTCCTTAGATCTTGGGTCCACCGCTCTGCTGGGTACTCGTACAGTACTTGTCCCAGGGATTTCGGACTCGGCGTGTGACTCGTCACAATTGGGGTTCCGTGCCTCGATGCGTCGGGGAAATAGATTATCCCATAGTTTGCTCCCTGCAAATGAAGTCAATAGGAATCAGGGACAGGCCCGTGGACCTGGTTTCACGAAGCGCATGAAAGCATTGGGCGCAGAGCCACGGAGTATACGGATTACGGAACAACATCCAAGAATCCCAAACGAACACGCAAACAAACCCTGCAGGATTTCATATGAAATTCTGGCACAGTCGACCCGCTTATGGTATAAGGTCTGCGTCGATGGTACCTAGGTAAGCCCCGCTTATAACTATGACTCCTCAGGTCACCACATACTACATAGCACCAGCCGTAAGATCGACGATGATCTGTAGAGTAAAATGGTCTTAGCCCAGCTGGGGCGTTACTGAACTCTATCGGGAAAACGCATGCCAACCTTACCGAAAGAGGATCGTGTAGAATGTCAGTTGTTTCGTCATGTGAAGTTGCTTTTTTCTTCACCGCATTTGCCCACGACCACTCTTGGTTCTTTTTTCTTTGCTTGCTCATTTTTGCTCCGTAATCTGCAGGACAGAAAGAGGAAGAAAGAGAACGAAGAGACCAGGGTCTTATGCTTGCTAGTACGCTATTAGTATTTGCCAAAGCGAAGCACGATGTATTCAGACAGCAGCACGTTATAGGCCATAGCGGCGCAATAGCACCAGCCCACTGATCAGCCTAGCGGACCGGACCGGCTGGGGCGGCGTTGCAGAGATCGATTCAATCACAGCGACAGCCGACAGTCCAGAATATTTAGGTGCGTAGTTAGTTAGCCAGCTATTCAATCAACATGGATCTTAGAAGAACCAGGATGTAGTAAGAAGTAATCAAGTCACGAATGTGGCCTGAGGCCCCCGAGGCCAGCGGCGGGCCGCGCTGTGATTGGCCGAGAAGCGCGCGGGCCAGATTGGGCACCGGAACACGGAAATACAGAGCCGCCGAGGGCTGGGCGCGCGCTGATTGGTCGGCGGCTCTGATTCGTCGTCGCCGTCTTTTTCCCTCGTTTCTCGTCGTCCAACCTTCGCTCATGCCTCCTTCCCCTCTCTATCTCTATCTATCTCGGTGCCTCTCTTCAGCTCGTCTCATCCACGAATCCGCCTTCGCCTTCGCCTTCTCCACTGCTGCTCCCGACATACGACTATGCACGTCCTAGCCTCAAGCGATTAATCTGCCGCTACTGCACCTTTGTTTTACCGCCTTCTCCCGTTGGTGACTAGTACTAGACTACTAGTGCTTTCCTCCCCCCTCCAGCTATCACTCGCTACTTAGAACCGGTAGTCGCCTGCTACACGCTTCGTTCTTCCACACTCGACGCTCAATCAACTCTGTCCTATCGCTCTGACGTCGCCTGGATGTCGGGAAACTAATGCTGGCGACTGGTCGTCAGTCTGATGGCGTCTCGTCCCGAGTCCCGTCCCGCTGATTGAAAATGGATAATCCCGTCACATTCACCCCCAATGCCTCGTCGTCTGAATCTTCCCGCCGCACCCTTTCTCCCATGTCGGCCTCTGACGCAACGCCCGCCGGCTTCAACTTCATCACCGTCGACCCCTCGTCGCGCACAGAGAGCTCCTCCAGCCGAACCCTTATCCGAGCAAATGCCGGTCGCTATATATGGAAGCGCCGCAAGGCAGGCTCCAAGGAAACTGGCAGAGTAAAGCCCTACGAAAGACCAGGGCAACAGTCCCCGGCTTCCTTGTCAAGTCCGCCTGAAAATCCTGAAATAGACACACATCCAGACCCCGATTCCAACGAGACATTACTATTGAAGGAGGAGAACGATACCGAATCCGAAAACGCCCTTGTAACGATCAAACGTGAGCCCTCATCGGAATCCAGTGGTTTGTCGTCTGCACTCAGTCATGGCTTGAAAAGCCCAATGATGACTTTCTTCGGGACTGAAATACCGGAGGACAGTGTCCGGCGGGCAATCAAATACTGTGAGTCTCTTTTTTCGAGTTTACTCGTCCGGGCGTGCCGAGTACTTTTCTGGCTGACACTTTCTTCTCAGCTGCCTCCATTGTTATGACCAAAATGTTACCCCAGGACGCTTCTCCGGAAGCGCCGAAGATATCGGACATCTGGCTTTCGAGTGCACTGCGCAGCCCTGCTTTGCTGTCAGCCTTTTTGTATGGCACACTTAGCCACGAATTCGTACTCGAGCGCATGCAGAGCGGAACTCCATCGAGGGAAAGGCGACAGAAAATGCTACAGATTATGGTGGCCGAGAATGAATCGATTCGCAGAATAAACCAGGCTTTACAGGATCCTGTGTCGCAAAAGACCGACGAACTGTTGATGGCGGTGTTTTTGATGGGTTATAGTCGTTACGATGAAGCCGTCTTTTCACCCGGTCGCGATCCACACAAGTCTCCTCTGAATGATATTCAGTGGGCGAACATCTACTCATATCTAGATTATGATGAGGTTCATGTAATGGGCCTCATACGGTTGCTCGAGATTCGGGGTGGAATTGATGCTATCAAGTTACACGGTTTGGCTGAGATGATGTCTCTGGCCACGATCATGTTTTCGTCGAAGTTTATACGGAAACCACTTTTCCCTTACGTTCCGATTATTAAAACCAACGGACGACACCGGCAGCCAGACTGGCCTCAACCTATCCAGTATCTGCTGGAGATGTACAAAGGAGGCGAATACCCCAAGATGGCTGAACTTGGTCTTCCGGGCGAATTGATAATACTCTTTAAGGACATGTACAGCTACAATGCTGTCATCGAACTCTATATGCAAGGCATTTTCGCTGGCTCTTTTGTTGGTTCTGATGCGCCCATAATGGCCGATCGCCGCAACTCCATTCAACACCGAGCTCTGTCCTTGCCGTCTGCCGATGAAACAGGCATGAGTGCTAGTTGCCCAACTTACGAGCCATTGAGGCTCGCTACACTTATCTACTGTCTACTTACCATCTTTCCGCTTGTACCTATCATGGCGCCCTTCCCTCAGTTAACGACGCAACTACGACAGGCCTTGTTCACCCAATCTCTGCCGCGAGCTTGGAAGAGCGTTCCCGAGCTTTTCATCTGGACTTTAGTTGTTGGCGGCATAGCGTCCACCAAGCCTGAAACAGTTACCTGGTTCGCTGCCATGTTAAGCCAGGTTGCTACCGCTACAAATCTTTCGACTTGGGCAGAAGTTAAAAAGATCCTCAAGTCTGTTTTATGGCTCAGCACTATATGCGACGAGAAGGCAGAGGAATTATGGAAGAAAGCCGACGGTCTGCGTGCCCAGGTTCAACGTCATCAAGAGCAGCAGCAACGTCAACGACATGAAGTACCTGTACGGTTAAGAGCGGAACCGGCAAGTTAATGTAATTTTTTTTCTTTCTGTCAGTCAACTGCTCGTTTATTCGCTTTTGTTTCTTTTTTGACCCATCTTATACAACTTTGTTGTTTATATACATAAATATATATCTCTATATATATTTGGAGTCCGGGCACAATACCCAAATGTGATGAATGGAAATGACATGTAATTCAACTGCGTCTGGCTTTTGTGTTTTTATTCCCTCTGTTCTCTTTCATTTACCTAACCATCTCAAGATCAACTTTGGCGACGGACATAATATTTCGCGTTCTACATGTTGATATCGAAGCACACAGTCACTAAGGCTGGACATTGGATGAATCTACACACCTAGACATACTTGATCATTGTGTCCATTGGCTAGATACGCGCTCATTATATACACAGTTATTGACCATGATCGCCCGAGTAGGCAATCAAGCAATGTTCCACTAAGAAGACTATCAACGCTGCCACATTACTAGGCTGCACTCAACATGCAATGCATGCATGGCCTGATCTACCTGTTACACTTTGGTATAGGCAGCTGTGATACCTTGCGAAATCTTGCTTTGAAGTGACACTTACTGATTCTACTGCCTTTAACAATAAGAAACGTGTTTCTTTGGTACGACGTTGATATCCAGGTGCATTGAGTCTGGTCATTGCGACATAATTCATTGTTACTAGTATGCGAGTTCTTATCTACAAGACGGGTAATAACCACCGTCGCCAATATGACTTGCATATGAGAGGCATATGCATCGCTGGATGGGACCCAGTAATATTGATCTATGGCTGCGCGTTCATATGAGAATGTGTAACATAGCTACCTTGCTTGGTTAAGATCATCTTGGAAGAATCTCAGATTGCCTAATTTGGAGATTACTTGGAACCGGCCAATCATGCGTTGGAATGTGCATGATTCCTTACTCCATCATTGGAATTCAGCGCTTTCCATTCCACGTCGTTTGAGAATATCGCCTTCTTTCGGTGGTAAAGGTAGTTTTAAAGTAATGCGTTGTATTTGCTGATTGATCTCATTTATTTCAATAACCATCTTATTTTTGGGCTAACCGACTTCTTTGCTTCGCGCCGTAGCGAAAATACCAACTAGCATGGAAAGGCCACATCCGATGTCCGGCACAACGAATCAGAACGATGAATTGCTCATTCTTGACGAAAAGCTATCGGCGCCAGCGCATCTAGAACTCGATGAGAATATTGAGGATCCCCTGTCGCCCTGTTCCTCTGCGTCGTCGCCGTTGGGAGTTTTAGCCCTAATCTCCCCGGCCGATCCTCACCACCCGATTCATTGGCCGGCATGGAAAAAATGGCTGGTCGTCACGGTTTATTGTTTTCTGCAGATCATCATACTGATGCTTTCGACATCGTACGTTAGCGCCGCAACGCCACTGCAGGAGAAATTCGGCGGTTCTACGCAGGTCGTTGCTCTGGGACAGTCGATGTTCATTGTCGGGAACGCTGTTGGGCCACTGTTCCTGGGCCCATTGAGCGATATTGGTGGACGGAAATGGGTTTACGCAGGAAGTACTGCCATATTTGCTCTGTGTCAAATTGTGCGCTTCGCCCTTTTTTCGCCTCGTTTGCATGTTTGATTATCATTGACGGAATTGGTATCTGTAGGGATGCGCTCTTGCTACCGGCTTGCCGATGATGATCATATTCATGCTGCTTTCAGGTATTGCTGGCAGCACAGCTCTCTCGAATGTTGCTGGCACCATCGCCGACCTCTTTGGTGACGCAGACAATACTAGTCAGCCACTGGGGCTTTTCGTCGTATCTGCGAACACTGGATCGAGTATAGGCAGCGTGATTGGGGAATGGATCATTGAGAATCCACATCTAGGCCTAAACTGGGTTTTCTGGATAAAGTATGTTTTTATCTTTCACATCCAACACGCGAAGGAGAGAAAATGGCCTTGAAGTTCATTGCATACTGACCAGATAGCGTGATCCTGGCGGGCGGTTTTGCCTTGATCCTGGCCTTTGTACCCGAGACGTTACCTCGGGTGGTGATATCTCGAGCGTTGGGAGACTCCCAAGCACGGATAAAGCAGGCAGAAACCGAAGAAAGGGTAAAAGATACTGCGCAGTCAAGAATTGCCATTATCAAGGAGATACGCTTTGTCGCGACTATGGCATTCAGGATTTTGTTCACTGAGCCCATCGTCATATGCCTCGGTCTCTTCAACGGATATATATACGGATTACTATTTCTATACCTCTATGGTATATTTGATGTTTTCGTCGTGAATAATCATCTCTCGTATGTGCATCTTCTCGTTTACTCCAAGGCTCTCTAGACGCAAAGATGGACGATATACTTACCGGCTTCTAACAGAGTGATCGGCGCTAATCTAACATACCTCAACTTGATCGTGGCCGTTGTCATCATGTTCATCGTTTTCGTTCCCATACAAACAGCGCTATTCAGGCGAGATCGACTGAAGCATGGCGTCGCACGACCCGAGGCACGATTCCTGGTATCCTTATTTTGTGTCTGGGGGTTTCCCATCTCGCTCTTTTGGTTTGCGTTTACTTCCAGCGGAAACGTCTCCTACTGGTGCCCAGTCGCCGCAGGGACTGTGATGGGCATCGCTAATCCGCTGCTATGGTTGAGTATCATGAACTACATCACAGACAGTTATCGGAACGTGGCAGGAAGTGCCGTTGCGGCGTTTCTAATACCAAGCCAGGTTGTTGCGGCCGCTTGTGTACACATAGGTATGTTTTTCACTTATATCTTTCGGCATTATTACCTGAAAAGGAAACATCGATACGAACCGGATGCTTTCTCAGTCTTTGGTTGGTCATTTTTTAACAATCTCCCTCGTGGGAATCGTATAGGTATCGTCATGTTTGACCGGCTGAGCACGACATGGGCATTCTCAATATTGGGATTCGTATCGCTGGGTGTCGTGGCGTCGGTGTATGTGTTCTACTTCTGGGGATCGGGGTTGAGGAGGAGGTCCGGGTTGGCGATGAACCCGAGCGTGTAATAGAATGCATTCATTTATTCGCTGCGTATGAACAGTGAATACTCACGTGCGATAATACGGTAGCACAAGACTCGTACTTTTGGAGTCAATGCCCTCCCCTCTTGTACAACACCAGATAGATACATGGTAGATCAATAGACGCCCGTAGGCATCACATTAATAAATGGAAAGATTTATCTGTCTCTCTGTGTGCGAACCCGGGCCCATTGGATACGAGATTATTGCCCAAGCCTCTACCATGTAAGATCTGTATTTCAAGCAGATCCCATTTACTATTTAGTCTCCTTCGCTCTAAATGTGAACAGGCATTGTGGGTGGTTGATCCTCTGCGTTGCAGAAAGCCAAGAGAGCGGGGGAATGCACCAGCCATGGTCCAACTCTGCCTCAAGCATGCCAATTTCCGGGGGGCCTGAAAGCTATGGTAGGCTAATGTACCATGCGTGCAACGTGTGACAGGGTCTGGTCAAAGACCTGACCTGACTTTCGGTAACAGCATCAATCATTGACGCGCACATTGCTGTAGTTGCCACCCAAGACAATGTTTGTGAAGCAAATGTACGAGGCTGTCGGAAATAACAGAATCGGTTCAAATCTAAAATTTAAAGTTCATACTGTCTTTTCTTGAACTCGGATATTCCGAATCATCTCAGTCTTTGGAGCTTTGTTTAAGTCCAGGTTATGAGTATTTTAAAACCTCTTTCCTGCGACGTCGGAAAGCGACACACAACTGTTTAGTGTGCCATATATGAATTCATAACATTGACTTACTGTCTTGTGCACCAAATATGAGTACTGACGTAGAAAGTCCTCAACCTGAGAAGCACGCTGCCTTGACTGTCACCAAAAACCACGAGGCTGCTGAACTGGGCCAATCAGCGACTGATCGGTAAGGTTGAATTGCAAAAGTTCTTTTGTTTCAACATTCTGATCGAAACAGGTATGGCCAACCTCTCATTCAGTTCGATCCTCTTGCTGAGAAACGTCTGGTCCGAAAATTCGATCTATACATCATTCCGACGGTTTCCCTGCTGTATCTCTTTTGCTTCATCGACCGTGCCAACATCGGCAATGCTAGACTCGCTGGTTTTGAGAAGGATCTTGGGCTGGAAGGGTATGACTACAACGTAGTCTTGTCTATTTTCTTTATCTCGTATATCTTGTTCGAAATCCCGTCGAATATTGCGTGCAAATGGATCGGACCTGGCAAGTTCATTCCGGCATTGACCTTGGGATTCGGTATCTGTAGTTTGGGCACTGCATTTGTGCACAATATTCACTCGGCTTGCGGAGTTAGATTTCTACTGGGTATGTTCGAGGCCGGCTTAATGCCTGGGATTGCATATTACATGTCAAGATGGTACCGTCGCAGCGAACTTGTGTTTCGACTATCCTTGTACATTGTCATGGCTCCCTTGGCCGGTGCATTTGGTGGTTTGCTTGCATCAGGCATCCTTAAACTTCACTCTCTGGGAAGTCTGCATACATGGCGTATGATCTTTGTCGTCGAAGGAATCATTACCTGCGGACTCTCTCTCATTGCCTTCTTCACCATGACGGATCGTCCATTATCTGCACGCTGGCTTAACCAGGAAGAGAAAGACCTTGCCATTGCGAGACTAAAATCTGAGCGTGTAGGCACCACGGAAGTCCTCGATGAACTGGGCACGACAAAAGCACTACGAGGAATATTCTCACCGGTAACACTAACTACCGGGTTCATCTTCCTGCTAAACAACATCACCGTGCAGGGATTGGCAGTCTTTGCACCGACTATAGTACAAACGATATACCCTCATAATAGCGTTATCTCGCAACAATTGCACACTGTGCCTCCGTACATTGTCGGTGCATGCTTCACCCTTTTCTTCCCGTATCTAAGCTGGCGAATGGACCGCCGCATGATCTTCTTCATACTCTCATCTCCACTCATGATTGCGGGCTATATCATGTTCCTTGCATCGGCGAACCCTAATGTCCACTATGGCGCGACTTTCCTCGTCGCTGCAGGGGCCTTCTCATTCGGCGCGCTCTGCAATGCTACCTCTTCGGCCAATGTGATCTCTGATACTGCACGTTCTGCCGCTATTGGTACCACAGTCATGCTCGGGAATATTGGCGGCCTGATCAGCACATGGAGTTATCTGATCTCTGATGCGCCCGAATACCACATTGGGAATGGCTTGAACTTGGCATGCGCAAGTACTACATTTCTACTAAGTGGCGGCTTATTGACGTGGATGAAGTGGGATAATGCAAAACGAGAGGCGATGGACGTGGATTCTCACGTCGAGGGAAAGTCACCGAGAGAGATACAAGCTATGGATTGGCGAAATCCGGCTTGGAGATGGAGATATTAGGTTCTTACTTCGACTTGCTTTTTGACTTTGGAGGCTGTTGCATGTCAGTATGTATCCATTCGCATATAGTTTAACTAAGTTTCTTGAGGCCAAAGGAATGCATGCACAATTGATCCTTTATGCGTTCCTGTCAGTTAGGGCTTACCTTAGGGCTTACGATCGTCATACTAGTCTATTAAGTAAGGTTAGGCTGCGTAACATCATGATCCATGAAGGGGCGGCTTTAAACCTACTAATCATTTAATTTCCAGGCTAGAAAGTTCTCTCAGTGTTTAATAGGTTCTGTTAATGTCTAATATTTGGAAGAATAATATTTAGTATATTTACTAGTATTTAGTATATGGATAATGGATTATTAGTACTAAGTATGATGGTGTTAATGGATATGCGACTAATCTCGAAACAGTGCTCCGCGTCCTCTCAGCGCGCGTAAATCTTGAAACAGCGGCGTCAACTTTCACTGCAAACCAATCCATACGTACGCGAATTCCAGCGAGAAAGAAGCCGGAGTCGCCAGAGAAGAAATGATTCGAGGATTGTCATAATTGGCCTGAAACGTAAGGCGGAGATTTTGTCCCCCACCTCACATGGAACTAGCCCTCTTGGAAGCTGTCCTAGGTTAGCGAAATACTACCTTAGGATGCTCCATCCGAGAAAACCAACGGATCTGTCAGCAGATAGCCAGATATCGACATGGTTTTGGCGTGTAGCTTCACTAGAAATTCCCTGTTTGGGGAGATTGTTGCGAACTCCGAATTTCCCAATGGAGTTCTGAGGCTGAGGGACCCAGGAACTAGGAACTGTCAAATGCCTCAATCCTGTGGGTATAAGTAGCCCACAGGGCCCATGGAGAAAAGTGGCGAGTCGTTGAATAACGAACCACTAACTTCTTGAGACTATCGAACAAAGAGGGTAAAACAAGATGCTCTCCAAAGTCATCTTCCCTCTTCTAGCCCTAACTGGCCGCTCGGTCAGTAAGGCCGTGTTTGCGCACTACATGGTATGTCTGTCAGGACCTCCGTCAAAGCCTTGTATTGATACATTTCATTAGGTTGGGTCCATGATCAGCAGTGAAGCTACACAGGACGTCGCCGATGCCATCGCAGCTGGCTTCGACGGGTTTGCGCTCAACACGCATTCCATCAGCAGCTCTGACACATGGAACACCGATGCAATCACTTACCTCTTGGATGCGGCTGAGGGAACATCCTTCAAAATGTTCCTTTCCTTTGACATGTCATGGAGCCTCGATGTATCCGGTCTGGGAGACTTTTTGCTGCAATTCAGCAACCACTCCCAATACTACACTACCGACGATGGCAGACCATGGGTCAGCACATACGATGGCGGTACCACCGATAACTCAGACTGGGAAAGTGAATTCATCCAGCCCTTGATCGATCAAGGCGTTACCCCCTATTTCATTCCTGACTTTGACGACTGGTCCGGCTATCCCACCGGCTTCTTTGACACCTTCACCGTTGTTGATGGTGCTTTCAGCTGGGAGACTGCTTGGCCTACTGAAGGCTCGTCGCCGGCGAATGTCAGTGACAGCACTGATTCAACCATGATCTCAGAAGCACATGCGGCCGGCAAGGTGTACATGATGCGTAAGTCCACCTTCTATATCCATATGTAGTTCTTGAATCTTACAAAACTGCAGCCGTCTCAACCTTCCAATTCAAATATCTCGGCTCAGGCCAGGACTGGTACCGCATCGGCGAGACCAACCTCCCAGAACGTATGGCACAGGTCCTCGAGCTTCAACCAGACTATGTCGAGGTGATCACCTGGAACGACGCCGGCGAGTCTCACTACGTGGGTAACTTCTGGCCGGAGCAGATTGCCGGCACTGACGAGGGTGACTACGCCGATGGTTTCAACCACACGGGCTGGCAACAGGTCATTACACCGTTTATCACTGCATTCAAGAACAACGCCACCGATGTCTCGCAGATTACGAGCGACAGTGTTGCAGGCACACTGTGGTACCGTACACTATTGACGAGCGCGAGCTGCTCCAGCACGATTACGAACTATGAGGAGGCAGTAGATGCGGTCAACTATGCTGTGATTTTGCCATCGGACGGCTACACTATTGAAGTGTACAGTAACGATGAGCTCATCGGCAGCAGTTCCGGCGTGACTGGTCTTAACTATGACTCTGTGCCAGGCTTGCAGGCGGGCACTGGACAGTACATTCAAGTTCTAGATAGCACCGGCTCTGTCGTTGCGACGGCGACCGGTACGAAGGAGGTCCTGGCTGAGAGCTCGAACTCTACCTTGTGCAACTGGAACTATGAGGTTGTCGGGTTGTCATAATTCATAGTAGTCATTGCCAATATTTGGGTACTTTATGTGTGCACAGTGATTTAGATGGGTACTTCGTGTGCAGTACGGCTGTGAATAGGCGCAGTCTATGAGAATGATATCTACTTGGGTAAATTGAATAAAAATGTCATATGATCTATTCTCTTTTGATATGCTCTTGCAAGTCCCAGCTCAAAGGAATGGGATGTACGAAGCGAATACTCGTAAGTAAATACAGAAGACAAACAAACAATTCATTTATGTATACATAAATTTCAAAAATTGAGGCATAACCAGAAACACGGGAATATAAAAAAACGAAAACAGAAAGATTCTAGGGACTGTACAATATTTGGTGGTAGTTAGGTTTTCGATCGTGTAAGATCAGTAGAAAATAAGAATTGATTTGCTTCTAGACAAATCAGGTCCAAAATCAGGGTCCGTTGTGACGACACGGTGCAAATTTCGAAATAAATTGCAGGACGTTAAGTCAACAATTAAAACCCATCGAGTCCAGGTAGGGAAATGAAGAATATATATTAGACAATAGCGTATTGGTCGCTACTCTAAACAGAGAAGTCAAAAACAGGGTCAAATAATACTTGTGACATTTTTTTTTGTTGGAGGAGCGCTCCAATTCGCTACCTCGGCCTCTAGATGAGAGCAAGAACAGCGATCACACCAGCGAAAGCGCCGGCCTTGCCAACCTTGGCAACCGAGGCAGCACCAGTGTACTCAGGGCTGACCCCAGAAGTGGTGGTTGAGCCGGCCTTGGATGGGGAGAGGCCGCTTGAGGCAGGCACGGTTGTACCAACTGGAACAAGACCAGTGGAAGTCGTTCCCTGTGGGTAAGGAGGAACGATCTGGCTAGTTCCAGCGGGAGAGACTGAGCTTGGGACTGAGACAACAGTAGTAGTCTCACCAGCAGGGACAACAGGAGCTGTAGCAGTACCTGTTGATTCAGCAGGAGCGGGGGTGGAGGTGGAAATGGCAGTCACAGTAATAGTGCTAGTACCTGTCACCGGGAAAGTGATGGTTGAAGTGCCGCTCGTGGTGGTGCTGTAGGTGACAGGGCATGTAGTTGTTGTGTAGGTGAGGGTGACAACAACTGGGGTTGGGGTAACTGTAGGAGCAACGGATGTAGGCGCAACAGAAGTGTGTGGCTGGCAAACTTCCTTGGTGCAGGTGACAGTCTCGGTTACCACAAGGCTGCTGGTCTCAGTGATTGGCTGGGTAATCGTGCTGCTGCCAGAGGTGAAGGTAGTAGTGTGAACTGCGATAAGAATTAGCAACGATTGCCTAGAAAAATAGATCTTATTGTAGGAAAAAACATACCTGGGCATGTGGTCGTAGTGTATGTCTGGGTTCTTGTGACAACGGATTCAGATGAAGTCTCAGTGGCTCCAACCGAAGATGTTGCGGGGACTGGGACAACAGTAACAGTAGAGAGAGGGGCGCTAGTTTCAGCAGGAACAGTAGAGACAGGGGAACTGGTTTCAGCGGGAACAGTTGAGGTGGCAGTGGCCGTGTGAGGCTGGCAAGTTTCCTTGTGGCAGGTAACTGTTGCTGTGACTACGATCGTGCTAGTTCCAGTGTACGCAGAGGTAATAGTGCTGCTTCCAGATGTGTATGTAGAAGTGCCAACTATTCAAGAATCAGTCATGAGCGCAATGGTTATTAAACATTTCTAGATGCTTACCTGGGCAGGTGGTTGTGGTGTAGGTCAAAGTCTTAGTAGTAACAGACTCTGAGGCCGGAGCAGATGAAGTTCCAATAGCTCCAACTGAGCTAGGAACTGAAGCCGGGAGAGATGTAGTCTCGGTAACAGCAGGAACAGAAACTGGGACAGACGAGGTCTCGGTAACAGCAGGAACAGAAACTGGGACAGACGAGGTCTCGGTAACTCCAGGAACAGAAACTGGGACAGACGAGGTCTCGGTAACTCCAGGAACAGAAACTGGGACAGACGAGGTCTCGGTAACTCCAGGAACAGAAACTGGGACAGACGAGGTCTCGGTAACTCCAGGAACAGAAGTTGGGACAGACGAGGTCTCAGTAACTCCAGGAACAGAAACTGGGAGAGATGAAGTCTCGGTGGCTCCGACTGAGCTAGGAACTGAAGTCTCAGGGGCAGTAACGACAGCGGTGCTAGTTACACTTGGGAAAACAGTGGAAGTAGCAGTGTGAGGCTGGCAAGTTTCCTTGTGGCAGGTAACTGTTGCAGTAACAACAACAGTGCTAGTTCCAGTCCACAGGGAAGTAATGGTGCTGCTGCCAGAGGTGAAAGTAGAAGTTCCAACTATTTCAAAGTTAGCAATATTCTCTAGGCAAATGATCAGAATCCAGCTTACCAGGGCAGGTTGTGGTAGTGTAAGTCAAAGTCTTGGTGGTGATAGATTCAGAAGCCGGCGCAGATGAAGTTCCAATAGCTCCCACTGAACTAGGAGTCGATGTCACAGTGCCAGTTACAATAGGACCACTGGAAGCCGGGACGCTAGTAGCTGGCAAAACAGTGGAAGTAGCAGTGTGAGGCTGGCAAGTTTCCTTGTGGCAGGTAACTGTCGCTGTAACCACAACAGTGCTGGTTCCAGTCCATACGGAGGTAATTGTGCTACCGCCAGAGGTGAAAGTAGAAGTTCCAACTATTATAATGGTTAGCAGTTTTCGCAAATAAATCTAGCATGCAACGTACCTGGGCAAGTGGTTGTGGTGTAGGTCAAAGTCTGGGTAGTAATAGACTCGGAGGCCGGCTGGGACGAGGTAAATGTAGGGACAACAGAGGTGGAAGGCGAGATTGGCTTTGAAACACCGGGCACAGAGCTTTGAGAAACAATAGGAACGATGCTCTTGGAGCTTGAGCTGCATGAGGTCGTGCTGTGAGCCTTGGAAACACCGGGAACGGAGCTGTGGGGCTTGGAGACAGCGGAAACGGAGCTCTGGGGCTTAGGCACGCCAGGAGAAGAGCTGTGCGAGGCAACAGGAACAACGCTCTTAGAGCTTGAGCTGCACGAGGTAGTGCTGTGAGGCTTGGAAACAGCGGGAACGGAGCTATGAGGCTGGGAAACAGCAGGAACGGAACTGGTACCAGGAACAGCAGGTTTAGACCAGGTAGAACTCTGAGGCTTGGGCACGCCTGGAGAAGAGCTGTGGGAAGCAACAGGAACAACGGTCCCGGTGCTTGAAGTGCATGAAGTGGTGGTGTGAGCTTTTGAAACACCGGGAACGGAGCTAATAGCAGGCACCGAGCTGTGGGGGGAAACTCCGACAGGGGTAGACTCAGGAACAACAGGCACCGAGCTGTGAGGTTGAGAAGTTGGAACAGCAGGCTTCGACCAAGTAGAAGTGCTAGACTCGAGCACAACGGGCACAGAGCTAGACCCAGGGACAACAGGCACAGAGCTAGACTCAGGAACAACAGGCACAGAGCTAGACTCAGGAACAACAGGCACCGAGCTGTGGGGTTGAGAGGTAGTTGGAACAACAGGCTGAGACCAAAGAGTAGTGCTCGACTCGGGCACAATAGGCACAGAGCTGTGAGTGGGAACTCCAACAGGGCTGCTGTGAGATTCAGAGGTAGTTGCAGTAACGGGGCTAACGCTCGAGGGAACGCTCGTGGTTAGAACGCTCGTGGCTGAGGGTGTAGGAGTGTGAGGCTGGCAAGTTTCCTTGTGGCAGGTCAACGTATCCGTTACCACGATGGTGCTAGTTCCAGTAGTTGTCGCAGTGATGGTGCTCGAGCCAGAAGTGTATGTAGTGGTGCCGACTATGCCGGGGTCAGAAAACAATAAAGGAGAGGAGGTACACATGCATCGAATGGAAGCAACTTACGAGGGCAAGTAGTCGTGGTGCGGGTACTGGTTACAGTAGAGATAACCTCCGTCCAGACAGTAGTAGGTGTAGGGGTGTGAACCTGGCATGTCTCCTTGGTACAAGTCACCACGTCTGTTACAACAATAGTGCTGGTTCCAGTGTATGTTGCAGTGATGGTATCGGAGCCAGAAAGGTATGTGCTTGTGCCAACTGCGGTGATGGTCAGATGAGATATGCTAAGATGACATCGCGAGATCAGACTTACGTGGGCAAGTTGTGGTGGTATATGTGCGGGTCGTGGTGCTGACTTCATCCACGATGGTAGTCTCAACACCAGACTGTGATGTAGGCACGCTCGAGACAGGAACGACTGAGTTGCTCTTTGAAGGTGTCTGTATTCTACCAGCAAAGGCAGTGCTCGCCAGGAGCACGAGAAGGGGAGAGACCTTCATCTTGATAAAACAAAATACTTTTTCTCTTCAGAGAACTGCTCTTCGACTGAAGAAATGGTTCCTGCGAGAGGTAGTTATAACGATTGACAATGAGAGATCGGCAAAGAATCAAGAGCCGCGCAGTTCGAGGGGAAGGAAACGAATGTCTTCCTCGAAACGCTTACTCTGAAGCTGAAGATTCCAACCAGAAGGCGAGAAACAAAAAAGAAATATATGAGCTTGAGTCAAAACAGAAATGAGAGACAATACAACGAGGGTACTTGAATGAATGGATGGACGAGAAAAAAGAGAGTGGGGATGAAGGAGAGACAGTGGGCGCATAAGTGTCATATAAAGAGGGATCCAGGATGAACGAGAGGATTGCATTGCATCTTGCATGTCGCCTAGTCTAGATCGGCCAGCAGGTGGAAAGGCTCGGGATTCGTCGCCAGTCAGCGGCAAAGTAATTGAGGTGGTAGCGAGTGCAGCGACCCTGGCAGTGGCGGAGGGTCCATTTCGAGCGCTCTGTCTCTGATCCACCGCGAGTTGGCGCCAAAAACGGAGGAGGTTTGTTTGGCACTGTTTGAAACTGATCAGCGAGCGTCGAGAGTGGAAGGCCTCGGGCGATGATTGGCAGTACCTAGAAAAGAGCAGGCGGGGACTCACTCGCATACAGTTACTCACTCACTGACAAACTGCACACACACTACATACTCCGTATACCGACTGGCTGGCTGGTGAACATGATGATCGAACAGTTGGGCGCTTAACCAAAGTTGATTCTGGTGTTTCTGTTGGTGGAGTGTGCGCTATGAATAGAACGCCCGCGGAGGGCAGCCGCCAATCAGCGCGCGGCCAGGGGGTCGGCGCCTGCTGCATCGGGCATCGGGCGGTGGGGCAACAACAACCTGCTTCTTTGGGACAGCCCAGCCAATGGCCGCTGCCCGTTTGGGACAGGAACAAACCGCCAGTTCTGCCGCCTGCCCAGAATCGCGAAAAACCAGTCCAGCGTCTCAGAATTGTTGTGTGCCATTGGCTCGTCGATTCGTCTGAAGCCCCTGTCATTTCTGCTTTCTGCATGGATCGCCCCGCCGGCCAACGGAGGCGGCCGGAGGAAAGCGAACGTGGTGCTCATTCGGTGGTCAGGTCTCAAAACATGCTGCGTCTGCATAAAACTAAGAAAAGCAACTCGATGCTGGTATTTCTATCTATGGAGCATGCACACATTTTTCTATTTTTCCTCTGTTTTTCTCGCTTTTCTTCTTGCACTTTCTTCAGGCCCGCACTTGGATGACGAATGGCGGACGCATGTCTGAGATGACATGCCGGTGGTAGGGTTACCTGTCGACAACAACCCTGCAACACATGTCGTTGCTGCAGGGATTGTGATTGGCCGGGCAGGCTGACAAAAACAACACGAATCCAACCTCGTCATCAATGATGGATGCTAGATCGAGAAATACACGTACAGGCCTACGAGTCTACGACAAGGGGATTGACATTGCTTTTGCCGGGAGGGGGAAAAGTGACTAGTCGACGGTTTCATGTCAAACGCACGGACAGAGAAAGCACTGGCAACAGGTCACTGACCATTACGGACGGGATATGGGTAGTCAACGACGTAGTCAGTTAGTCGCTCGTTAATTAATTTTTAGTCAATCACTTAGTACACAACTTAATTCCGTGTTTGGCACTGTTTGCTGACCTTTATCGTTGCAACGTCTATCCGTGGTTCCGTCTGGACGGAGTAATGCATAGTTAAAAAGAAGATTCGACTAGATGCAGTCTCCGGAGTCCGCCGTTACGGACTAGAGTCTAGTACCGCTTCCGCACATGGCTGTGCAAGGACTAAATTCAACTTATTCAAGACTATTCGTACGCTAGGCCATTCAGTGGTCGATAGTTCCCCTTTCTAGTTCAGCCTCTGTATCAAGTTCTGCAAACACCGTGCCTATATTAAAAATAGAGACGAAAAGAGTGCAGAAACACATCTCTCGCAGCAGACTGGCCGGTTGTCTGGCGCGCAGTCGGCGGTTACAGCAGGTGCAACGTCCCAATGGGCGTTGCCAGCGAGTGCCTGGTCCTGAAACAGGGGATTTTAAACAGCTGGCCAATGGCGGGCCGGAAGCCAATTAAGCGCTGGAGACGAGGCGGGTCGATGTGGGGCCAGTTACTTCATCGCTTGTCGATTTGCGATTCCTCCGACGGGCCGAGACTACCTTAATTCGATGTATCCGTAAGGTACCCAGCCAATGACAGTGCAGATAGATTACATCCGCCAGCCAATCAGCTTGGTCCAATGCCCGCCACAGCCAGAAACGGTAATGGGCCCGTTCTGTGAGCCACAACTCTTTGGCGTGTCCCAAAAAATCGAAGCGAAGACCGTGGCGCTGTACTATTGAGGCCGCGTAGATAACCACGCCATACATCCGTATATACTATACGATCATAAGGTGTTTGTTCTTGAACCCGCCTACTCCGTACCCCTGTGGCACTGAGACATGCAGCGGATGTAAACACCCCTGGCAATATCCAAGAGGCTCTATACTCCGCAGATAGGTTCTATTCCGTAATATAAATAAATTTCCATGGTTCAAGCCATTAGCCCCGTCGAAGTCTTTTTCTTTCGACTTATCTATAACGCTTTATACTCCGTGCGGCTTTGTGTATCTACTATCTCCTATCTACTCCGTACTCCGTACTGCTTTCAGTTTTTAGTGTTCGTGCGGCGTAAACTGGACCAAAAAGGGGTGGTTGAGGAGAAAACAAGACCCACAAAGACCGGCTATGCGGATTTGAAGTACGGAGCTTAAAACCTTGAAAATCTGGATGAAAGAGGTCATTGTTCCGGTCCAATGTTTGGGACTGTCTTATTTAAACTGGAGTGAATGACTCCATTCTAAGTGTTGAAAACTTGAAAGCCAGTTTCTTTATTCGACAAATGTACTCCGTACTCCGTACCAGGTGAAGTTTAACAGTTCGCCTGGGTTAGCCTAGTTAGGGCGTTCGGTGCATGTGTTTTCAAAACAGAGATCTCATGGGTCACTAACAAACAGGCGACTGTATAAATAATATAAACAAGAAAATTTTTCGTGCATAAGCATAATGCAAGTGTTTCATGATACGATGTCCGTTGCTACCCTTCGTGTGGCAACCTCTGCGTTGTCAACAAGCTCTAGACTCTGCGTACATATACGTACGTAATTAGGAATCATGACATGTAAAAGCAGAGAGGTTCTAAACAGGATTCTAGGAAAAATTCTACATACGTATACATGTACGTATATTTTATGGATCCGCCAGTGATAGTCGTTAAGTTGACGATCATAATATCCTTTAAATGGCCCAGCCGCATGCCGTATAGATCTCTCTAGCCCTAAGATCGATTTTCATTATTCTTTTAAATGATGTCAATCGCACGAAAGAGAAGAAATAACAAATTTTATCGATCGAGAACACAGTTGAGCACTTCAATCGTCAAGAGGGAGTGATACTGTGCGAATTACACATTTTAAAAAGGTCAATGTCATTCTCACTCTTTCGAAACATGGGCAATTTAAAGATGAAGTTTGTATAATGAGCATAGAGCTCAAAGCAAAATATGGCCAATTGACTCTATTAACTGGCGCATCAAAGGAAAATGAGTATATCTTGAGAACAAATCAATCTGGTAAAATTAAGTATCAAAGATTACTCCGCACCTGGGTATAAATCCATACGGATCAATTCAAATCGCGCTCAGAGCCTCCTGTGAAACGAGATATTTCCATCAGTACTACACTAGCTCAGTCAGTCTCTAATCAGTCAATCGAGTCAATTCTGAATATGCATCACTCAGGCGGATGTAGCGCGTTGGGGACCTAGCAAAGATTAACGCATCAACCAAATGCCAGAGGCGGTCATTACAAACGGCCTTGAGTATTGAAATATCGCTAGGGCAAGAGTTGAATGAAATTCCGTAAATTCTACCGACTTTCTGGGCTGTTATGCGGGCTACATATGACTTTACGTGATTCTGGCCGTACGGAGGAGAGAAGGTGTATCTATTCCCAGAGCTCAACTGTGGAGGCATCCTAATCAACAACTACTAGGAAATAAGACCAGTATTATTAATGATACTGTTAGGGATAGATTTATCTGCATCTTGCTTACTCCGTATTTATTATATATCTACGTAATATTGCTGTTTCTTCTCCACGTATCTAATTTTCGGTTATATATATTCCCGCGGACCTAAACATTTCCTAGGTAGGTATCAAAGTAACCTGGAACAAGCCCTGTGTCAAAGACTACCTAATCGCCCTTGCCACATATTGCAGCTAGGGCTTTAAAAAGTCAAGCTAATTTAATATTCATGGTTTTTATGGATATCTAACTAGTTCATCTACGAAGGCTTCCTTGATTGAGAAGCTCGATTATCGCGGGGTAGCCAGGGTTAGGATTCCGCAGTCTTTTGTTGGGAGGATTTGTCCGATTCGATCGCACAAAGCAGAACCAATGAATGCTTAAGATAGGGGAGAAAACGGTTATCTGATGGTCTCTTCGTCTAGAATCTTAAACGAGGATTCTAATAAGCAACGAATGCTACATTAGTTCACGGCTAGTTACATGGTTCCTACTACATGGATGATAGTTCTGCAGGAACGAGTCATGCGGTGCGACAACATGCCCAATCATCTAGGAAGAGATCAAGGAATCGGTTCTTTGTTGCAAAGTTAAAGTCTCTGGAGGAGAAGTTGCCAAATATGTTGAATCGATCTCATCGTACGACGTAGACATCCTACGTAGGCACTACGAGTAGATCGCTAAGCCTTGCCGATCAGAGTTGTTAGGTTGCAATTTTCTGCTCTTCAACTTCTTTACACTTTGCATTCTGGAATTTTCTCGTTCAGAGAAAACACACAATCAATTGCCAGAATTTAACACTATTTGCGCACCTTGCGAGACCTATTCCATTCCGTCTTACGCACGTCAAGGGTTGATATGATTGGTTGGGATATACGATATTATCGAATCTTTGTTTGACTCAAACACCGAAACCAAACAGCGATCAAATCATCTCATCTCCAAGGATGTTTCGTGTAAGCAAAAGGCCCCTCGTCCTCCCCTCTTTGATGACGTGTCTATCCGATATCGAGACCGAACTAAACTCTAGTGCCGAGACTAACCAACGCATGCCTTGCATATGAAACTAGTATGGTGAAACATGTTGGATGGAAATCCCGGTGACGAACGCGCAGCGCGCAATCCAGTTTTACCGGAGTGTGTTCGAATGGAATATTCACGAGGAAGGCTACGAGCAGCAGGTCGAGGGCATTGAGCGGGTGTATTTCTTCAGCAAGGGGAATTTCCATGGGAGTTTCTTGCTGGTGCCGGAGGAGCAGTTTTTTGATGCGAGTAAAGCGTTTGCGGCGAGTTCGTCGGATTCTGGGGCCGATGAGGGAAAGGTAGCGGACCAGAAGATTTTGTGGGCGGTTGGGAATACGTTTGCCGTGGAGGATATGGATGAGACGTTGAAGAGGATTATTGATTCGGGTGGGAGGATATTTCGGTATGACCATCATCTTGAAACTTGGATAGGCAGCTAACGACAATAGAAACAAGTCCATTCTTGGTAGAGGAATGGGCTCCATCGCCAAATTTGTCGATACAGAGGGGAACGTCTTTGGACTGTTCTCGTTGCAGATATGGGATTGACTTGGCCTCGTTCAGACTTCTTCTTCGCTCTGCATCTTGCTGATTTTTAACACACTGGCTAGATATACGATTGTTAGTTAGACCGATACCCCTGAATGATCTGTTTATTGTACTGGCTTATACCAATCGTAGCCCTAAGTCTTGTCGCTTCTATCAACTCTTTTGCTAAGTACGTGGCGTAAAGCTCGGATTGAATCAACTCTTTATTTTCAAAGATGCTCCCTCACGTTCTTCACCAATACTTCCATTTATAAGCTAATCTAATAAGGAATCTGCTGGTGAAAGTAATCCATAATGAACTTAACCTGCGCAGGCTTCGCAATAGGCACATTACCAAAATAATCACCCAGCTCCATGACTACCTGCATACCATTAGGACTGTTCGGGGTCCAGGTCGCAAGCGTGACATTACCCTTGTACGACCCGCCACTGTTCGGGTTAAGCGTCTTTGCGAAATTGGCCCAATACGCCGACATCTCTGCCTGGATCTCATAGTCGACGTCCGTAAACGGGTACGTGTCTGCATTCGCATACAGCGCGTTCAGCGCATACATGATTTCAGACTGGTGGAAGGCGCCCATCGACTGGCCTGGCGGAGCATGCGTCCAGTAGTAGGTGTAGAAGTCGGAGGATGCGGACTTGTACCAATCAGTCGCGTACGCCCAGGAGCCGATTAGTGAGGTGTCTCTGGCGGCGGCGTTCCAGGCGCGATCTGCGGTGGTCTGGTTGTCGTCGTCTGGATAGAGCTCGAAGTAGCGGGCTGAGAGGTTTGCGTATTTCAGGGAGCAGTACTGTTCGTACTCTTCTACGGTGTAGTCGGTGGACGTGGCGGCGCCGGACTCGTCTTTGGTGTTGCCGGTGATTAAAGGCACGTCGTTCGCCGGTCCATTGATCAGGGTGTCTATATAGGTAGAGGGGATGACATAGTCGTCCAACACGGGCTTGAAGATGACAGGGTACCCTGCGGAGAGAGCGGTCACCCACCAGATCCAGGTGCCATTGACGCGATCCTCGGACCCGATCAGCAGGTCCTCCATGGACAGAGTGCGTAGCTCCGCGATGCTTGACGCGTTATGGAAGGCGGTATAGTTCTGGCCGAAGAAAAGGGCCTCGGACATGTTGACATAGGAAGTGGCAAGGCCGGCCAGCAGCGTGTCGTAGGGGTACCGGATCCCCGACTCGGAGATGGCTCCATGGAAGTACCCCGTGAAGAGCGGACTGTTGACCGCGTGGTACACCTGAGACGAACCGAACGACTGGCCGGCGACCGTGACACGCTCCGGGTCACCGCCAAAGTTGACGATGTTTGACTGCACCCACTTGAGCACCTCGAGCTGGTCCAGCACTCCATAATTGCCCGAGGTGTTGTGGCCCGTTGCCGCCAGGCCCTCTGCGTTCAGCTCTGGGTGGGCAAGGTATCCAAAGGCATCGTCACGGCGGTTGAAGGTGATGAGAATGACATCGTGAAGCGCCATGCCGCCGCCGTACCACCAAGCATTATCACTGGTCTCGTCGGAGCCCTGGTTCCAGAGTATAACGGGGAGCTTGTCACCCGCAGAACCGGCATTGGTCCAGATGTTCAGGCTGAGGCAGTCCTCGCTGATGTACGAGTTGCCGGGCACAGGGCACCCTGGGCCAAAGGCGTCGGCGATTAGGGTTTCGTTCCAGCTCTCGCGCGGCTGGGCGGGTTTCCAGCGGTTCTGATAGCCTGTGTCTGCGGCATAGGGGATGCCCAGGAAGGCTGTCACGTTGGACGCCGAGGTGTTGAAGTAGGTCTCGAGCGTGCTGGAGTTGAAGTATTGGTATCCTTGCACGGGGCCGTAGGTGGTGTTGATGACTTGGTCCCAGAGCTGGCCATGGGCGACTGCGGCGACAGCCAGCGAGGCGAGGCCTCGAACTAGGAAGGAAGGCATTTCACAAGTCACGATAGAATTGAACTGCATAGAAGAATAACGGCGAGGGAAACGAAACTCTGCTCTTATTTATACTTATACACCACATCCCACATCCCAACTGCCGAACCCCCTCACCATGAGCTGCAGACGTGATGCCTGGTCGGCACATTCTAGGCATTAAAGCACGAAATTGCTTCTACGTCAGCAGGGTCCGACGATCTGCCATAATTGCTGGCGCAGCGTGGAGCGTAACTCTTTCTGGGGGGGATTTGCGAGGCCGTTTCCAGGGCTGACGTACATCCCTGGATCGCTGGATGCAGATCAGGCACAGACAGAGTGCTAGTTATGCGCCATCATAAGCTTAATTCCTGCGAGACCTCGGCCGATTGATTCTCGGGTGTTGAAAATAGTGACACCCGAGAGAGAAAGAGAGTCTTGGGCTACGCGCGTCAACCAGGATGGAAACGATGAACCCTGGAAACATCTGCGGCTTGCTCCACTGTTTCCTATTTAGTGACTTACTCTGTCGGCGGTTTTTTTCTTGGATGGTACGACAGAATCATAATTGAAGACGCGTAATAAATCTATAGTACTTGGTTTGGCATGCCGAGGTATTACGAAGAGCTCGGTCTGTAAAACTGTCTATTTACATACATGCTGTCTAACTAATAAAATAACAACAGAAAGATCAATCACTATTTACTAAGCCCTCCCTCTCGACTCGTCCCTTGTCCAACACAACGAAATAGTCTGCATCGTTGATGGCCTCTAGTCGATGCGCGATCGTGATCACCGTGCTCTCCTTCATCTCCTCGCGGATAATCTTTTGTATCTCCAGCGATGTCTCGTGGTCGATCGACGCCGTTGCTTCATCTAGGATAACGACAGGGCTGCGTCGGAGAGCTGCGCGCGTCAGTCCAATGAGCTGGCGTTGGCCCTGGCTGAGATTACGGCCGCCGGCTTCGATCTGAAAGTCTAGCGTCCAGCCGTGTCGGGCACAGATTCGTTCCAGGGCGTCTGCACATTCTTGATCCGAAAATTCATCCGTCGGGTCGAGGTTCTTCCGGATGCTGCCGGGGAATAAGATAGGGTCCTGAGCGACGAACGTGACGCGTGTGCGCAGCGCTTGTTTCTTGACTTTGCTGATGTCGAGGCTGTCGATGAATATGCTGCCCTTTTCGGGTTGTAGTACGCCAAGCAGGCAGAGGGCAAGCGTTGACTTGCCGCTGCCAGTGCGGCCTATGACTGCTGCCGTGGAGCCGCCGGGGATCACGATCGAGACATCGGACAGCGACGGGTCGAGGTGCGCTGCGTAGCGGATTGTGGCGTCTGAGAATACGATATCGCTACCAAACCGCGGCCAGGAAGCCGGAGGGTCGATTTCGCCTTCGGGCTCGGTGTCGATGTGGCGGAGCTCGTCCACACGTTCGACAGAGACAAAGTCCATCTGAAGTTGGCCGTATTGTCTGCACAGACCGTGGGTGGAACTCACAAAGTTGTTGGCTGCCACCAGCACGAATGCGACCAGACCTGCTGAGACATCCGTGTACAATGCCAGGGCAGTGAGAACAAAGGTAGAAATACTCGACAGCGCTTCAAATCGATACGTCAACCAGGTCTGTAGAGACCAGTAGAAGTGGTCCATTCCTTGGAATTTATCCACCACCTGTATGACACGGTCTTGGAAGCGCACCTGGGCATGGAAAGCGCGCACAGTAGTCAGTCCGTGGAGGAGTTCGCCAAAGTTGGATAGCAGCGGGCTAAGTGAGACCATCTCCAGACGCCGTAAGCTCTGTGAAAGTGGCAGGAACCATAGGAATATCACGACAAAGCTCGCTGTCAAAAGGAGGGCAAACGCCAAGAACGTTGGGGTTACTGAAGCAATCACGACAATGGACGAGACCCAAATAATAATCTGGAATGCGATGCCCTGGAATTGAATGCTAATATTGCGGTCAACTGCGCCGATATCAGAAGTCAGGCGGTTCATCAGCCGTCCGACTGGCGTGACGTCGAAGAATCGGAAAGTGGCGTGGCTGACACGCTCCATAACTTCTTTAAACATCGTTCGCCCAGCGCAGAAAACAATCACCAGCATGAGGAATTGTGCCACCAGCATGAACAGGGCTTGGACGATGGCAAACCCTAGGTATAGGCCCAGCCAGGGACGGACATCTTCTGCTGGGGGAGGGAGGCTCTGGTCAAAGGGCCAGCTGAGAATACTAGCGTTGTTGGTAGTCGACGCTGCGGGAAAAATATGCCCTGTTGTCCACTGTCCAGTCATTTGTGTCTTTAACTCAGCGTAGCCGAGCACCATAGACTGGCTATACGCTTCGCCCCATTCCTTCAGAAACCAAGACTGTAAAATAGCCACAGAGCGATAAATCGCAATCAAAGCTACAAGTAGGCTCCACCATTTGAGCTTTCCAGCTTTAATGTATGCCCAGTACACGCGCGTCTGCACGCCCCAGTCCGCTCTGTGCTCCTCTTCGACAAACTTGTCCGGCACTACCGCCGAGAGCTCGTCTTCGGCCGTTTCCTCGCTTTCGCCGTGTGTCTCGTCGTCGTATACATCACGCAGCGGAGAGATATCTTGCTTGCCGTGGCAGTGTACCTTGCCCGCTGCAATCTCAACAATCTGGTCTGCATGAGGTTGTACTAAGGACACGCGATGCGTGACGAGAACGATTGTGCGGTCTTGCATCAACGGTCCGAGGAGGCATTTTCGTACAATCGATTCTGCGGTGTTGTGGTCTAGCGCCGACAAGGGATCATCGAGGAACAAAACTCTAGCTGTGCTGTAGACTGCTCGTGCGAGAGCCACCCTTGCCTTTTGTCCGCCCGATAAACCAATTCCGTTTTCGCCAACAAATGACAAGTCGCCGTGTGGGAAGTTGGCAAGGTCAGGAACCAAGGCGCACGCCTCCAGAACACGCTTATATCTCTGTTCGTTGTATGGCGATGAAAAGAGGATATTGTCGCGGATGCTCATACTTTGCAGCCACGGAGTCTGAGCACAGTATCCAATCATCTCATTTGGAAAGTGAGAGACGCCTTTCAACTCGTCTAGTTCTCCTAGTAATGCTTGTAGCAGTGCAGACTTGCCAGCTCCGACTACACCACAGACAACTGTTAACCCTTGTGGAATAGTAAGAGTGACGTCCGATAGCACCGCCGAGCGTTTCCCAGGCCACGCAAACGAGCAAGACTCTAGACTGATTGGCGAACGGTCTGCGTCGCCCGATCTAGTTTCCTTGTTTGGCTCGTCCATAAAATCTTCAATTCTGCCCATTGCGATGGACGCGTTGATAAACGTGGTGATCAAGGCAGGAATTTCGCGTAGACGCTCCTCGAGCATGCCAAAAAGCTGAAGAGCCGGAAAGATAATATCAATGCTCAATGGCCGGCCTGCTAGAATTGTATAGCCGTATAACGCAACCACGGGGAATGTGCCACTCGTAAGAGCCTGGATAAATGTAATTGCAACTTCCAGCAAATTCGTGATTATCTGGACATGCAGCTCTTTATTACGCGCCTCCATGACTTGGCGCAGCCAGTGGTTCTGCCAGCCGTACCAGCGGAGATGGCGCAGGGATTCCACGAATTGCGAGGAAATCTGCAATCGAGCATCGGTGGCTGCGCGGCGGGTTCGGCCCCATTGGAGATAGAACCGGGTGATGACGCCGTTGATGATTTGAGCGAGGAAAACAGTCACCACGCCGAGGAAGCACGAAGGGCCAAACAACTTCCAGACAAGCATGACGGCAATGAAGAGGCCGACAGGCTGGTCGATGAGGCGGTTGATTTCCCAGAATCGCTGTGCCACTTCGTATACGTCGCCGCGAAGGAGGTTGAATATTTTGCCCATCGACGCTGTCTCTTTAACTTCTTCTTTTTTGCTTTGCCCTTCTTTTTTGGCTTTGCCCGGAATCAGACCGCATAGTTTTCGGTTTTTCTTGCTGGGAATATCAATGCCGTTGCTATCCCTGTCATGAGTTCCATTTGACTCTTCCTTTGATATCTTCTGGCCAAACGTATTCTTACGGGACAGGGCTTTCTCATAGACCATCATGACCATTTCGCCTCTGCTTCGCTCGTAGCACCTGCGGCCATACCAGAGGTTAAGCACTTGAACCTGAGCAAATACCAGCCGCACTATGAGCATGACGGCCGCGTAGACCATGGCCACATTCTTCGTGCTGTGCTCGTCCGACAGGACTTTGAGAAGTTGCTGCAGGAGCAGCGGCGTTGAAAAGTCTATCCGTCAGCTCATTCTTCACATTTTGGATAGAATACTCACTGCAAACAAGCTGCACCACGGAAATTAGGCACATAATGAATACATCAATGGCGTTTGCTTGCATCAACCGGCCAAAAACCGATCCCTGGAGCTGGCGAAACTTGTCGTGCAGTCGCCGGTGCTGGAACTCGAAGCCCAAGGACCATACATCGTCTTCGTTGATTCGCCGCTTCCGCCCGACTGAGATAAGCGGCGACATCCACGAAACGGTGAGAAACTGCCACAGCAGCAGGTCATCTTCGGGACTGCGCAGGGCGTCGGATGGGGTTTGGCCGACTTTGCCAATGCCGTCCTTGGACAGGGATGGGTTTCGGGTTGGCATAGATAGGATGACCAGGATTGATACTATGGCAGCTCCGATGGCTGTTCCTTGCGCAGTTTTTCCTAGCGAGTCTACGCCATTGGCACTGACAGGGAACTGCACCAGGAACGCTGAAAAATAAAATGTCAACAACGACGTGGGGGCAGTCCTTGGCCGTTTGGCGGCTATCACAAGCGTAGCGAGGCCCTAGTAACGTAAGTGACTCTATACATTTTGCCTCAAACTTGATGCATGTTGGAGTGGAAACTCACCCAAGCCGCAGTGAGCGCGATGCGACTAACGGAAGGGCTCTTTAGCTGCACAATCTCCGCACCGAGGCCAAGCACTGCAAGCACAAACAAGGCTACAGCCTTGCGAATAGGTGGCCTGCGCGTAAACGACGGGATTTCATCTACCGCGTCTTCTTCCAGGACAAACGAGCGAGTCCATAGCGGACGCCATCTGTACAAATACGCACTGCTTAGCAGGTACTTGATCGCAATGACCGCGATTACAGTTCCCGGAATCGATGCGATGAATGGAAGCGCACATGGTGAAAAGGCTGCTTCGGATGAATGCTGGGGAAGTTAGGATATTTTGTTTGCAAATTGGCAAGGGAGTTGGGGTTGACTTGCCCACAGCGGATAGCAGCTCGGATGGCCATCGTGCGGCATGGTGCTGGCTGTCTCGTGTCAATCAGAAGATCCAGGTAGTACATGATAGTGAGAGAATCAATTGGGGTGAAGACTGAGGAGTGAAGTTGAGTCGGGGTATTTATAGCTGAGCTGCTGCCTCCGTCTCGCCGTGCGGGGGCTGCCCCATGCTTCTCGGTGGCGCTTAAACTTTGCAATTGCACTGGCTATACCGTATGCGGTAATGTAAATTAGGATACCGTTGGCACTAAATATTTGAATCCAACCTAGCGGCATTATCGGGGATTATTTGCATCACGGAGAATACGGAGGATATTATTATTCTTCTTCTTCTCTACATGATTATTTCCCCGGACTCCCCAGCACACACTCAAAGTCCTTCGCCGTCACATCCGTCAGCGCATTCCGGACCATGTTCCACACATTCAAATCATACGCCTCGCCAATATGCCCGACCGGATCTAGGGCACAATAGTCCTGGACATACTCATTGCGCACGCCGGCCTCGTTTACTACTGCTGTGGTCACGGGCGTCACAAGCTCATCGTCCCGTGAAATGATGACCGTCACATCATTCCCGGCCTGCACAATCGGCGTGCCGTCGTTGAGCTGCTCGATGGCTGCACCACCACTCGTCAAGTCATTGCACGCCTCGCACCCAAACGCATCCAGCACGTCCTGCACCAGCCCGTCAATCCCCAAATCTTGCGCCAGCGAGATCAGATTCGCGAAATTGGTGCCGTGCGTGGGCGGCGCAATGGCGACGATGCGCTGCACCAGGCCGGCTATGCCGGGCTCGAACTTGGGCACGTACAGGGCCTGGAACGCGCCTTCGGAGTGGCCTACCAAATCTACTTTACTCTGCATGGTAGAGCTCACATTGCGGATGAAGGAGGCGATCTCGACGGCGCTGTCGTTGATGGGCGCGAAGCCGCCGACGAGCGGGAAGCCGGCGTAGGCGCCGTAGGTGGCGCGGAAGACGCAGAAGTCCTGGGTTTTGAGCCAGTCGCCCAGGTAGTTGATGTCTTCGTAGTAGGTGGCGCCGAGGCCGTGGAGGGTTATGACGGGGTTGTGGGCAGAGGTGCACGAGAAGTCGTTTGCTGGGTCGGGGATGAGGGTCGCTGATATGATTGCTGGGAGCAGCGATAGGGCGGACAGAAGAAACATTATTAGTATATCGTAGTTCGATGGTATTAGTATTAGATATTAGATATTAATATCAAGAGCGAGTCAATAACGAGGGTATAAGCAGTGGACGTTGAAGAAAAGAGCGACAACAAAACAACAAAAAATAAACACACTCCTGAAAAATGTCCCTGACAATGGCTGAATGGCATAGTTTATTATTATAGATCGATCACATTTTCAAGCTGAGCTAAGGGTTCGCGAACTAGCAGCACTAGTCTTGTTGGTGCGTGTTAGTGCAAGCCTCAAGGCCGGTGCGCAAGATCCAGCGAATTGCGCTGAGCCAATGGTTTGGCCTGACTCGTTATTACATTATGGAGTACGGAGATGAGCCGGGTATTGATAATGCTCGATTTAAGATCGGCTATCCATGTCTTCTTAAATAGGACAAGGGGACACAAGTGACGCCGAACTTTGTGAAACCGGACCGGACTCGACCAGGATTCAAGTCAGATGCGATGGTTGATATGTACATTATAAGGCTGGACCAGCCGGAAGAGAATAGAAGAGAATATTGTATCCGTACGGAGTAGTTAAAGATAGATCCACCAGTACTAAACATGAAGCATCCTTCTAGCCGTCATCATCGTCATCGTCATCGTCATCGTCAAATATTATCAATTAGCGTAGTCATTTAGTAGAGCGAGATTTCGCGCTCAGCTCAGGCATGAAGCTCCCCCACAGGCGCAGTGAATGACGCTTCTCGACTAGATTGAACACTTCAGCCATAAACTCACGTTCCACGCCACCTGCGGGAAACGCCTCCCATGCAACGCGGGTCGAAAAGGCAAGCCGATTGATCATATTCCCCGGCGCGCGGCGGAGATAGTCTTCGAGGCTGCGCGCAATGCCGCACGCTAGGTGGTATTTCTCTGCCATGCTGATGGCGCCTTCTGGCCGGTCGTCGATGGATGACAGGATCAGTCGGGAGGAGTAGTAGAAGCACATTGTTTGGAGCAATCGCAGGTCTGGGTAGACCAGGGGCGGCGGTTCGATGATCTTCATTGAGCGTAGGTCACGGCACCGGAATACTGGGAACGGGTCGGATCCTTGTGGTTTCGCTTCTTTGATAGGGCCCCCAGGATAGCAGTCGACGTTTTCTTTTTTCCACTGTAGAAAGCGCGATGTTAAATCGCTTATTCCGTTCCAGAGTCGTGCTTGTTTCGCACGGAGCTCGCCTCGGCCGAGGATTTGAGACTCGGTTGCAAGATCGTCGTGTTCGCCCAGCAAAGCGGGTATCTCGACAACCAGGTCGGTAAGGAAATGCAGGAGATCTTTCTTTGTCGTCTCTGCAGACCACGGGACGGTTTTCCAGATCTCTTCGGCCATGAAACTTGGTTTTCGATCAACAAGGGCTACGCCAACCCAGTATGGTCGTAGCTCGGTAAACAATAAATGTTCGACGCCGTAGACATGATTTTCAGGCCCTCGATGTTGAATTAACTGTGCCGCTCCTCGGACGTGTGCGAGAACTCCTGCGTCTGACGTTCGCTCGATACTCTCGAAAGCCAGAAGAAGCGTCACGGTGACTAAAGTCGATTCAGAGCGGCTCCGCTCTGGGTCTAGTAGTGCGTCTTGCAGAGATCGCAAAACCTTTGGGTAGAGTTTCATGCCAGCAGCTTCGATGCGAGGGTCCTTGACACTTCGACCGAAAAATGACAACGATACAGCGTCATAGGCACTCGAAATCAACGGTGAAAACATTCGAATCTCGGCGCCGGCTCGCAGGGCGCCTGCATGGCCGGAACTCGCGTCTACCTCTGGGCTGAAGGCGTCGACAAATCGCTGGATAAACATGTCCAGCATTGGTTTCTGCGGCGTGAATCGAGACAGCGGACCGCACCAGTCTTCTTCCACGCTTATGCTCTCGGCGCTGCTGCTGCTGCTGCTGCCAGAGTCGCTTCCTGCGTTGGAGGGTCTTCCTGCTTCGTCTTTGATTCCGTCAAGGCTGGAAGGCGTGAGCATTCGTAGAGGCAGATCATCTGCAATCGATCAGTAATTATTAAGCACAAGAGGATAAGTCAGGTACCTTCAATGGCCCTCCGACTGTTTCGAATACCGCCGACGAGATCGTCAACCACGTCTATTGGCGCTGAGCGGATTGCTTTGAACAGCCTTTCCAGTTCAGCCAATCTGCGAGTACGTGCTTCTTGTCCATCTTCGACTGTCAGTCTGTGATAAATCAAATTATAAGTTAGTTACCTACCTTGCTGGTTGATTCTGCTTCGTAATTCCTTAATTTCTCGCCGCAGGTTGCGAATCTCCTCTGCCTGGGCAATTGGCTGCTCTTCGTCGTCCGACCCGATGTCGTAGACGCATTTCGAGGGATGCCCGTGAGCACAGCACGCATGGCATGGTTTGACCCGGTCACACTGTCAATTGATTAATTAGTATACAAAATCACAATCCATAGAAAATAGAACAAACCTTGACCTTTCGCAGGCGGCACACTCGACACGACCGTGACTGGCGGGCAACAGGCTTCTTCCTAGGGTTCTGGGTCTGTTTCTGCCCCTCACGGCCTAGGTCCGCCATCCAGAGCGACCGGGAGTGGTCTGGGCTGATCCGCTAGGTAGTGCACTACAGTACAAACTTCAAAGTCAGGCCATTGTACCGCCGCTGAGAAGATAGATGTAGGATCTCGGAGGTGCTCGCTGCTGGAGTTCGGATCTGACCTTTAGTTCAGACTAGGTCCTCCATTGGCATATGGCATACGGAGCAGCCTCGTACGGGCGGTCTCGTAGGCTCGTACAGTCCCCAATAATTTAATAATAATAATAATAAAGAACGGCAGCGCCTCCGGCTTCAGCTAGCCTCAGACAGTCGATCAGTGGGAGACCCACCGGGAGCATCAAGCAGCTCATTCAAGTTCATTGATTGGCATTGGCATGTCGGAGGTGTGTCACACTCGTAGTAAGTCAGTAGCGCTATTCGATGTGATAAAATCTGTCACTGCGCAGAATCTGTTTATAATCGTTCACGTCCAAGTTTCGATCGCGATCGTCGACAGTCGGGCATATCTCATATCTCCAGTCCGTTTTTCTGCATTAGCTCAACGGTTTAACATGGTCGTTTAATTGGCTGGCTGGCGGTGGAGTGGCTCCCTGCATTGGCTTGGATCCTGTCATCTCAGCACTATCTTGCCGTGTTTGCGATTCGACAACTAATGCGCTCGGTCTGTCGACCGTGGTTCAGTTTCCATCAAAGCGGCAGCCACTGAGTGTCTTTCGAAAGACGAACGAAGGTCACGGTGATGGATCGCAGCCCGTCAACGGTCAAGAACTGGCTTTGTCAGGCATGTCCTAAGAGTCTAAGACAGACCGAGGACAATGCCCCGCCGTACCAGCAACTAGTTTAGACAAATTCGAGTCATTAGAGCACCGCGGAAGAACATCAGGCGCCCCGGTAGCGCAGTTAATCGGCCATTGATCAATGAACGATGAGTGCAGGTGAGGAGCGGAGAAAAGAGAAGGAGGCGGAAGAAAGCCGAGCTCCTGCCGCCGTCTGTCGCTGCCTCAGGCCATTTACGGTTAACTACAAGACGTCTAGAGGGCAACATGTCCATTAACCGAATACATTATACGATAACGTCAACTACCAGCCACTTATTCGTGCTCGCACTACAGCACATAGCGGAACCCTTTCTGCAGCCTTCGCGCAGCCCCAACATCAATCCCCTCGACGTCCGCCGTCTGTTGCAGCCGTCGCAAGTCGCGCTCGCTCAGAACCGCGTCCTCGTTCTCCAGCCGCTCGAGACGCTTATTCTCTGCCCGCAGGTCCACGTACAGGAACAGCGCGGTCAGAAACGCTACGCCGAGCATGCCGATGGCCACGCCGAGCGCGGGGCGATAGTGCGGTGCGTCCTGCGCGCGGTACGTGTATGGCGTCCAGATGCTGGCTGAGTTGGCGACCGAGTTGATGAACGCATATGCCGCGGCGCGTTTTGCCGGTGGGCGCGGGATGGTCGAGCCAATCCAGCCGAACAATGTGCCGATCATGGCGAATGCAAAGTTCATCAGGAAGAGCGACAGGTAGCGCGGCCCAAAGCTGGAGGTCGTCATGAAAATGATGAAGCCGACAATGGCAATGGGGATGGGATAGACGAGAAATATGAAGCGGCGCTGGAACCGGTCGGAGAAGTAGTTGTGCGTGAGTGAGAAAAGCACCATGAACACATACGGCGGCGCAACGAGCAGCAGCGAGATGATGTTGTTGTAGCCCAGCGTCGCGGTCAGCGTCGGGAAGAAGAACTGGAAGCCGGTCGCGGCGTTGATGCACATGTATCCTAGGGCAAACGCATAGGTGCGCTTGTCGGTGAAGGCGAGCTTTGCGCCGCGCCATTGACTCATGCCACCGGCTTCATCGGCATCAGCTTCTGCGGCGTCAATGGCCAGGCGTCGTAAAGCGACAGCCTTCATTTCCGGGGTCAAGACGGTCCATGTTTCAGGAAAGTCGGGCAGGAATGCCATCATGAACAAACCAACAAAGCAAGTCACAGACCCCTCGATGATATACAACCACTGCCACGCTTCCATCCCACGCGCGCCCGCCAGGCCGGACAGAATACCAGCGGCAATCAGACTGCCAAAGGCACCGCTAATAAGTGACCCGGCATAAAACACACTCATCCGCAACGCAAGCTCCTTTTTCGTATACCAACTGGAAAGATAGAACAGCACGCCCGCAAAAAAAGGCGCCTCAACCAGACCGAGAATGAACCGGCACGCCACTATCCCGCCAAAGGTGGTCACCTGGCTGGTCAGCGCCGACACCAGGCCCCACGCAACAACGAAAAAGCCGAGATACAGCGACGGCCGCCCGACGTAGTTGAGCAGCAGGTTGGACGGCACCTGCATGAGGATGTACGCCACGAACAGCACGGCGAGGCCGGTCTGGTACTGCGCGTCGGACATGTGCAGCGCAGCCATCAAGCCCTGCAGTTTGGCGGCCGCGTAGTTGTTTCTACCGTCAATTATCAGCTCTTTCTTCTCGTTCCCTGTTTCAAAGAGGCCTACCGATCGATGTAGTTCATCAGGTACACCGTGATCACAAACGGCAGGATGGTGCAGTCGATGCGCCGCCGCAGCTTGGCCTCGATGAGCTTTTCCTCGGGGGTTAGCGCGGCGAGGTGCGCGATCTCGTCGTGCGAGAGCTCGATTTTCTCGCCTATGGCGTCGCGGTCGTGGATGCCTGTCATTTTGACTGAAGAAGGAATGATAGAGCGAGGATGGATAGAATGAGTTGCTCATGAACGTGAACAGCGACGGCTTTATACATACCTGCGTGGGGGTATCTCCCTATCCAAGTACACGTGCATCACATTCGAGCAAACGCCGATGCTCAGACGAGGGGACGCGGGGAAGACGGCATCAGACTATTGATCGAATGAGCACATACCTGGTACATTACGTGGGGGTCTGGTTGCGGTCTGTGTGACTTGTCGATCCATATACGTATACAGTGGTACACGTAGTCTCTACTTTCTATGAACAATGAACAAGCTGTAAGAGTTAGGTGGTATCTGATAAGACCAGACGCGGCATACCAGCAGAATAGATGATCACGGATGAAGTAGAGCACTAGTATGTCGTCGTCGTAGTACGTAGTGGTGGATGTAGTGGATAGTGGTACATAGTGGGTACCGATACACTGGATGTATAATCCGGGGATGCGGGGAAGGGAAGCGCGTCCACTTCCGCATGAGGAAATGCTCCGAGATCACCATACTAGGTCATACATATACATACATATACATTAGGTACGTAGAATTTGTCGGGTCCTGATCATGAGGGCTCGGACTACAAAGCTACCATTTCAGGCTCTGTTAGGAGGCTATGTAACATACCAGCCGAATCATAACGTCGTAACTTTATATGCAATGAACAACAACGCTCCATGCTATGCTCTTATCTACTCAGCTGCTCCACAAACCTCTTCTGAAGGGTGCTGGCGGTCCTGCCTATTACTCCGCAGCTGAAGCAACTCCTGCTCGTCGTGAAAGTCAAGCGGGCTCGAATTCGTCTTCGAGCGGTACCAATTCATGGACCTGTCGATCAGCGGCATGACAAAGGGCAGCGACGTGATGAGCGCGGAGAAGTTGATGTCGACAAAGTCCCAGATGGTGACGTGCACCATGTTCCCTGTCATCGTCAGAAAAGAAATATACCAGAGGTAAAAGGGGGAGAGACGAACAGGTTGTGTCGGTCGACGTCGAGGTGATAAAGACATTGCGCAGGATGCTGCATGCGATGGTAACCAAACCAAGGGTAAACGGGAAGATGAACAGCGCGCGTCGCTCCCAGGACAGCTGCAGCCGCAGCATCAGGAACAGCGGGAACATGAAGAGGACGAAATCGGTGACGATGTGGAGGTCGCGGTTGGCATACTGGACAGTGGCCGAGGGCAGACAGCGGTAGGTAGCGAGATCGGCGTTGGCGAGCACCAGCAGCGAGTAGTGCGGCGGCACGGGGATGCAGACCAGCACTGTGCTCAATAACGACCACAGGCCTATGATTACGACCACGGCGAACAGGATGCTGTTGGCCAGCCGCCACCAGCGCACGGTGTAGTCGACGGCGCCGCGCAGGAGGGCGATGATGCACAGCTTGGCGCTGTAGACGGCGAGGTAGAAAATGCCCTGCTCGACGCCGAGGATCTGTTTCGTCAGCACGTCAATTATTACTTGCTTAGAGGGTAATACTGTATATATCTCGGCCAGGTCCGCGTACGTGCAGTAGTTGACGTGGTGGCCGGCGCACGAGCTGCGGAACGTGTAGAACACGATTGAGTCGTAGGCGACTGTAGTCGACTGTGCTAATTAGCATTTATTCAATTCATTTGAGAAGAAGAAGAAATACTGTAGACAAGAACAAAAACACGCTCGACAGCCAAAACGCGACATGGCGCTTCTTCCGGTAGCGCTGCGCCCAGACTCGCGCGGCCGCTGACAAGACGACGACCACTAGCAATGCAATGGCTGCAGCGAGCTGGGGCGTGCCGTCGAAGTCGTCGGGAGGTTTGGCGACATTTGTGTATTCGATCGGGTTGGGGAACTGCGAGGAGCCGTTCAGAAGCACCAGCGCCTGGTAGATGAGGGCGTCGTCAGGGGTCGCTGGAGGATCGCCCAGCAACGCAGAGCCCATGCTTGCGCATTTCGAGCGGCCAGTGTGCAGTCGCAATGGATGCAACTGGGAGGGATTACGAAGAGAAGAACACGGGCTGAGAGGGGAGAAGAAGAGAAGACGGGAGGATCATTGATCTTCACCCGCCCCCAGACGGCCTGAGGCAGATGGAGCCTGAGGCCAACACCTCGGCGCGCTTAGATCAACTTATCAAGTCGTACAAAATATTTACATAGTATTTACGTACGCAGAGTTACTTTATTACTTATTACTTATTAATATTCATCATTCATCATTCATTACTTATTGACTAACAGACATTCATAGCATCATCCAGCGCGACTCGTACCGCGGCGGCGGCTCGCTATAGCCAGCGTCCCAGTCGATTCTTGCAGTCTTGCTCTCAGGCCTCTCAACAGGCCTCTGACTCTCTTCAGGCTGACCCTCAGTTGCATCCTGATCGATAGGCCGGAAGACAACCTCCCTCGTCTCGTCCACCCGGCCAATGAGAGAGCCATTCCTCCATATGCCATTCTCCATCACCATGCCGGCAAACGCCGACCCCTGAACAACACAATCCACAGCCTCGCAATTCTCCAGCGTCGAGCGCGCCAGGACCACTCTTCTCAGCACGCTATCCTTGACTATCGCGCGCTTGATTGTGGCGCACTCCATGACCACCGAGCGCTCAACAGCTACTCGTTTCAGGGTGTCTACATCCTCGATATGCGCGGACTTGACCTCGCACATCTTCATGGTCTGCACGTTGGTGACGGCGGAGGTCTTGAGGGTGCTCCATTTTGCGCTGCGGACGGCTGTGAGCGTGCTGTGGAGGACTTTGCTGCTTTTGAGCGTGGAGGAGCTGATGTGGCTGTTGTCGAGTTTGCTGTGGCGGATGCGGTTGGTCTTGTCGTTGGTGATGTTGTTGTTGCTGTCAGTGTCGCTGGAGCTGTCGCTGCTGCTGCTGCTTCTGGCGCGGCGGAGCTTGGGCTCTTTGTCGGTGCACATGATAAAACAAGTATATATATGTAGTAGTACCAGAGGTAGAAGTGTATTGTTTAGGCCAGTAGGAGTCTGTCTGATATGGATTCTAATTATGAATTCTGAATTAATTGAGTTCTGCTCATCCAGGTCCTTTTATATACATTAGGTACCTAGAAATATGGACGATGCGTTGTCCCAGAACGCTGATGCCTGCCGCAAGGCTAAGGCATCACCTTTATCACATTAATCAATTAACCCATTAATTAATCAATCAACCACATAGGTGTATTGTAATGATGCAGCCTGTTCTAATCTACTCTAGGCAGATGAGTTTATACATGTTGTTTATCGGCGTAGATCCGGGCCTCGGGAATAGGTGCGAATGTCCGTATTGGGAAATATGCATTTCTTGCACGCATCTGCTATGTAGTATGGATAAGTGCATTGATAGTTCTGCCTGATCACGTCAATTGCACTGACTCGCTGTCAATTTATACATGTTATACAAGTTATACATGTTATATGTTCATATCACTTCGTCCTCCACCACGCACACGCCTCCCTCATACTCTCCTCCAGCGTCTTCCTCGGCTCATACCCAAGCACCCTCCGCGCCTCTGCGATATCATAATACCTTGTCGCAACCGCATCGCCAATCTCCTGCGGCGCAATCTGCGTTTTTACACCGAGGAAGCGCGCAAATCTAATCACACCAGCGAACAGCCACACCGGGATGACAGTATACTTCCCCCCTTCGTAGCTGCGGCCATCATGCTCGTCGACAACCCGCCAAACCATCTCCTGCAACTCCCGGAAGGGCAGCGGCCGGCCATCAGACACGAAGAACGCCTTCCTGTTCGCACTGCTGTCGCCGTCAGGGACGGAAAGAAGATTGTCCATTGCTAGCACGTGCGCCTGCGCCACGTTGACGGCAGAGCTGAAGTCGTACAGATTCTTGCCCGTGCCGAGCGCGATCTTGCGCGGGCTGCTCGCGATTAGGGGGAAGAGGTTCTGGTCGCGAGGCCCGATTACGGCGTGCGTGCGGATGGCGCATGTTTTCACTTTTCGGTCTGGCTCTAGGGCCAGGATTAGGGCTTCGGCGGCCGCCTTTCCCCATCACCAATTAGCATAACATAGATAGTCTGCAGAGGGTAAGGAAGAGGACCTTCGTCCGCGGATACTCCGCATCCCACCTCCCGCGCTCCGCATCCCGCAGATGCGCTGTGTCAGCCTCATTGGCGTGCACAAAGTCCATCCAGCTATCCGGCTTGACGGCGTCGCAGGAGCTGGTGTACACGAGCGCGTGTGCGCCGGCTTGTTCTGCGGCTGAGAGCACGTTTTGCGCGCCGAGGACGTTGACTTGCCATAGCCGCTGGGTTGGGAGGGATTGTTTGCGGGCGGCGGAGGGGATGAGGGAGGCTGTGTGGATTATGGCGGTGGGTTTGAGGGTGAGGAAGAGGGTTGTTAAGGCGGGGGAGTCGGTGATGTCGATTTTGTGGTGGTGAACATTATTGTTGCTGGGTTGGGGAGGAGGAGTGATGTCGAGGATGTGGATGGTTGCGCTAGGATATCGGGATAGTAGGGCTTGGGTGATTGCATAGCCGATGCAGCCGGCGCCGCCGGTGATGATGATTGTTAAAGTGTTGTCGGTTTGTTCAGACATGGTGCCTTCATTCAGAATTGTAGAGGTTGTGCGTCAGTCTGAAAGCAGTCTAGACGAGGCGTTAATATAGTCATCGCTTTAGGCAGGTTACTGTTACAGAATAGACCGAGTTTCAGCCATCCTGTCAGCTATCAGCCATCAGCTATGCCAGCTGTTACTAGCTTATTAGCTATTTAGTTGTTTAGTTGTTTAGTATTTAATAGAACTAATTAAACATCATTTTAACGTTTCTTTTATACGGGTAATATACACACGCGCTAAAAGAAAGCGGACACTATGCAGACAAAAGAAATCTTAAGAGTAGTAGTACATCTTACGATGATCCCTCAAGCTCAGCCAGGATCTTCTCACCCTTGGCGCGAGCAGAGGCAAAGTCACCGACCATGTAGAAGGCGTTCTCAGGGAGGTCGTCACCCTCACCGCCGATGATGGCCTTGAAGGAGGCAATGGTGTCCTTCAGGTCGACGAGGGTACCCTCGATACCAGTGAAGACCTGGGCGACGGTGAAGGGCTGCGACAGGAAACGCTGCAGCTTACGGGCACGCTCGACAGTAAGCTTGTCAGCCTCAGACAGTTCGTCCATACCCAAAATGGCAATGATATCCTGGAGAGACTTGTACTCCTGGAGCATCTGCTGCACGCGGGAGGCGGTGTTGTAGTGGTCCTCGCCGACAACACGGGGGTCCAACATACGCGACTTGGAGTCGAGAGGGTCGACAGCAGGGTAGATACCAAGCTCAGAAATACCACGAGACAACACAGTGGTGGCGTCCAAGTGAGCGAAAGTGGTGGCAGGGGCAGGATCAGTCAAATCGTCAGCGGGCACGTAGACGGCCTGGACGGAGGTAATGGATCCCTTGGTGGTGGTGGTAATACGCTCCTGCATGACACCCATGTCGACGGCAAGGGTGGGCTGGTAACCGACGGCAGAGGGGATACGACCCAGAAGGGCAGACACCTCGGAACCGGCCTGGGTGAAACGGAAAATGTTGTCAATGAAGAGGAGCACGTCCTGGCCCTCCTCGTCACGGAAGTACTCGGCAATGGTCAGACCAGTAAGGGCGACACGGGCACGGGCACCGGGGGGCTCGTTCATCTGGCCGAACACGAGCGCGACCTTGGAGTCGCCCTCGAGCTGGATGACACCAGTCTCCTGCATTTCGTGGTACAGATCGTTACCCTCACGAGTACGCTCGCCGACACCAGTGAACACGGAGTAACCACCGTGAGCCTTGGCGATGTTGTTCTATTTTCATAAGCATTTGTTTATACATTTGTTTATACAAAGAGAGGGGGACGTACAATCAGCTCCTGGATGAACACAGTCTTGCCGACACCGGCACCGCCGAAGAGACCAATCTTTCCACCACGGGCGTATGGGGCAAGAAGGTCGACGACCTTGATACCAGTAACCAAGACCTCGGCGGATGTGGACTGCTCAGCGAACGAGGGAGGCTCGGTGTGGATGGGAGCGCGCTTGGTGGCCTTGATGGGACCACGCTCGTCAATGGGGTCACCAGTGACGTTCATGATACGGCCGAGAGTGCCAGGGCCGACAGGGACACTGATGGGGGAGCCAGTGTCCTTGGCAGCAGCACCACGGGTAAGACCCTCGGTACCTATCAGTCAGGTCAGCTCAGCTCAGTACGTGCTTCAGCTCAGCTCAGCTAGGGAAAGAAACCTACCATCCATAGCAATTGTACGGACGACATTCTCACCCAAATGTTGCTGCAGAAGTTAGCTGTGTTCGTAAGTAGCAGAGTAAAGGTACGTACAGCAACCTCGAGCACCAGCTTCTGGCCGTTGTTCTCGGTCTCCAGGGCGTTGAGAATAGGGGGAAGGGACTCGGAGTCGAATTTCACTGCACTAGTCAGAACAATTCGTTTATACAATCAGAAGAGCAGAGGCTGGAGCGTTGCGAGGAATAAAAAGATTTTCCGTCGATCCGGCTGCCAAGCCCCCAAAGCTAACGTGTACATACCGTCGACGACGGCACCGATGACCTGGTGAATCTTGCCCACGATGGCGGCATCTGTGCTGGCAAACCTGGCAGAGAGCGCAGGCAGAGCATTGGATCGAAGGGGCTCGTAGGCGCGACGAGCCACAGAGGTCGGTCGGGCATAGGCAGCCCTGCCGAAGGTCCGGGCGAGGCCGCTGCGAGAAAAACAGCAGCCGGTCAGTACACACCACGCAAGACATTAAATGCATGAGAGACAAGCTCAATTGGCTGGGGGACGCACCTCTTGAACATTGTGATGGGTGTTTAAGAGCGAAAGGATGGGGAGGAGGAGAGAAGAGATGGGTATGGCAGCTGCCAGAGTGTGAAGAGAAGGAGAAGAGGTGCGACAAACCCAGCGGCCACTCAAGCCTTGCTCAAGCCTTGGCCGGGCGGATGTTTTTCCGGGCCCCGTGACCCGACCGCACCCGAACTCACATTATTTACTGTTACTGTTACTATTTACTATTTACTTACTGTGTCGGTACGGAGTAGATGTTTAGATATCTATAATTTACTCTCTGAACAGACGATACTATTCATACCCATAACAGCACCAGTCTCGTCGCGTACGATTCCTAGAAGCAGGTTCGGCGCTCGGGAGTTGCTCCCCGTACTAAAATAAACCACTGGCCAAGTGACAAGTCACTGCAGGATTTTCCATTGCGCGATAATCTCTCGAGCATGGACGTTGCACTCGGCGATATGAACTAATTGTTTATATGAGATATTTCCAATTGGTTAGACTGTACATATACATGTACCTAGGTCTGTATGTGCTATGTAGTGTTGTTGCGTTGGTGCCTGAGGCTGTCCTTACCGCCAGGCTACATACAGTACGTAATGATGCTGGAGTTGTATCGATAGACAGTACCTAGGTATGCAATTGGTTAATGTAGTGTTGGTAGAGTTGTGCATGCAATTGATTGGGATTGGACTGTCCCGCGTGACCTATGTATCGTGTATATTGCCTGTTGACCGATATATATATCCGCCGAGCACCTGGGCATATATGAGCACTTCCCATATTCCAAGGTTGGAGGTACAACAGAACAGCCATTACATACGTATACCTAGGTATAGATTAATAGTGGATATATTCTAGATCAACTCCTCTAACCAAGTCAAAGACAACTACAAAGGAAATATATTGGCTATGGCACAGTAGGCGGTACAGATTTTGCAGACAGAAAGAAGCGCACGAGATGAACTGGCTAGGATATAGTGACAGGTTCGAACAAGCGAGTTCTCGCCCACTCCGTCTTTGGCTCTTCTTTGGCCAGGGCTAATGGCTGGTTATGTTTATGAGGACTTGGCAGGTGGGCTCTGCACGTAGCCGACGCCCTCGTAGCCTTGGCTGCTAATACCGGTGATGGGTTCGATGTTCTCTTTCTATATTGAATACCGTTAGCTCTGTCAGAAGAACAAGAAAAGGAAGACGTACAAGGGCATATTCGTTGCTGGCCTCTTGCCATTCCTTGGTCATTGTGCGAGGAGGTGGCTTGGCGAAGAGACGAGTAGAGTAGAACACGGCAACAGAAACCGCAACGAGCTGCACGACCTTGGAGGCAATCTTCCAGCCCTCGCCCTTGGGGGTTTCCTTGCGGGGGCCGTGGGCTCCGAACGCAATCCAGTAGGCTATATCGTCAGTTTTTTCTCTCCCACTCAATCGGAGGAAACATACCAGCCTTCTTCTCCTGGACAGTCATCTCGTGCCAGTCCACCTTCATGCGGTCCCGGAGCTGCATCCACAGGTCGGCCTGTTCCTGGGGCGGCAGGCCCTCCCAGCGCTTCTCGATGCCGGCCAGCGTCGGGTTGGCAATGGCGTGTTCCGAGGCAGCTCGCGTCTGCTGCGCGGAGACACGGGCCATTGGGGCAGAGGCGCGCACAGCTGAGCTGCGGACAGCCTGGGAAGCGGTGCGGACGAACATTGTGCGAGTAGAGTAGGCGAGTAGGCGAGAAGGCGAGGATTGGCCGGAAGGATCGCAGGCAGATCGATCTCGCCGAGAGGATCGAGTGAGGTGATGAGATTGAGATTGAGATTGAGCGGGGTGGGAGTAGAGAGGGTCGACAAGGAACGAGAGGGCTCAGTTGGGGTGATGGTTGAGGTCGACGTCGACGTCTGCCCGGGAGCCGGTTCTGGTCTTTTTTTGGCGCGCCGCTGATTGGCTGCGGGAGCCGCTAGTCCCGCGGACCCGAGACTTTGCCGGAGACACCTGATGCTGTATTACGGAGTACATAGTGATAGAATTACTCTCTTCTTAATCGAAGCAACTGTTGCACTCGCTTACTACCTACATCTCAGATCATAGACAGAGACTATACACAAGTTGAAGAAGTAATATCAGGTATGAGAATATGAACTCGTTGTGCAAAAGCTCGTACACATCATCGCGATGTCGAAGCGAATCGAAGCGATATCGAAGCAACGGAATAAAAAATAAAAGACACCTCGACTGAGACTATTTATGGAGTAATTCGCAACGCTCATCTCTTTTTACAGTGCGTCTGGCATGCACAACCATCGGGACAACCATCGACCACCTATTTGGCCTTGCCCTTGCTGGCCTCGGCGAGCACGCTCTTCCATTCAATGTCTGATTTGTCGTCGGCGTGGATGGACTGCGCGACGTTGACGGCGTTCTTGAGAACCTCGCGGGTGCTGGCGTAAAGCATAGACAGCTGATTTGTTAGTACTGGCTAGGACAATAGATAGATTGCAGGACTTACGCGAGTAGGGGTGTCTTGTGGGACCCACGAGATGAAGATGATCTTGCTCCTAGTAATGTTCAGCGTGGTTCTTTGCTTTCCATCCAATGTGATTGTCATACCGCTTGCCCTCGCCGGGAATCTCAAACTCCACGTCGTAGGTGGCATATCGCGGCGCAGGGTTGCCGGCGGCGTCCTTGGCCTGGTCGAGCTTGGTGCGGAAGACCTCCCAGTCCGGGTCGCCCGAGGACTCGTCGACGACGACGCGCTTCTTGTCGTCGGTGATCTTGAAGATGACAAACTTGATCTTGCCGCGGCTCACGCGGAGGTCGTTGAAGGCGTTGACACACTCATCGTCGATGGTAACTCTGGCTGGATTAGCTGGTCGCTCGTCATTGATTGATTGTCGACATACCCAGACGCGAGCTGAAGCGACGATTAGTTTGTTGCTATTCCTATTGCTTAATGCCACGAAGACGAATCACTTACAGACATGACGGCGATGAATTGGCGGAGAAGGGAACTGCGAGAAACGATGTCAGTGGCGTGCGAGGTGCGACCGGTTTGGTGCGATCGGTTTGGGTGCGGGCGACAACGAGACAGGCAAGATTGGGCGGACTGACTGAGGAGGACGTACCGGGATGAAGACGGAGACTGTGGATATAGGAGAATGTAATGTGCGAGGAGTGTGTAGGTGTAAGCAAGTAAGTAAGTAGGTGGAAGTGGATGAGGCAGCCTACGCAGCGAAGGCGGGGCTTGTTTGTTTCGCCCGTCGGTGGGGGGCAGCTTGGTAGCCTCAGGCTCCAAGCTCACGTGCATCATATACTACATACTATATACTATATGATCTATTTACTGTTTACTGCTAGTGTTACTGTTCTGTTACTGTTCTGTTACTGTTACTGTCTCCTTAATATATCTTCTGGCGATGGTATTTCCACAGCTTTGTCACGCTGCTGGTGGCAACCAGGAACAACCAGCACAACAAATGACGTCGTGTACTACTATTGCCTATTGCCTATTATTCTTTGAGATCTCGAATCCGACTATATTCAGACAAATGCTACTTGTTTGTGTGTATTCTTATATCCATGGATGCATGTTCTATCCATCCTCAATTCTGATAGCACCACTTATGTAGTACGTATAGTATATAGTATATAGTGGATCAAGAATAGACTAGGAGATGCTTCTGATTGATACTAGGAATAGTTTGATAGTCGAATGAGGGGCATTATTAATGCTAATGTTACTAATCCAGGCAAATCGACGCGGAGAAAGATTCGTCATCCCCTGCGAGCCTTGCGACTGTCTGTCTATAAATACCGCCTGCTCTAGCACTTCCCGTCTTCATTCCAACATCTCACCATTCTAACGTCAACATGGCCTCTCCTAAAATCATCCTGTACACCAACCGAGGCTGCCCATGGGCACACCGCGTGCACATTGCCGTCAAAGAACTCGGCCTGGCCTACGAGGAAGTCACCATTGACCTGCAGACGCCGCGAGAGCCGTGGTACCTGGAAGTCAACCCAGTAGGTGCTGGCACGAGACTGACTGATGACTGACTGATGATGACTGATGATGACTGACTGCCACGCAGCGCGGCCTGGTGCCCTCGCTGTCCTACGACGGAAACATCATCACCGAGTCGGCCGTTGTTGCGCGCTTCCTCGCCGACGCATATCCGTCGCATCTGCTGCCGACATCCACGCCCACGGAGAACGCTCTGTACCGCGCGCGCCTGGACTTCTTCGTCGACAGCTTCTTTAGCAAAGTGATTCCCCATTTCTGGACCGGCGTGCGTGCCGACAGCGAGGAAGAGCGCGACCAGGCGGGCCAGGCTTTTGTTGATGCCGTGGCCAAGGAGATTGAGCCGCTGCTGGTGGCTGGAAAGGGGCCTTATTTTGGCGGCAGCGAGAAGCTGACGTTTGCAGAGGTGTGCATACTCCTAAGATTGCAACGGCACGGCATGACGAAGAATGATACTGATGACTGACTGATAGGTACTCACTGGCTCGTTCCTGCTGCGCATCAACTCCTTTGCCAAACATGGACTGCTCAGTGCCAAGCTGCACTCGCTCCTCGAGACGGTGCCCAAGTTCAAGCGCTGGCTCGAGGAGACTGTGCAGCACGAGAGCGTGAATTACATCTACAACGAGGAAGCTGTGGTGGAGAGGACTAGGGAGAGGGTGCAGGCCAACAAGAAATAGAGTATCTGTACATACATGAGACAGTGCGAGTCAGATGAATAACATGAGCATTGTTTCATTTGTTCATTTGTTCATTTGCTATATTTGTTTCATGCGGTGTTTCAAGTTCTTTGTATGCGTTACCCCGCCTGCCTGGCTGGCATGAGCCTGAGGCCAGCACCTTCTCTTAATCTGTAATCTTCTCTCTTTGTAACCTCTCAGTCTATCCTTCCCATCTACTCTACCACTGCCATTCCGATTACTTCTCACACTGCCTTCGTACTTCACTTCGTACTTCGTATCAGTCTCGACATGGGCACCCGCAACCTCATCTGCATCTACTACAAAGGCCGCTTCATGGTCGCCCAGTACACGCAGTGGGACGGCTACCTCGAGGGCCAGGGCTGGGCCATCCTGCAATTCCTGCTCGTGCCGGGCAACATCGCGCGCCTCAAGGCCGGCATGGAGTTCATCACCGTCGTCGACGACGACACCGTGCGCCAGCTGGGCGAGGGCCACGAGTACAACACCTACGACCGCTTTGGCCAGCGCGTGTGCCAGTGCGGCACCGTTGCGCCCATTTCGGGCCCGTCGCCGTGCGTGCCGTCTACGCTTAGCAGGGACACGGGCGCCAAGTTGTTTGAGATTATTGCGTCGGCGAAGAGTGATAGCTACATTCCGTTTCTGCTGAGCTTGGACTTTGCGAGTGATGGGCTGTTTTGTGAATACTGCTACTGCGTGGATCTGGACGCGGAGACGTTTGAGCTGTTTGGCGGCCATGTTCGGAACGTGAAGAGCGAGGATGGCCAGGTTACGGAGAAGTTCAGGTTTGCGGCTGTTACGCCGGAGGCAGAGTGGACGCCGAACTTTCTCAAGGCTTTTTCTTTTGCGGAGCTTCCGAAGGATTTGGACGATATGCTGGCCAAAGTCACGGCTGACAATCCTGCCAATGTTGAGTACGAGGTGGACGACGAGGACGATGAGAAGGAGGACGAGGACGAGGATGACAAGGATGACAAAAAGGAGGACGAGGAGGACAAGGACGACGACAAGGACGACGACAAGGACGACGACAAGGACGACGACAAGGACGACGAAAAAGAGGACGAGAATGACAAGGGCGGGGACGACAAGGACGAATAGACTACGATGAATCACGAGAAGAACGAGCAGGCTGAGCCTAGTAACGAGACACGAACGAGCATAGCGGGTTAATGTACGATCAGGAATCCAGTATCACTGCATATGTATCTAGCAGGAAATGAATACACTAATACAATTTTCAACAAGACGCAATCCACTTATCAGATATTGTAGACTACACATGAATGTTAATAGTAACTGGCAATAGATATTGACAGCCTACCACTCTTCGCTATCTACCAAGCATGCCGACAAGAAAGGGCAAATAAGAAAAATCAAAATGTATATGCAATGTAGGATAGATGCAGAATATACAAGCACCTACTCCACCAACAGCCCAGAGGAAAAATCACGGAAGCGATATATGGCCTAAACTCGGCAGTCGCCGCGGCACCATCGCCAACCGACCCCTGGCCCTGCCCAGTGCCGCCCGCAGCCTCATCTCCAGCCTCCGATCGCCCTTGAGACGCAGCCATGCCAGCAGCACGGATATGATGAAGCATTGCCAGAGCAGTTGCCGGAACGCGCCCCAGAGCACCCATTTGAGCCACGGCCAGAGTCCGACGCCGCGTCGTCGTTGCGCGCTGGGCCGGGACTCGATTTGCTCGCGTAGTGCGGCCACTTCGGCGGTCATTTTGGTTAGGGCCTGCTCGACGCGGCGCCGCCAGTTGTTGCTGTCGTCTTTGTCGGTCAGGTGTTTGCGTTTCCTGCGTTTCTTGGGGTTGTATTTATTGTGGTTCTGGTCTTGGCCTTGTGAGGTGCTCGTCGAGCCGGATATCGAGGTGCCGTCGCGGGCTTCTTGGAAGTCGTCGTCTTCTTCCTCTTCCTCGTCGACATCCTCGTCGACCTCGTCGTTGACTTCGTCCTCGTTGTACTGCTTCGACACAGATACAGCCTCGTCAGACTGACTAACCGGACTCAGCACCCGCAGCCGCGAGTCGCCCGACCGCCGCCGATATACCGCCAAATCGTCGTCCGGATCTGGATCCTCCGGCGAGACGCGCGTTATGCGGTCGTTTATACTCCCATAGCGTCTCGCAGGCACCGCAGGCAATTCCTCCTCCTCCGACGAGGAAGACGAGCCGTCGTTATTGTCCTTGATCTGGTCCCAGACAAACTCCAGCTCGGCCACGAGCTCCCTGGCCGCCGCCGTTTGCGACGCGTACATGTGCATCGTGCGTATCAGCGTGGCGATGTAGCGGCCTTTGGCTTCGGTGCGGCTGCTGCCGCGCTGGGAGTACCACGAGTCCCTATAGCAGCATTAGTTCTGTCAATTGGCTGCGTAGATGTAGATATGATGGGCGTACCATTTCTCGCGCTCGGCGCGCACGTCGGGCGCGTCGCCCATGGGCCGGTCCATTATGCCCTCCACATCGCCTTCTGCGAATAATTAGAGCGCGCGAATCTTGGTGTCAAGTAAGGAAGGGGACGAACCCATGCTCTGCTTGTACAGCCCGTACAGCTTGAGTCGCTCCGCGGCCGGCGGGCGGGCGGTGCCCGTCCGCGGTATCTTTTTGACTGTGTTGAGCGCATGGACGAAGACGCGATCTGCAGCAATACAATTGTCAGTTGTGGTCTGGTCTCGAGGATGTGTTTGAGTAGCTTACCGACTGAGTCCGACATGGCGCCAGGGTCGTTGCATGGGCTGCTCAGCTGGCGCGCCCGCACACCAGCTCGTCGGAGGAGAGTCGATTCAATTACGATAGAGTGATAGGAGAGAACGAATGGCTCGAATGCTGCACTTGATGTGGTGTCTATTCAACAGTAGTGAATTGTCGGCCGTGATGCTGGCTCGGCTCGGCAAGGCAGCTCAGCGACACGCGACACTGCTCGGTCACTGCGAGGCAATCGCCCAGAAACCATCAGCTGGTTTCAATGGGCAGGCAGAAAGACAACAAGAGAAGGACATGGCATGCGATGATGCTGGTGCTGGTGCCAGGTGGTGTGCAATGCAAGCCGCGGGATGTACGAGGGACAGCAGCTGAGACGCTGACGGAGTCGGTTGGACCGCGGCTCCCGTTTGGGATAGCATATGCTGTAAGCAGTGCATATAACTATGCCTGTATTTGTAATTATGTAGAATTATCATGGATATTATTCATTACAATCATATAATGATATAATGGTATAATGTATACAGGCGAATCCTTTGCACTTGCTTATGATACAACCCTGGCTAGCCAAGTCTCAGCAGTAGGTCTCGTCAGGTATAGTTGGTAACACCTAGATTCAGGAATCTTCATTCATGGCAACAAACAAGCACACATTTTTTCCAACCAGATTTCATAAGCGTACGTCCTTACGTGTATTGCGCCGAAGGAAACAGAAGACAGAAGAAAAGACAAGCAAAAGCAATAAGCATAACCACACTGGAACAGCCATTCATGAAACCTTGGACAATCAAAGATAACGCCAGTACCACGACCGGGCAATATGGCCGCATTTTATGCACGCTATTGTGTATTGTATTGTATTGTGTATTGTATTTTCGCGGCGCCAAGACAGAAAGCAGAAAGCCAACAGTGTCGTATCTAATATGCTCTGGAGGAAGCCCTGTTCGATAATCACGTCTGCGTAGGAACGCCCGTCGACTGCGAGGCACCGCGTCCGCGCAAACTGCCTCGCCCGCGGTTGTTGCCATATCCTCGACCGTAGCCGCCGCGTCCCCTCTGGCCGCCATAGCCACGTCCGCGGCCGCGTCCCCGGTAGCCGCCGCGGTAGCCGTCGACGCTGCCCTGGCCAAAGGTCTCGATGTTCTTCTTCTCCTCTTCGCCGCGTCGCTCCCGACCCCGGTTGGCGCCTTCTTCGCGGTCCCGAGTCTCGCTGGAGATGTTGTCGAAGAACGACGATGCCTTGTTGTATCCAGATGGGGCCGCAGATGGGCTTGTGGGTACCTCTTCCTCGCCGTGGAGTTCCTTCTCCTCTTCTACGATTGGCGATCCCGTGGCGATGGCCTCCTTCACTAGATCCTGCTTGTTGAACTTTGCGTTGGACGATTCGAAATCGAAATCGGTGTCTGGGAGTTCGAGTTTCTTGCCTGCAACGTGCGGTGCACCACGCTGGCCGCGCCCGCGGTGCGCACCGCGACTCACTCGGTTGCTATCGTATGGCTTGATGTCGTTGAATTTTTTCGTGAGATCTTCAACACCGGCCTCTTTCTTCTGCGCGTTTGGCTGTGGCAGCTTGGCCATTGCTGCTGCGACAGCTGCTGTTGCAGCTCGCGTGGCCTCTGTGATGGCGGCTTGTGCTGTGCTTTGAGACGCCGCAACCGCACCCTGCTGCGCAGATGTGAGCGGCACAGCAGGCTTGGCTGCGTTGGCGATAGGAATAGCGGGTATGAAACGGTCATTTTTAGGGCCGCTTGGAGGAAGCTTAGACGGCGTCTGGGGGACTGCAGCTACAGGTCCCCGAGTGGCCTCTGATACTGAAGGCTTCGACTCGACCGGGGGTGTTGGGCCTTCTTGTGCAGGAGCTGGGGTCGCACTCTTGCTCGTCGTTTGGTTGTCACTGATAGGCAGCTCCGACGTGGGTTTGCCAGGGGCGACAGGTGCCGGACCAGGCGGGCCTGGACGTTGGCCAGGAGGTCCAATGGGCCCTTGGTGTGGAGGGAATTGACCTGGTGGGAAGCCGTGGCCGGGTGGGAACCATCCAGGCGGCGCACCAAACGGAGGGAAGCCTGGCCCAGGAGGACCGTAGCCAGGCGGGCCGAATCGCTGTTGACCGTATGGAGGATAGCCGTAGCCTTGGAAGGGCGGTTGGGGGTACCCCGGAGGTGGACCTGGCCGGCCTGGGGGAGGAGGCTGCTGCTGTTGCGGCTGGGGAGGTTGAGCAGGAGGACCGGGACGGGACATGCTCTGAACGAATTAGCTTATTCCACCAAGACACATAACAAGACAAGCAGTTTAAGACGAGCCATTGTATGCCTAGACTAAGTTGGATGTACTAAGTTGGATGTACTCACACCGAGGATGGCAGGGTCGTCGGGCACTTGTGTAGGCTTGACTTCTGGCTCCTTCTTCTCCTCCGCAACGCTGATGTCCTTCACATCGCTGCCTCTGAAGACGATGTATTCGTAGATGGTCGTGGACGCAGGCAGCTCTTCGCTAGGGTTGCCGCGGCGTCCCTCGGTGCCGTGCGAGACGACATTCTCCAGGGCAATGGTCGACGCTTCGGGGTTAATCTCGTGCAGTGTACCGACGTAGCTGTTTGTGTTAATCATGGCATCCATCATCGACAGGGTGGTGTGGCTCATACCGGATATCGCTTTTCGAGATCAAGTTGAACCGCTGACTAGTTCTGTTAATTGAGACACACGAAAAAACTTCAAGAGACTGACCCTATCAGATGGTTCATGTCCATTTTGGCAGAAAAGCGCAAGGCGCTTGCAGGAACGATAATAGCAGGATAACGATGTGCTGAGTTGATGCTGGCTGAGGAAGAGCTGTGCTGCTGTTGTGGCTTGGTGTACGGCGGGCGGGAGGGCCACATGTGCATACCGCTGTCTCAGTGTCTATGAATCTTTATTTCATACGCTTACAAGTTTACAGATTTATAAATTGACAATGCCTCAGTCCTCGCACCGAGACGATTTCTTCCAGACAGAGTGCGACCCCCTGCTACTTTTGCCTTCTCATGCTAATTCGGCCAGCGCCTCGATCGAAGACAGTGATCGCAAGACCGCCAAGTCCAAAAACGAACATGGCAGTCCGATCAGACTCCAGAGCAAGATACTAGCTATTGCAGCAGACCCGTTCTCTGCGCAGTCTGTCTTTGTGGCCGAGAGCGCAGGCACAGTACGGAAAGTCTCGTTGGAAGTAGGTAAGAAGCCAGACATGCGGAGCTGGGTTTAAAATAACTAGGTCTAGACTGGCGAGACGCTGGCTCTGTACAGAGGGGCGACTGCGCCTCTGACGAGTGTTTCTTTCAGTCCTGATGGCAGAGTGCTGTTTGCTGGCTGCTGGGACAAGACGGTCTGGAGCTGGGACGTGCAGTCCAGGAAGCCGCAGCGGAGATACGACGGCCATTCTGATTTTGTCAAGGCCGTTGCGTGCGCCAGGATAAACGGCCAGGATGTGCTTATATCTGGCGGAGCAGACTCCAAGATTATCGTCTTCGAGATTGCCACTGGCGAGCGCCTGCAGGTTCTCAAAGATCACCTCAGGGGCGTGCAAGACCTGCGTGTTGATCCCATGACACCAGAAGAGAACCAAACTACGATAAAACTATTTTCGGCTGGCAGCGAACGGGAGATTCGCGAATACACGCTTGGAATTGGGTCAGCTCAAGTCGAGGAGGCACTAATCGCCCACGAGACGAGCGTGTATAGGTTATATTTCGACGACGACGGCGATCTGTGGACTGCTTCTGCCGACAAGTCTACAAAGTGTCTTACGCGAGACAGCGGCTGGAAGGCGAATTTGGTGCTCGAACACCCGGATTTCGTCAGAGACGTGGTCGTCTTTGAGCAGGGGGGCTGGGTCGTGACAGCCTGCCGGGACGAGGAAGTGCGAGTGTGGAACAAGGCGGTATGCTTAAGCTTCCTCTTACCTTTGAAGATCTTCGTTTATTTGCGGCTAATTGACAGACCGGCGAGCTGTATCATACCTTCACCGGCCATTTCGAGGAAGTGACCGGCCTGCTGTTGATCGGGAGCCTGGTTGTTAGCGTCAGCATCGACGCGACGATTAGGAAATGGAGTCTGCGGCCGGTGGACTTGCAGAAAGCTAAGGAAGAGGTTGCAAAGAAGAAGGACGAGGAGCAGCCAAAGGAGTCGCTGCTGACGGAAGAAGAGGAGCGGGAGCTGGCCGAGCTGATGGATGACGACGAATGAACATTATTTCTTAGTCTCCAAATCATAATCCCCTATGAGAGACTCCTTTCATGTCGGACTTTAGAATAATAGAAAGTGATGCTCAGTCCATAATTTATGTATTGATCACGTGACCCGCCGATGCTCGCCGTTTGCAGCTGACAGAACGTACGTCAAACGCAGTATTAGTAACTATAACTAACTACTCCCAGACCAATCTATTCATGCAGCATCTGACCGACTAGACAACACGATCTATGCAAGTCTCAGTTGTATATACTATATAGACCTCGCCTATAATCTATTCCGTCCCGCTGCCCCTCTTACATCATCGTCACGCCGGCGGGGACTCCGACTTGACCTCGACTCTCGACTTCCGTGCTACCCAACTCGTTTCAACCACCGTGGACGCTCGTCGCTTCATCGTCAGGACTAGGCGCGCTCGCTGTCAGGACTAGGCGCGCTCGCTGCCACTACAGATGGCTGATCCAGATCAGTCCCATGCACGCCCCGACCAGCACGGGCCTGCTGAGTCGGCGGGCTTGAAGCTGGTGAATCGGCTGCACGAAAGCCGGTCTCCCTATGTACGCCTGTAACGCTGTTAAATAAACAATAGAACGCACGTTAATGCTGGAGTAGGTTCGCGGGCATATGAATAACCCGGTTGCCTGGCAGCTGTGGGACTCCAAGGCCATCGAGCTGGCCAAGGAGCACAACCGTCTGATCTTCGTCAGCATCGGCTACTCGGCCTGCCATTGTACGTACGTCTCTTTTACTCAGTTGTAAGCTTGATCTAACAGAACAGGGTGCCACGTCATGGAAAAAGAATCGTTCATGTCCGCCGAGGTGGCTGCCATTCTCAACGACTCCTTCGTCCCGATCAAGGTCGACCGAGAGGAGCGCCCCGACATCGACGACGTATACATGAACTACGTGCAGGCCACCACGGGCTCCGGCGGCTGGCCGCTCAACGTCTTCCTGACGCCCAACCTCGAGCCTGTCTTTGGCGGCACGTACTGGCCCGGCCCGCAGTCGAGCTCGCACTCGCAATGGGGCGCCGAAGACCCCATTGGCTTCGTCGACATTCTCGAGAAGCTGCGCGATGTCTGGCTGACGCAGCAGGCGCGCTGCCTGGACAGCGCAAAGGAGATTACGAAGCAGTTGCGCGAGTTTGCAGAGGAGGGCACCCATTCACAGCAGCAGGGAGGAGCCAAAGAGGGCGCCGAGGATTTGGAGATTGAGCTTATTGAAGAGGCGTTTCAGCATTTTGCGTCGCGCTATGATCCTGTGTATGGCGGGTTTGGGCGGGCGCCGAAGTTTCCGACGCCTGCGAAATTGAGCTTCTTGATCAGGCTTGGGATGTATCCGACTGCGGTGGCGGATATTGTTGGGCAGGACGAGACTGTGAGAGCGACGGCGATGGTCGTCACGACGCTTTTGAATATTGCGCGCGGCGGGATTCGCGACCACATTGGACATGGGCTGGCGCGGTACAGCGTGACGGTCGATTGGCTGCTGCCTCATTTTGAGAAGATGCTGTACGATCAGGCCCAGTTGTTGGATGTCTACGTGGATGCGTTCCGGGCCACGCACGAACCCGAGTTTCTGGGCGCCGTCTACGATCTCGTCAGCTACCTGACCACTGCGCCAATCCAGGCTGCGCATGGCGGGTTCCATTCTTCGGAAGATGCCGACAGCCTGCCGGCCGCAAACGAGACGGAAAAGCGCGAGGGCGCGTTTTACGTCTGGACGATGAAAGAGCTGAAACAGGTTCTGGGGCAGCGAGACGCGGGCGTTTGTGCCAGACATTGGGGGGTGTTGGCAGATGGCAACGTTCCGCCGCAGAACGATCCGCACGACGAGTTTATGAACCAGAATGTACTCTCTATCAAGGTCACGCCTAGCAAGCTGGCCAAGGAATTCGGACTCAGCGAGGAGGAGGTCATCAAAATCATCAAGACGGGAAAACAGAAACTGCGAGAGTACCGAGAAAAGACGCGCGTGCCGCCCGACCTCGACGACAAGATCATTGTCTCGTGGAACGGGCTGGCGATTGGCGCGCTGGCAAAGGCCAGTCTTTTGCTGGACGAGGTTGATAAAGTAAAGGCACAGCAATGCCGCGACTCGGCGGCCAAGGCAGTCAGATTCATCAAAGACAACCTTTTTGACGCTTCAAATAGCCAGCTGTGGCGTATATATCGGGACGGCAGTCGTGGGAACACGCCTGGCTTTGCCGACGACTATGCGTTTTTGACGTATGGTCTGATTGCGATGTATGAAGCGACGTTTGACGACAGCTATCTGCAGTTTGCGGAGCAGCTACAGCGTGAGTCCCCCACCGTCTTCTTAAAAGAAGCAACCAGCTAAGAAAGCAGAACACCTGAATAAAAACTTCCTCGCCCCCGGCTCAGCCGGCTACTACACGACCTCCTCCGAGCCCATCCCCGGCGAGCCAGGCCCGCTGCTCCGGCTCAAGAGCGGCACCGACTCGGCCACGCCGTCCATCAACGGCATCATCGCGCGGAACCTGGTGCGCCTGGGCGCTCTGCTCGAAGACGACGGCTACCGCCAGCTCGCGCGGCAGACGTGCAGCACCTTTTCGGTGGAAATGATGCAGCACCCGTTCCTCTTCGTGAATCTGCTGGACGCCATCGTGGGTCTAGAGCTGGGCGTGAAGAACGTCACCGGCGTTCTGGCCACAGACACCCAGGACGCAGCGCTGCATGAACGCATCCGCGCTGAAGCTGGCCCAGCGGCGTCCACGGCAACCGCGAGCATGGCGCTGGTCGATGCTCGCTCGTCCTCGACACAGTGGCTGCAGGCCCGGAATCCGCTGTTCAGAGAGCTCAAGCCCGGCGCGAAGAACTATTTGCTGGTGTGCGAGACGGGGCGGTGCCGGGCGGTGGATTTGTGATTATATAACTTGGTATTTAGTGTCTAGTGTTTTTGGCTTGGTTTGGTGTTGTAATAAAAGCTGGTGGATGTATCTTATTCTCAATCACAATATAATATTCTATACTACTCTTCAGTGTTCACTGGACATCCATGGATGGTTGATGCCCCAGGCCGGAATCACGCCCCCACTTATGCCCGGACCCTGGCGTTACAGCCTCATCTCACCTCCGTATAAACAGCACCATCTTAGTTTATCGATGTCACCTGTGAACCTCAGCCGAACATCCGCCAGCTCACGACGCAGATCTATTCTCGGCCCCTGGGATAGGACTCCTAGCCTTGTTAGTAGTCACGGCGTTTGATGCGCTTCGACTGGTCAAGGTGACATTGACTTTGTCCTGTTCCTTCGATTCCTTCGAGTTCGCGGTAACGGGGCTGAGTTACGAGTTACGAGTATAAGCAATGCAACTCTGAGTTTGCGTGGGGCGCAAAGGTGTTCGTTGGGTATAGTACGTAGTTGGGTTACTTGAGCTGGTGATCATGTCGTTAGACTGCGTAGCGCGAGCTGTTAGGATCTAGTATGTTGCTAGGTCGAGGTCTGAGTCGTGCAGTATGGGTGATCTGCATGTTGGTATGGAGGAGACATGTATGTATCCATGGATAGATATGGTCTGGTAGCATAGAGCTTATCTGTGCGATCTTGAGTAACGCAGATGTATCAATATCGCAAGGTTCGTCAGATCGATCTGAACCACCAGCCAATCAAATGAACCGAATCACGTGATGACATTGAGGTCCAGATCCATCTCGAGACGCAGAATTATGAACCTGTTGGAATCTTGGATATATCATATATGTACGCCTAAACTCGGATTAAACCTCGGACTAAAACAAGACCCCTGCAGCACCTGCCACCCCTGGTGCTGAAGCCTGAATCAGCCTGTCTCGTCACTAAGCAGCTGATTGGCCCGCGGCAGATTTCAGGGCAGAGGCCATCAACATGAAACTGAGTGGTCCAGCCAATTTCGCATGAGTATTACTATTAATTAAGAGTTAATAATGTACTCCGTACGTATTTGGATCAGTCTATCAGATGGATTTCGGAGCAGGAGTGCGTGTATTTGGTGAGACTATCGACTAGTAGTGAGGTAGTCTGAAGAATGCGGAATGCCAGCTCGTACGTGCATTCTGAGCTGATCTGCTGATCTGCTGATCGATACATACATACTACTCCGTCCGAACGAAGGAGAAACTACTGAAAGACTGACAAAAAACAAAAAAAAAAAAAAACAAGGGGCGCTGGGTGAAACGCGCTCAAATAAGAAGATCGCGCCAGCCAATCAGAGCCGCGCGGGCTAGCCCCTTCGGACGATATCCGCCCCTGCGTGACTGCCACAAGTTACAACCTTGAACCTGCCACGCCACAACGTATGGCAGATCTTCCTTCTCAAGACATCTCAATGGAACGTCCCCCGCCATGCTGGAACATTCAACATGCTGCCAGGCTCCAGCCATCGCGTCCAGTGGACTGGACACTGGGAGTCCGTCAGCTGGCTGGCCAGATGCCTGTTAATGTCTGGCGACATTAGTATGCCTATTAATATTAAGCCCAGCTGGCAGACCCAGACAAGATTAAGAGAAGAACGGTCCACCAGCTAGCGAGATTTCAGATTGATGCACTAATCAAACGTTCATTTGAGATCGGCCGCAAGTTCCGTGGCTTGCCCCATTTGCCTTCGAGTTCCTCGTCTCGTCTCACGGAGTATATCTTCTCTCGCTCGACCGTCCGTTGTCAACTTGTCGCAGACTTCTTTCTTCTCGCTTCTTTATTCGCATCGCGTCGCTGTTCACTCCTTCCAGCGTGCGTCCGCAGTCGATCTGCCAGTCAGTCGTTATCACAGCCTACTTCCTGGAGAAGCCAATTATCAACTCACTACCGTACATTGATCTGCACCATCTGATCTGATCTGACCATTGGAAGAAAAGTGCTCAGAAATATAGAATAAAATGAAGGGTTCCTTGCTGTTCGGCGCTTTGTGCGCTTTGGGTGCGGTTGCTAGTCCAATCGACAGGCGTGTGGTCGTGGTCACAGATGTCGAGCTGACGGTCGTCACCGTCACTGTCACCGAGTCTCCTACCGTGCCTGTCTCGACTACTTCGACTTCGACTACTTCAACTTCGACTACTTCAATTTCGACTACTTCAACTTCGCCTTCGACTACTTCGACTGCTGCGCCGAGCGCAGTCGAAGCTGGCTTTGCCCAGGTCAACAATGACTTGCGCCCTGTCTCGTCTACATCCACCTCCCTATCCACCTCGACAACATCCGCCTATACTTATGTCAAGCCTACGACATCCACCTCGACCTATGTCCAGCCTACGACATCGATCTCAACTTCTGCCTCTACGACATCGACCTCAACTTCAGCCTCCACGTCAACATCCTCAACATCCAGCGCAGCCACCGGCACTTCCGCCTACCAGACCCTGATCATCGACTCGCACAACATCCACCGCGCCAACCACTCTGCATCCGATCTGGTCTGGAACTCGACCCTCGCCGAGAGCGCCCTCGCCCTGGCCAACACCTGCAGCTACGGCCACAACACCGACCTCGGCCCGGCCGCCAACTACGGCCAGAACATCGCCTTTGGCGTCGCTTCCGACAAGGTCGACGAGATCATCACCAACATGATGTACAACGACGAGATGATGAACTACGAAGACCTGTACGGCGAGGCGAGCCCGTCCATGAGCGACTTTGACAACTGGGGGCATTTCAGTCAGATTGTCTGGGTGGACACGACGAGCGTGGGCTGTGCGACTGTGACGTGCGATCCGCTGGCCAACTCGGGCTCGAGCATGTCGCTCCCATTCACCGTTTGCAATTACTACCCAGCTGGTACGTCCCCTCTCTACCATATTAAATTGTCCTTTTTGTGAAAAGACTTGCTAACAAGACTAGGTAACTACGGCGGCGAATACGCCGACAACGTCCTGAAGCCCCTGGGCGAAGCCATGGTCGTTGCATCATAATGTACATGATGGATACATGCATATACATATACACATACATAACTCGACATTCAATAACAGCCTTCATTTCCATTTTCTTCAAAAGCGACGGATCTGGCTTTCCTTTCAGTATTTGTACATGCTTTTCGCTTCATTCTTCCCTTTTCATTCTTTTCATTCTTTTCATTCTTTTCATTCTTTTCATTCTTTTTCTGTCTTATATTTCTCCAAAACTTGTCTTATCTACGGTAGACGAAAACAATCATTCAATTCTTGCGCTGGCCGCGATGCCCATTATCAAGACGGGTATATTCTTATCACTTTTTCTTTTTTTTCTTGTCGATCGCCTAAACGTACCTAGCTTAAGGTAAAGGTAAAGCCATCTAGCTCATATGCTCATGCTTATTGGTGAGATCCGCTGACCTACCGGCGAGATAGATGCCTGGGGCATCCCCTCAGTACATGCGTATAAACTAAAACTCAACTGAGCTCCCAGACTGCAGCAAACGCAGCTGCATACAGATCCATATCCTTCACAAACCCCCCCAGCCTCCTTGGCCGCCATCCCAGCAACATCTCTGCACGCGCCGAGTCGCCCCGGAACGACGCACTCATAGCCTCCGCAAAGGCATTCCCAGCATGTCCGCTCAGCTGCACCGGAGCATCACACCCCCAGCACGCAGCCAGCGCATCGAAAATCTCACGCATGCGCTCCTGGCTGGTGACGAGATCGAAAACGGGGTATACACCGGTTCCAGCAAGTAGCGGCAATTTGTCAATCGCTTTTTCGAATGCGGTTGCTGCGTCGTCGACGTGGATCAAGCCTGGCCTTGACGCAGCGTCTAGCGGGATATCGATGGGAATTGTGCTTTTGTGCTTCGCAGCTTCGAGAATGGGCGTGATAAACGACGACCAGATTGATAGTTGGCGCCCGTATATCAGTGCAGGTCGCAGGATGAGCACGTCGAGAATTTCGTTCGAGTTTAGTACCGCGTTTTCTAGCTCAGCGCGCCAGGCCACCAGGTCTAGCGGTGGTGTTTCTTTCTGCCTCAGGACCTACAATGTCACCATCCGTCACAGCCTTGTCGGACGAGCCATGCACCCACGTCCCAGAACAATAGATGAATCCCAACTTGGGACCCCTGACGCCACGACGTCGATACTCATCAAGCCGCTCCTGGCCTATTCGCTTGACGCTATCCAGAAACCTGCTCGACTCCTGATTTGCACCAGCCACATCGACCACGACGTCAATACGGGACGAGCGAATAGCGGAAAGATATGCCTCGGGCTTGTTCACGGGATCCGGACAGAGCACTGGTCTGATCTCGTCTTGTGCTAGTTGTAGAGCCTTTGAGTGTGTTCGGGCTACGCCGTAGACGGTGTGATGACCGCTTTGGACGAGGAGGGTGGCTATGCGGGTGCCGAGGTAGCCTGTTGCGCCGAGGAGGAGGATGCGTGGCATGTTGTAAGTGCAAGTATGTCTGCAGATGAAGAGCGTTGGGTAGAGAGCTTTCTACTTGTAGAGATAGATGTACATATAGTCTTGCTCAGCCGGACTTGGCGGCTATTGATCAAGATGATATACTATATCCTTATCCCATACTTCGTACTCTCTATCTACACCGCGCTCATATAATCTGTATTCAGATCATCGTTGTCCGGCCGGGGTTAAAGATATAGTTCTTGGATACTGTCAATGGTCAGTCTGATATACTTGGCTTTAACGGAGATAACTTTCCCAGTCGGTGTTGGTCTTCTCTCTCTGACGATTCTGAAGCTTGCTTAAACCTGATCCAAAAATTCATTGGTTATAGCGGAGGTTTAGGCCAGTCGACTTCTGCGCCATCGCGTACAGGAACGATTATGTAGTGGGCTGTGCCAGAAATACTACTATTTATTACGTCTAAGAAAAGATTGGCAAAACAGCACTAATAGTTAGGGATGAGTTATGAAATATCCAAGTAATTATCTATACTCTGATGCAGGAATTAGCATCGTCCTTGTATAAGAGATATAGTCTAAACAAGCTTTGAGGTATATCAACAGGGAATCAAACTAAAAATAATCGGACTTGTAGTTTGTACTCCTTATGGATTGCCTTGACTACAAGGCAAAGGGTAGATATACCTAGGCTAGCTAGGCATCGAGTTGATAAGTGGTAAAAAGAATCAAATAGAAAGAGGATTGAACTTGATAAATGCTTACCTAGGTATCCGGCTGAATATGCTCAATTCGTGAGATTGTAAGGAAGAAGAACTACGTGCTCTAAGCAACGGTGTGCGAGGCGGTGCCTACAGGCCACCGCTGGCGTACTACGAGATAGAGATCTCCTTATTCATGGCCACGGATTATTCATACAGCCATTTTGAGAAAATAAGGGTACAGAGGGTCAAGAGAAGAACTAGAGTTATATATATCTGTTTTATATATTTGTATTATACTAGGATTCATTGCCTACCTAGGTATGACATATAGTCTAGCCCGATATGCTGAGCCAAGGCAAATGTAATGTAGCCATCTCAATCAGAGCTAGACCTTAGTCTTGGTCTTGATAGTGTTAACTCAGATAGGCTACTTCAACCTCGCTGCCAGCGGCTTGTCCTCGCATGTCCCATAGCAGTTCGGCGGCGCGCGGAACGTCTTCTTCCACTCGGCCTCTTTCTCAGGGCTCATGTACGCGCACGACCCCCGGTCCTTCTTGACCAGCCCGTTGGCGCTCGGGCGAATGTCGTCGTCAAAGATCTCGATGGGGATGCCAACTGACACGTTGGCGTGTGGGTAGTTGGGCGTCGCCAGGATCTTAGCAGTTAGCCTTGGAACTCTTGGGGTGACTTGAGGGCATACCTTGGCCTCGATAGGCGCTGCAGCTAGGAGCATCTGCAGCTGCTCATGCGAATAGCCCAGTTTGCCGAGGTAGTTCATCGCCGAGTTGGCGGCGTGCATGTAGCTTGCCTAAACAATTAATACCAACACCACTGAGCAGGGGAAAGATGAGACGCACCGTCGCATTGGCCTTTTCCTGCTCGCCGTACGGATCAACCGACAGCCCGTGGAAGATGACCTGGCTGCGGTACTGCACCTCGGTCGGGCTGGGGATGACGATGGGCGCGCGCATGTCAAACAGCTCGACGCCGTTCGGGATGACTTCGACCTTGAGCGTGGCGATGCCGGCCATCTCGATGGCACACGACGGCTCGCCGTCGCCGAGGCTGAAGTGGATGTCGCCTACTGACAGGTTCGCGCCGTCGATGTACACGGGCAGGTAGATGCGCGCGCCGGCGACGAGGTTGCCGGCGTCGATGTTGCCGCCGTGCTATTCGATGAGCAATGCACAACAAAACACAGTTTTGGGGGTATGATCTCACCTCTCGAGCAGGCTTGGTCCTGGCCCCTTCTTTGAGGATGCGCGCCATGAGGTCCTCAGGGAGGTCCTGGCCGACGTACGCGCCATACTCCTTGGGCAGCTCGGCAAAGAACGTGCTGCCTTCTCCATGGCCCTCCCTCTCATTCAACACTTTTTCGCGGCGGTACCACTCGTCCATGAGCTCGTACGACGGACACGTCCCGAAGACGCCGCAATGCGGCCGGCCGGCAAACTCCACGCCGGGGACATGGCGCGAAGTCGTTTTGACGCCGTTAAAGTCCCAGATGGACTTGGCCACGCGCGTCGCTGTGTGGTCGAGGGGTCCCTTGCCCGGAGCAACGGCTGAAAATCCCCACATGCGGTCGGCAAAGGGCACAACGTCGTAGATGTCGATTGCGAGGACATCGCCGGGTTGGGCTGTCTCGACGCGGATCGGGCCGGACAGGTGGTGGTCCCTATGTTGTGAGCTGAACTGAGCACTCCTGGCCACGGCGACTCTTAATGTAGAACTTACTGGTGCCAGTTGTAGCTCTGGATGTCGTCCGCGCAGTCGTTGTTGGCAATGGCGTTGCCGCAAAAGTCCATGCATTCGACCTTGAAGACGTCGCCGGGCTGGATCGTGGCGACAGGACTATCTCTTAGTCAGTCTTTCGAGCTGCTGTCTAGTGAGAGAAAGACTCACGGGATCTCGGGGTGCCATCGCGTGTGCACGTTCTTCTCGCTCAGAGGCGGTTTCGTGGGATCGACGCTGATGATGGTCGGGATCTCTCTGACGTTGGACGCGGGTTGAGGCATTTTGACAGAACTATGTCAGAGCTGTCAGATCGTTGTAATGGCTCTCCATTTGGTTCTGGAGGACGACGTGCTTATAAGATCTGCCGTACAACACGGTCCAGACCTCTTGTTGGCGGTTTACACGGTCCCATCGGATAACGGACCTGTTTCATCACACGGTCTGCAATTGTAGCAGACCAAGTTAAAACGTGCTTGTTGCTAATGCGACCTCACTTGAGTCTGGTCCAACATATATACATTATAACATTAACATCCTACCGGAGGATTCACCCTCAGCATGCCAATTGTCCAGCCAGGAGAACTAGTCCTCGCGACCGGCGCCTCGGGATTCATCGCTGCGTGAGTTCGAAGTCTACAGCGTCAACTGTACAGCTTGTACTCTATGATATGAGCTGACGGACGTAGCCACACGGTAGGCGCCTTCTTGGAAGCAGGCTTTCGCGTGCGAGGGACTGTCCGCAGCCCAGCAAAGGGAGAATACCTGAAGGATCTGTTCAAGACCAAAGCGAGCGCGTTTGAATACTGCATCGTCGACGACATTTCCAAGGTAAGCCATCTCAATCTCAGCGTGAGGCAAAGCTAGGCGAACAACGCTCAGGTACGCAGCCAGGCGCATTCGATGAGGCGGTCAAAGGCGTCGATGCGGTCGCGCACATTGCAAGGTATGTACCTAGGTATCTTACGTATCGATAGAGTAAAGAAGGGAAATTCAAAGCCAGTGCTCATCTCATGCCCATGAAAGCCCCTTCCATACCCACGCCGACGAGCCGGACGAGCTGTTCGTGCCCGCCGTCCAGGGCACCACGGGGATTCTGCAATCCCTCGAGAAGCATTGGTATGTCCACTCCAGTTGAACAGTATGAACAGTACGAACATGCCTGATCTATATACAGTCCCGGCGTGAAACGAGTTGTGGTAACGTCGTGAGTTCAGCTCTGTGTGTGTTGTTTCTCCTTGTTAATCAACCAGGTCCAACGCGGCCATTACGGATCCGTCCCGGAAATCCTCGAGCGGGTGAGTAGTCGTCTTTGCTTTCAGGAGACCGAGCTGACCGGACAGCCCTGTCGTGTTTACCGAAAAGGACTGGAATGAGTCCAGCATCGAGACGTGCAGATTGCGCGGGAGAGAAGCGCCGGCTATGGAGAAATACAGAGGTCAGCCAGACACCTAGCTCGGCAAAACATGTATTTGTATTGATTATTCCAGCCAGCAAAGTCCTCGCCGAAAAAGCTTTCTGGCAATTCTTCACAGATCATGCACCACAGTTCGACGGCGTGGCTCTCAACCCACCCATGGTTTTTGGGCCGCCGATTCACGAATGCACATCTGCGGCGCAGTTGAACACGTCATGCAGTAAGCAATTTTCACGGCTGAACTTGTTCAGACGAGCACACGGATTGCAGGCTGATATCTTACAGGCACCTTCTACGAGTGGCAGCGCGGCAAAAAGTCGAGAGAGGATCTCAAGCCCATGGGGAGCTGGGTCGATGTCCGGGATTGTAAGTCTACGACTCTGTCAACAAACCACTCATCTTTCCTATCTCACCTTGGAAACGTCCCTGGCCCTTGAGACACGCTAATGTATACAGGTGCCGCAGCACATGTACGCGCGTTGACGCTCCCCGAAGCCTCGATGCAGCGCTTCATCGTCAGCGGCGGATCGTATTGTGGCGATGACGTTTGTCTCGTAAGTTCATCCCCTAGCCTTGACGTATCTAAGTCTGAACCCAGCAGGTCTTGAACAAGCTCTATCCCTCCGCCGCGACGATACTCACCGGCGATCCGGCGGCACACGAGCACATGCTGCGCTCTGGCGTGCACATTGACGGGACGAAGGCTAGGATGGTGTTGGGTGTTGAGTATACTTCGTTCGAGAAGTGTTTTGGCGATATGGCTGTTGCGTTGGAGGCGCGGTATGGGATGTAGTGTCGAGTATATAACAGCAGGCCGATCTAGCTCAATATGGTGAGATATGGAAGGAAGAAGAACTACGCGCTCAAAGCAAGGTACAAAAGGTGTGCGAGGCGGTGCCTAATCGGGCCACCGCTTGCGTACTAAGAGATAGAGGTGCCTGGGGCATCTCTTCATGTTTCATTCATTATAGATGAGAACCAGATGGCCAGTTTATAAACCCGCCACTACGTAGGTACTCAGACATGACAAAAAGAAAGAATAGCGCTGCATTGCATATATTAGCCTATATAATCGGTACTATATAATAAGTACACCTTTTATTTATTATCTAAACATCATTGCTCATCATGGTACGCGGCCTGATCGGATACATCTCCCTCTCGCAGCCCAGCTTCCGACATGCACGCTGCATCGTGTATAAGCCGACGAAGCAGCTTGGTGCTGATATGCACTGAAGGATGGGATGTCTGCAGCGCCAATGCCAGGGACCAGACATTGTCGATGGGTTTGGGGGTTGTGGTTGTGGTTGTCTGTGGCGGTGGAGGCGGCAGCGAGAAGGACTGTTCGGGGAGTACCATGTCGCCGGAAGATGGATCAGCTTGAACTGTTGGGAGGGATGTTGACGGGTCGGCGTTGGGTAGGCCGAGTTGCATCACTGTTTGTGTTAATGCTGCCAGGCAAAAAGGCTTTGACACTCACTTATCTCGTTGATATCACTTGGTGATTTCGTCTCGTATTCCATGTTGATGTCCATGTCCGGAGCAGAGTGCGGTTTAACAGAGCTTTGGGCTTGGGCTTGGGCTTGGGGGTTGGTCTGGTCCCAGAATGTGTCGAAAGAGGATGGGCTGTCAAAAGAAGACGGCGTGTCGAACGAGGGTGCGTCTTTGGTTGTTGAAGACGTCCCCAGTTTGAGGAGCCATTTGTTGAACAGCTCATCGTCTGGCACGCTCCCGCTCGCAAAGTCCATTGATCCCCAGAGAGAATCCGGAGTTGGCCGGTCGTTCATCGAAGAGCCAGCCTCGGCAGTGCTCGTGGATGATATCCCCTGAGCAGTGGTGGAAGCATCACGTCGTTGATCGCGATCAGATGTTTCAGCATCGGTCGTGTTCCCTAGCACGTCAATAAGTGTTGCTTAGGGTTAGGTGCTGCTGATGCACTTACTCTTCCCCGAAGGATGGCCATGGTATTTCCGACAGCGGTTCCTACACGCAACTGGACTTCTGCCTACCAACGATTTTGCGATAACGGACCATTTCGAGCCGTGGGCCTCGTATAGCTGGAGGAGCAAGGCATCTTCGAGCGGAGTCCAGGGCTCTTTGGAGGCCAGATCGGGAGACAAGACATCACGCCAGCGTTTAGCTACCTGATACTCTTGACGGCCGGGGAGACGGCGAGCTGTAGCAACCATGAGCATCACATTTCGCATCCTGAGCGCATTGGAACACCCACAAATCGACTTCCATTTAGGTCCAAGCTCTGCGTAGAGCCGGCGAAGCGCTTCGTCCTCGTCTTGGGACCATTTTCCTTTTCGTACCTCTGGGTCAAGCGAGTTGAACCAGCGCTTGCTGCAGTCCTAATAACAAGGCCGTCAGATGCTTTCCTCCCGCTCAGGGACGATGAGACAAACTTTGCGAGTCCGGCCGTGGCCCACGGACGCTGCGATGCGCGGCCAGTTCGAGCGATACCCTCTGCCAGTGCCGTAGTGAGCCACGGCGGCGATCAAGGCCTCGTCCTCCTCTTTGGACCATATGCGCCTGGTCGGGCGGGAGTCGTTGAGTTGTAGCGAGGGTGTGTCTGGCGAAGATACCATATCGTTCGTCTTTTGTCTTTCGTCTTTCGTCTTCCTTTTATTTCATTTGAAAGGTGAATGAGTGGTGAGAGTGGTAGTCCGGGGAACCCCCCCATAGACTGGCGTACGTACCCCCCTCCGGCCCGAATGCCGACCCACTGATTGAGCTGGATTGATAAGAGATAAGAAATTGACACGGTCCTTTTCGTTGTTGGTTTGGAAATCGAGAGAGAATGATAAGCCATGTCTGTGCATCTATACAGGATCGTAGTCTATACGGACCGCTGCAACTCGCTGGACGCTGTGATAAGGACAGACCGTGCCTCGTTATCAGATGTATGTATTCGATTGTACATACACGGTCTGTTCGCATCCCCATCTTCTCCGCGAACGCCTATGGAGTTTCGCCGGCGAAGGGCATGATATACAAATATCCAATATAAAGGTCAATATAAAGGTGGTCACAGGGTATTCTACTTAGACCGCGTCTGCGTTTCGAATAAGCAGACACTGTCCTGTCCCAGTCCCATTCCACGAGAGCATCCACAAGAGCCCTAGAGTAGTGCAAAATGTCGTTGCCCGAAGAAGACATCGCCCCTGCGACTGCTGCCAAAGACAAGGCTGGCGCAAACCCCCTTTTCGAAGACGACGTCAAGAATGGCTCGGTTGAGGGCACCGAGCTCAATGAAGTGTTCCAGCTGAATGGCCAGGTCAACTACCGTACCATGGGATGGATCAAGGCGTCTATCATGTTCTGCAAATTCCGTATGTTTGTCTTGCCATCCATATACAGTCCCGGTAGCTGTATGACTGACTGACTGCAGAAATCGCCGCCGGTATCCTCAGCATCCCCGGCAGTTTCCACGATCTCGGTGCTGTCCCGGCCAGCATCCTCGTGTTTGTCTGGGGCGGCCTGTCGCTCTACGGAGCCATGCTCATGGGCAGATTCCGTCTCAACCATGCCGGCATCCACTCGGTCGGTGACGCTGGTACGCTGATTGGGGGCAAGGTTGTCGGCGAAGTCGTCGCCTGGATGTACTTCTTCTCTTGGGTGTAAGTCTGTTATCTCTCGTCGACATGCTCTTTTGTGTTGATGCCGTATAGTCTTCCCGCTGGTGTGACGATGCTCAGTGTGTCGATGGCCTTCAACACTCTGTCTGATCATGCCATGTGCACCATGGCGTTCACTGCCATCGCTGCAGTCCTCTGCACCATCCCGGCCCTCATGCCCAAGTTTGGTCAGATTGGCGTCTTGACCTGGGTCGGCTTCGTCACCTTGTATATTGCCATCATGGTCGTTGTGTGAGTTTTTTCTTCTTTCTCTTTCTCTTCCTGACTGCTGATAAATCAGTATCGCCGTGTCTCTTCAAGACCGACCGGCCGCGGCGCCTGCCACTGGCCCATACGACCTTGAATTCTACCTCGTGAACAAGCCCGGCTTCAGTGTCGGGCTCGCCGCCTCCAACTTGATCCTGACTTCGTACGGTGGTACCACGGCCTAGTGCGTCTCCCATAAAATTCCGTCTCCAATCTCTCCAACGTGAGCTTTGTTTGCCTCGTAGTTGTACTAAGACGAACAGCATTCCTGCCTCGTCGGAAATGAGGAACCCTAAAAAATACTTCAACCGCGCCGTCTACATCGCCCTCGCCGTCACCACGCTCTCCTACTTTATCCTCCCGCTCATCGTCTACAAGTACTGTAAGTGACACCACTCATCCAAAGCACGACCACAGACTCACAGCTGAATGCTAGGCGGCCAATACGTTGCGTCCCCGGCTCTCGCCTCTGCAGGCCCGCTCATCAAGAAGATTGCGTTTGGAATCGCGCTCCCAGGTCTCGCCATCACCTGCACATTGTGTATGTCTTGAAATCCGATCACAGGATCTGAGATCCATGCTGACCCGCAAGTCCTCCATCTGTGTGGCAAGTTCATCATGGTCAAGCTCCTCCGCGGCACTCGTCACCTGCAGGAGAAGACGTGGCAGCACCACGCCACTTGGTTGTAAGTCACTCTTCACCTTCACATAAGCATAAGGGCACTTGCTGACTACTCAGCTGCTCCGTGATCTCGATTACCATGGTCGCCTTCGTGCTCGCGACCGGCGTTCCGTTCTACAGCGAGCTGCTCAGCGTGTTGGTTCTCTTCACTACTCCCAACACCATTTCCCTCCCGATGGCCATGTGTGAGTGATTTGAACCCAAGGCAACAAAATAGGCAAACTGACACGCTTCTAGGGTTCTACGACAACAGACATTACAAGCGCAAGGCGTCGTGGTACGCCAATGCGATCCATGGCATCTTGTTCATCGCCGGCCTGTTCTTTGGGATCGCGGGTTGCATCTGCTCCTGCATTAATATCAGTAACCTGTACAAGGAGGGGAAAGCCGGTGCTGCGTTTTCCTGCGCTGACAACTCTACGTAAGGAGCCTTCCTCCGCTTACATACTACGATCAACGTATATATGTTTACGTCTTGAGCCGGGTGAAGAGATTATTAGAGTAGAATCAAGGAAAATAGCAGGAGCATGCTGCAGGAGTTGTTAGATGAACGACTAATAGTCACTTATATTCACGCATCTAAAAGAGGCCCAGTCTATATAGTAGGAAGTATGGTAGACTCCATATCAGAGTTTAGATACATACACAAAATAGTGCACAATGTTAAATAAATAAGAATATCATAAATCTGATTTTATGTACTGCCACAATTGTCCCGGGTACAGCTTATAGAAGCCTAAGGAAAGAAAGAAAACACCATGCTTTAAAATAATCATACCTGAACCATCTTTCTAGTCGCGATAAGTATCAGTATGCTGCGATAGGAGACTGTGCCGCGATTGGGTGGGGGTCGCTGACACGGTCCTTGTCCTTGTCCTTCTACGGACTGGACCATGTATAAAGAAGGCAAGACTCACTACTAGCCGCGGACTCTGTCGTTGTCGCCTTGTATATAGATAGAGAGAAGAGCCCATTCACTCTTCCATCAACACCGGAATTTGCTTGACTTACTTACTTGCCTGCTGTATCCTTATGGCGCCCTCCATTTCTGATCTCCGAGCCTCTGGCGATGCGTCCGAGCTAAAGTCAGCGCCTCGACCGCATCCATTGGACGATGTCTCGGTGGACGAAGTCAACCGGGCGTGTTCCATCTTGAAGCGGAACCGTCCTGATTCGCGTCTGTGGTTCAAGGCGTGCACTCTCCACGAGCCGGTGAGTCTACTTAAGACGATCATCCAACTCGAGGCTTAAGAATAATAGCACTGACTGTCGCAGAGCAAAGCTGTGCTCGCACCCTACCTAGAAGCCGAGCGACGGGGCGAAAAGCCCTCGCAAACAATTCCCCGCGAGATCTACGCCATGTTCTTCGTGCTAAATACACGCACCTTGCTGGAGGTCGTCATCGACCTAGATACCGACACGGAAATATCCGTGGAAGAGGTGACGGACCACCATGCGCCTCTGGACCGGACCGAGATGGGTGCGGTCAAGGAGAACATTGTCAAAAACCCCATCTTCCTCGAGGCGATCAAGGAGCTCGGCGTGCCGAAAGAGCTCATCGTGCTCAACATATGGCCGTTTGGCTCCGAGGACAAGAAAGCTGCGTCGCGCAGGGTGTTTTGTCTCTTGTATCACCGCAACCCGGCCACAAACGATCCGGAGTCTAATTACTTTGCGTACCCGTTGCCGCTCGCCTTTTACTACGATATCTGGGAGGAGAAGATCACGGATACGCATTGGTGTTATACGGGTTCCGAGGAGGATGGCATGAAGAACAAGACTGGTCCTCTGGTATGTTGCCCCTAGCCCCCCAAAAGCGAGTCTTTTGCTCACACTTTGCTCACGCGCAGGTCAATCCCACCAAAGAGTACCTCCCCGGCGAGATCCTGCCGTCGTTGCGAGAGCTCGGCGAGCGGACAGACCTCAAGCCATTGATTGTTTCGCAGCCGGAGGGAGTCAGCTTCACTGTCAACGGCCGATTGATCGAGTGGCAAAAGTGGCGCTTCCGCGTGGGCTTCAAGTGAGTTCTCTAGCCATGTCAGCAGCAAAGCTGTGCTGATTCGAATATGTAGCTATCGCGAAGGGCCGATCCTGCACGATGTGTCGTACGACGGCCGGCCTCTTTTCTACCGCATCTCGCTCAGCGAAATGCACGTTCCATATGCTGACCCCCGGCCGCCGGCGCACCTCAGGCAGGTCTTTGACTTTGGGGATATCGGGCTGGGGCGGAGCGCCAACTCGCTGCAGAACGGCTGCGACTGTCTCGGCACTATGAAGGTATGTTCTTATGAGCAGTTGACGGGGAACATGGCTGACGGACCAGTACTTCTCCACCACCGAGATCGATCCTACGGGCTTCGCTAAGAAGATCTCGAGCGTCATCTGTTGCCATGAACAGGACAACGGCATCTTGTGGAAACACACGGGCGCGACCGGCGTTGCGGCGGTGACTCGTCAGCGCTTGCTGGTCCTCCAGACCATCATCACCGTCGGCAACTACGACTATGTGTTTGCCTGGCAGTTCGACCAGGCGGGAGCAATCAACTTTGAAAGCCGAGCCACCGGCATCCTCTCGACTGGCGCCATCGACATAGGCAAGAAATCGCCCTGGGGCACTGTTGTTGCCCCGGGTGTGCTGGCCCCGTCGCACCAGCACTTTATCAACGTGCGAATCGGTGAGCCATACTCCACGGATAAGCTGAAGTCTACCCAAGGATGAGACTAATCGATATAGACCCCATGATTGACGGCCACAACAACTCCATCGTCCAGGAAGACGTCGTGGGCCTGCCCATCTCGGAACTCAACCCTCACGGCAACGCTTTTCGCGTAAAGCAGACCCCAATCACCACGGCTGGTTTCGCCGATGCGTCGCCCTTTACCAACCGCTCGTTCAAGATTGTGAGTCTCATCGCAGCTCAAAGGTGGATGGACGCTGACTTTCGCAGTACAACCCGAACAAGATCAACCCCATCACCATGACCCCCGTCTCGTACAAGCTCGTCCCGCACCCCAGCCAGCTTCGCCTCGCCCATCCCGACGCACACATCACCGGCCGCGCGCCCTTTACGCAGCACCACATCTGGGTCTCGAGCTACCGGGACCGCGAGCTGTTCAGCGCCGGCAAGTTCACCAACCAGTCGAACGGAAACGCGGGAGGCGTCGACACGTTCGTCGCTCGCAAGGACAACGTTGACAACACGGACGTTGTTCTCTGGCACACGTTTGCGCTCACGCATGTGCCGCGTATCGAGGACTTTCCGGTCATGCCGGTCGAGACGCATATGATCAGTCTCAAGCCATGTAAGTGCATCTGTGTTCGAGTCAAAGAGAAATATCTACTTACGCGATGCAGACAACTTCTTCACGCAGAACCCGGCGTTGGACGTGCCCTTGTCTACTCAGGCGTTCAACAAAAGTCAGTATGTAGACAGGGAAGAAGATGAGGGTTGCTGTGCGGGTAACGGGGCTTTGTAGTTATTTCGTTTACGTGCAGTCGATCGCAGCCCGAGGAGTAGTTGACTCGCACATCGGTTCGACAGTGGAGCAAGGACGACGGTTGAATCAATGAATAGTGTAGCAATTGACCGACACATTCGTTCGACCTGACACGCTTCTGGGATAGTCGTAGTCAGGACGAACAATCTGGTTGAGTGCAAGCTGCCTCTGGACCATGCTAGGATGTGGCTTTCATCACTTTCATGGCAGCAAACATGTTGGAATTACACTGGTCTTATTATTCACAAATGTACTAGTCTTTAAACTCTTTAACTCTTCATATTACTCTCTGAAACCTTGGAACTTGATTTTTTTTTTGGTTTCCTGTATATCCATGGATCTAGGGTAAGGTCAATCATGTGACTTCCAAGGTTTTGGTGCTTATGGCTAGTCAAATAGCCTTATTGATGTAACGAAATGATCAACGTTCAAAATTCGAAGATCACGTATGGTTTAGAGGTAGACTCAACATAAGGAAGCTTGTCAGATTGAAAGCTGACCCAGGTCATCGAGATCGAATGTTCGAATGTGCTGGGATCCTCCTGATGCGACCGTGAGTCGATCAATGCATGGTAGTGATGGCAGTGCGAGCATGCTAGACTCCGTCTCGAAGCTGAAGTCATATATTAATGGGAGGCCGATCGTGGGATGAGAATCTCGCTTCCTAGGAAGAAGCAGCGAGCACTTGATTGTGCGAGGCTATCTAGATGACTAGCTAAGAGCAGGGCACAAACCCTGGGCGGTGCCGCATTAGGCACCGCGCTCGTCTATCTACAAACGAAGGGGCGTCCTGTCATATATTCATGAATTGGAGTGTTTCAGGTTGGGCGGAAGATGGCGACCTTGGACGTGACCCGTTCGTCTCGCATTGACGGCAGTATATGCGACTGCAGTCTCAATCATGACTGAATGAGTAGCGTTCATACTGGCCATCGATACCACGCCTATGCTTGGCGCCGGTGAGCGAGATGGCGAGTAGTAAACGTTTTATGAACGAAGACTGACTCGGATAGATGGACAAATATGATCTTCCAAATCATATCCATCTCATCGCTTCTCGGTTTTGGGTCTTGACTCTCGTCTTTGAACTTGACCTTGTTCGCTTTTGCATGGACCGGAAGACCGCCGTAGCTTGTGCCTGCAGTTATCCTGTGTGCCCATCGCTGGGAGTGTACTGCTACGCCGGTGTGTTGTGAGGCGAACTTGGACCAAAGGCTAAAAAAACATGCCTCTCTTCTCGGTTGCGAAATGTGATACTGGAATAATCAGAATCGACGAAGCATACAGGTTCTATCCAAAACAGCATAGAAGGAGTGGGAGAGACCGGGTCATTCGTCTCTACGCGGTCCCGATTAGCTTCTACGCACAAGCCTCAGGGAAAGAGAAGAGACTACAGTAAACCTTCAGCTGAGGATGGCAAAGCCGCTCACCAGCCGCCTGATATCTTGTCGTCAAGAGTGGCACGGTCCACTGATACATGCAGTGAGTCTCTTAAGTCTTGATGTTGGCAGGCTGAGCTTGATATAAAGAAGGCCGAGCTTGGAAGTCAAGTGGGATGGATAAAAGCTGTCTTTCAATGCTCACTTAATCAGGTAGCGACATGTACAGTCTACTTGCCTTTGCGAGCCTTGTGCTCGCCTCCCTTGCCCCAGCCCTGGCCACACCCGCCTTGTCTCCCAAGAATGTCACTCAGCTCTACCGCTTCCCGAATGCCACAGAGACCGAGCTCGAGAACATCGCCGTCCGGTCCAACGGGCAATTGATAGTCACCTGCGCCAACAAGGACACCATCTTCCTCTTTGATCCCTCCGAGACCGACGTCGAGCCCAAGACCATAGACACTTGGCCCTCGGGCTACTCGGCTCTGGGCATCACCGAAGTGTATCCCGACGTCTTTGCCGTCAACGTTGGCACCCTCAACAGCTCGAATCTGGCGACAGTCGGTCCCGCCGAGGGAACATACAGCATCTGGTGGCTCAACTTCACCGAGTCGGATACCCCGGTCGCCCAAAAGTTTGTCGATCTCCCTGAGGCGGGTCTCCTCAACGGTCTCACCACCGTCCCGGGCTCGGGTGTCGTCTTCACAGCCGATCAGATCAACGGCACCATCTTCCGCATTGACATGGCAAGCGCAGAGGTTAGCATCACCATCGACTCGCCCCTCCTCGGCTCGCAGCCATATTACAACGATAACACTCTGGGCTTGAATGGTGTGCGCTACCACGGCCAACACCTCTACGTCACCGACTCCTCGTCAGCCATCTTTGGCCGCTATCATCTCAGCCAGTGGGACTGGTCCTGGGGCGGCCTCGAGCTGCTCGCTCAGATTGAGCAAAACGGTACCACCAACTACGATGATTTGGCGGTCGACGACGAGGGCAACGCATATGTCTGCATTCACCCCAATGCCATCTCGCTCGTGCAACCCGATCTGACACAGACAATTTTTTACATCGACGAAACCGAGCAATTCAATACTCCGGCCGCTGTTGTCTTCGGCCGAGGCGATAAGGCTAGCAATACGCTTTATGTCGTGTGCTCCGGTTCGATCGCGGCAGATGGCGCTGTCATTGGGGGTGCTCTCTATCAGATCGATCTCTTCCCTTCAAAAACAAACGAAGGCTGTCGATAGCTATTATTATACTTCCAATTAGAGAACAGGAGTATGCATGGTCTGCCTAAACCCTTTAGGAATAAGACTTGGTATGAGCGATATTCTCTTGGTTGCGACTTTTATATAGAAGACGAAGTGGTTACCTAGGTAGGATTTGCACCTAATTTGGAGCTGGTGGATGATTTTGAAAGATGTATATCCAATTTGCTGCCCTATAAAGCCATAATAACCAAAGCGTATATAAAATTATATAGACCTAGAAAATATGTGTGAAAAATCAAAAATTTTAATTTGTTGTTGACATAATTATAGGCTAAATACAATAGTAGTAACTCGTAATAAAGCTGCTTATTGAAGCTTCAAAAACTATTCGATGTCTAGCAGCAAGATGGTACCTTGACAGTTTCTGATGTCGTTGGTGGTATCAAGGGTATGGCCGCCTTGGAACCACTATGTATTCTCCTTTCTGCCATTGTCACTGCAATGTCAAAGGCATTTTGAGTGCTACCAATAGTCGCCAAATTCTTCCCAACAATATCAAAGGCTGTTCCATGGGCTGGCGTCGCAACCGGAATTGGCAGGCCGCCTTGCACAGTAACACCTCCATCAAATGAAAGCAGTTTCATAGCGATTTGACCCTGATCATGATACATGGTTACAATGCCGTCAAAATGCTCTCGCTTTAGGAAAATGGTGTCGCATGGGAAAGGCCCCTGCACATTTATCCCTTTGGCTTGTGCTGCTGCAACAGCTGGTTGGATATGATCGATCTCCTGGCGTCCGAATGAGCCATTCTCCCCATTGTGAGGATTCAATGCACATACACCCAGCCGAGGCGATGCAATGCCAGACTCCCACCTATAAAAAACCTGTCAGAACTTTCCTCTCATATTCATCCAGAGAGCAATTATATTGAACCCACCTCAGTTTGTGAAGGAGTTCGATAGCCTCCAATGTCGACTGCTCAGTAATACGCTCGGCAACCTCCTCAAGACCGATGTGACTAGTGACTCTTCCAGTCCAGAGAGGGCCTGCAATGTTGATTTCACTTGTACAACCTTTGTGCCGGAGTTGGTTCGCGAACCATCTTAGTTCATCCTCCTCGGTCATGCCCGCGAGTTTCAGCGAGCTCTTATTGAGCGGCCCAAAAACGATGGCGTCAATTTCTTTGGCCTCCACCATCCTCAACGCTCGCTTGAGTTGGTGCATGCAACGAGCACCGCTAGCTCTGGAAACCTCAGCGCGTTCAGAGACATACTGTGACGCAGTTTGGTCGTCGATAATCTCAGCCCCCTGCGGCCCAGCAGCGCCGTTTGACAGCAAGACCTTGACACCGCCTGCATCTGCAATTGCAGAGTCAAGTTCGGATCGATCCGCCAGGAGCACGATGTCCGCCCTCTTTGCGTTTTCTGGGTTGCTGAGCAACTTGGCGATAAGCTCCGGTCCAACACCGGATGGATCACCCAAGACCACGGCGACGCGGACTCGCCGGGATGATTCGGCTGTTGAGCCCATGAGGTCTGTTGTTATTCGCGTTGTGCTTGCTGTGGTTGAAAGGTACCTGACCGAAGGAGATTGGTTTATGCCTTAGGGTTATTTAGTGGATTGCGAGAGGCAAGGATCGGACACTTCTAAATTCTTTTCAGCGGGTTCGTAATACTTCGCATAGGCTTTTTTTTTCACACCTACCAGAAAGTGCGATGCTGTTGTCATCGACTTGGTTGGAGATACGGATTTACGCCGATCAGCTCGGGAAACCGCCGTGTCGACTACCAACATCGGACTTCGCAGATATACCGGTTGCGAGGACGGCGTAAATAGCTGACTAAATAAAACCTGGAGTCGCGATTAGTCCATGCTCCAGACCTTGAAACGGCGGTTCACCGCGTGTAAAGATTCTTGGCGAAGGCGGTCGTGTCAGTGGTGGATTGACACGGTCTCTCTCGGTCTTTCTGAGATAGCATTCATTTTACAGCTTCCTGGGCTTCCTGCTAAGGACGTCTCATCTTAACTTTATTCTCTGCATGTGATTCAAACTATCCTGTGACAACGTGCCGCTCAAGCATGGCAGCTAACAAGCGAGCAAGAATTGAAAGTGAATTCAGTGTTTCTACTCAAAAAAGAACTAGAACGGATAGTGATGCCCCCAAGGTGCAACTCACTTATGCTTGTATATGAACACAATATTCTAAAGCAGAAAGAGATAAAGCTGACAGTATGACAAGGTGCTAAATGCAAGAAGCATAAGATCAAGTGCGTTATACAACCAGGCCAATTCGCATGCAACATGTGCCTGAAGAGTGGTGTCCAGTGTGTGCCCCATAGCCTGCAACTCTAAACCAGTTAGAACAATCTTATGCTAGAAGCAATCCCGTTATAAATCCTTCAGTTATTATGCTGTGCGGTCCGCTTGAATTGCTTCCATGACGCTTAATCCATGAAAACTTGGTCTATAAACGGGATGCGTAAGGTACGATGAATGAATGCTATCTATTCCTCAAGGGACTCGACAACCTTGCCATTCTTCCACCACCCTTCTACCATCTGCACCTCTCGGAACCCCGGACCGAGCAGCTTGTTATCTTGGTCATACTGCGGCAGCTCGCCCAACCAGGCCCAGTGGCACTTTTCCTTCAGCCCCTGGGCCTTCCAGTCGTTGATGTCTTGGTCCGGATGATGGTTGAACAGAGGCATAAAGTCCAGCAGGGTAGGGTCATGCGCCAAGAGCACTATGACATTGGGGTCTGAGTCAAAGTATTTTTCCATGCCATGGGCAGTAGCAATGGCTGTTGGCGGGTACTTGTAGGTGGATCTCCCGTGAGATGGCAGGCGATAAAAGGGAGTGCGGCGCGCATCGACCGGACCTGGCTTCCCCTTCCCCTTCCCCCTCTCCGGGTGAAGCTGTTGTGGATGGTGATCGGTGAAGAAATTGCAGAGGCAGGGTATTGGGTATTTGTGCTGCTGCTCTCGTAGAGCGACCTCGGGGATCTCAGATGGAAGCGGAATCCACTCGCTGGGCCGGAAGTGGCCAGGGAAGTGACTGATATCTCCGCCTAGGAAGACAAATGTCTCCGGGGTAGTACGCGCCAGCGCGCATAAATGGCCGTCTACATGGCCGGGTGTATCCAGCAGGTATAGCGAGCCGTCGCCATAGAAGTCGTATGCAGAGAAGGGCCCGATCTTGAGCTGGGTACATTCAATCTCAACGCACTTGCGGCCCTTGAAGTCATTGGCACATAAATTTGAGTCTGGATTTGTTGGGTATGTTGGGAATGGCCCTGTCCCCTTGCCGTAGCAGAGATTCGTGGAATAGGGGAAGAGCTCCGGGCGGCCCATATGGTCCCAGTGACTGTGAGACCAAATAATGTCGTCTGATTGGAATATGCGTAAAAGCGGCTGGTCAGTGGCAAACTGAGCAGTAGATATAAAGGGGGAATCTCACTGATTTCACTTAGCTCTATCCCATTCTCTTGCAGTATATCAGGCACGTCTTTCTCAATGACGATGCCCGGGATGGCGGTCTGAATACGGCGCAGCGTAAATGGGGGTAGATTCCAGTAGTCTTTACGGGGCCCCAAATCGAAGAGGGCTTTTTTACCTAACCTCTCGTTCTCAATCAGAAATGCCATAGTGGTCACGCTCATTCGCTCGTGGCCTGGCATGACAGGGTCTAGGAATGAGAAGGCATGCAGCGAGAACCTTGCAGTCGTGTCAATCACGCGCACACGGACTGTATTGTTTGACTTGGGCGGTGGGTTGAGCAACTCAAGGCCCTGGAGCGGTGCCATTAGAGCATGAAATGAATGGAGTTGTGTGCTTTACAGCGGGGTCCAATGTTTCCACTAGCCAGTCTGGGGTAGGGAAGAAATAGATGTAAGGAGATTCATTGTGCTGTTTGTAGTCGCTATGTAGAATACATATATTAAGAGGAGTAGTAGAGTACCTAGTAGACACATTCAGGGATCTCGGCGCCGGAGCCGAGGAGGTCGGCAAATCACCGGCCTCAACTCTTACACGGTCCCAGCTGATGCACGATTCAAATATTTATTGAGTTACCACATCAACCTTGGAGGTATTTTAAAGCTTTACAACACTATACACTGTATACAGCTCCCAGGGAAAGTTTACGCCAAAAGGTTTGCATCCTACACGCATTTACAACCCATCCTTTTCAACCACCGTTCTATATCTATGAACGCTCTTACAGCCCATGTCTGATAATCTAAAATATAGCAAGGAATTGACTCTATATCTCATATATATATGATCAATTTTTGATTGTATCCTATTGATGTGAGCTGATACTGTACTATATAGATCTTATAGGTGCGGGTCGTCATTTTCAATTTTATTGGTTGCATCAAGACGGCAGCTAGCCCTCTTAAGCATTAGCGTAGTTGTTGAATATTCCTCCTTCCAATCAAATCCTTATAAACCCTAGCGCACCCCACTACTTGCATCACAGCTCGCGTCGGTTCGCGATAACGATCTACCTTCAGACACCATGCAAATACATGTCTATTGCACAATGCCCCCCATGACTAAAGACTGAAGAATAGGATGCCTCGCGAGCAGCGCCAGATCAAAAGACCCCGATTATCGCTCAGCTGCATCGTCTGCCGCCGCCGCAAGGTCCGCTGCGGCCGCGAACACCCAAAATGCGCCAACTGCGTGCGGATGAAGGAGGAGTGCGTTTACGAGTCGACGGTCCGCGATGATTATACCGGCCAGGTGCGAGAAGTCGACAATGCGATAGATCTGAGCGATTCTCCGGCGGCTGGTTCTCGACCGCCTCGACGGACACGCCGCGAGGCCAGCGCGTCTGCCAAACCTAGTCCGGCTCGTTCTCGTCGAAAGGTTGATATCGAAGAAGCGATTGATGAACATCACGAAGTAAAAAGTGATACTACTGGAGAATTCCACCAAGATCCAATCTGCAGTGACTATCTCAGTCTACGACGGGGCGCTCGCGCGCGATACATCGGTCAAGCGTTCTGGGGCTTTGTTGCTGGAAAGGTGAGCAAGAACCGAATATTGATACGTGCTATAGGATATAGCTGACTTCCGCAGGAAAGTCTGAGTGACGATTTCTTCGACGACAACCGCAATGCCGACCCCGAGCTCCCCCCGTCACATATTTCCCCCATGGACATTCTTAGTGTCTTACAATCCATGCCCACCAAGCCCGTGAGCGATGCCCTGCTGGACGTTTTCTTCTTCGCAGTGTGGCCGACTTCGCCTCTTGTGCATTGCCCTACCCTACGAACGGATTACGACGAGTTCTGGGACTGGTGCCAGAATGTCTATACCGCTGCACCTCCAGCGAAAAGCCGAAAGGACCCGACATTTATCTGCCTTCTCTTTGCCGTCTTGTACTGCGGCGCATGCGCTGCGCCGGCAGCCAGCTGGATGTGTGACGGTCTTCAGGGCCACCGGAAGGAGACGATAGTGGACCAGCTTAAGTCGGCTTATGAGACGAGTCTTTCTTTCTGTCAGCATCTGGAGCATCCGACATTGAACAGCCTAGTTTCTACGTTGCTGACCGGGCCGTTTCTGGACCAGCCTCGTGAACCGATGCGCGAGTTGGTGTCCGTCAGCACGACAGTTCGACTGGCCCAGAGTATGGGGTTGCATCGGGAGGGCCCTTGGTGCTCTGCACTGAGCCCCGTGGATCGGGAGATCCGACGTCGCGCTTGGTGGTATATCGTCAGGCTCGATGTGCAGTCGAGTATCTCCACCGGGCTACCACCGTGTTGCGGGAATGAGGCGTTGGACGCAGTGAGCATGATGACTGATATACGCGATGAGGATATCGGCGACCTCCCTCCGAGCCCAGACGCGGTTTCGAAACAGTCGATAGCCATGATGTTCGCCATTGGGTGCTCGGAGACGGCGCGTCTGCAATCGAGGATCGTGGCACACGTACAGAGTGGACGAGATCCGACCCAGAACGGATTTACCGAGCTCGTGACGGCCGCTAAGAAGCTTCAGCAAAAGATTGACACCCTCATTTCCCGTATTCCTTCGCAAGGGATCCCCGAAAAGGGATTCATCCCCTCCCGCCTCGCAAATGCATCTCCATCCACGCATCCTTTACTTTACAAGGACGATGCGACTCAGCCCACTGTCTTTGCGGCGTGGACACGTATTATGTTGACCTTGCTGAAATCAGACATAGCTATACTATTACAAAAGCCATTTTTGCCGCCCCCGGACAGCTCAAATCCAGAGTCGTGCAAGGCGTGGACCAGGTATGATCTTTTCCACAATATGCCATGACAAATACTAACACGAGACTACTAGCATGGTGCAGCTTTGCGTAGGCTACTTTCGTATACTCCTACAGGTCCATCAAACGTCCGCATTCTCCCCGTACATGTGGTTCTTCAGCAGCTATAATGGGCCTCTCCAATGTATATTCCTTACCCTAATCTATCTGCATAGCTTCAAGGACTCGAGGGAGATCCCGCTGGCGCGATATTGTGTCGACGAGATCATGGAGCACTACCAATCGGCAAGGGCTGAATCCGAGCGGATGCCGCTGGCTATGCAGGCGCTTGTTGACCTTCACAGCCGCCTTGATTCGCATGCCGGGCTCGCTAGTGACTCGTGGCCATCGTCGTTGGGTGTGGAATCTAGCGATATCGGTGCGGATCCTGATCTGAGCTCGCTCTTGCCACTTATTACGTAGACTCATCAATACATCTATTCATAGGCATACAGAAATAGAAAGGATTATATTAGACTAAGTATATGTACAGAAATCATTTAAATTCAGCAGGAAGCTTTGTCAACTTGCTCATCTCCGCAATCGTCTCGTTCCACACTTTCTTCTCGACCGCCTGGCCCTCTGCCGACAGGATGTACGATCCTTTGCTTCTACAGAGTACGTTAGCGATTGGTTTCGACAACTGGTTTAGAGGGAGCTAGGGGACTTACTCGGCGATAGTCTGATCGTTCAAGAACTTTCCATGCGACTCTGGGCCCGCGACGAGCGCGCTGTACAGGATAATCCAGGCAGCAGTGTCCGTAGACCGGGCGCGGAGTGTCTTGACAACATTGTAAACCATGCGCATGGGCAGTGGGAGCATGTCGCTCATCCCAGTGTTCACCATGCCCGGACACATCATGTTGAGAATGACCTTCTTGGGGTCCAGGCGCGGAGCAAAACTGTACATGAACAGCACGCACAGCAGCTTCGAGTCTGGATACCGGCTGAAAGGAATGAAGGACTCTTCCGTGTCCATATACTTTAGTACCTCTTCATCCGTTCCAGCAAAGGTCTTCTTCTTTTCGATACTCGACGCCAGGTGCCGACGGCTGCCCACCCAGGTGATTCGTGCAGGAGAACCGGTCTTTGCAGCGCCGGCTTCGAGGTATGGCAGCAGCTCGGCGATGAGCAGCACGTTGGAGTAGTAGTTCACCTGGACGGTTCGCTCGTGGCCGCTCGGGCTGCGTTCCAGGTTCATCGAGGCTGTGCCGGCGTTGAGGATGAGGTGATCGAGCACGGGGATCGCGTCTCGGAGGTTTTTTGCGAATTGCTTCACGCTGTCGTAGCTGTCGACGTCGAGCTGCATCACCTTGATGTCTGCCTTGGGGTTGTTGGTTTGGATACTGCGGTCTCGGCGGAGGGATTCAATGCAGGCCCTGCCTTTGGCCACGTTACGCACGGCGAGGATGACCGTGGACACGCGCAGCTGCAACAGCTGCTTGGTCAGTGCCAAACCAATGCCCTGGCTGGCGCCAGTGACCACGGCGGTCTTGCCGGTCAGGTCGATGCCGGCTGGCAAGGGCTGGACTGTTGCTTGGGCGGCGAGGAGGCCCATGATGGAGAGGATATAAGACAACAAGTAGAGGTAGAGAGGTGAAGTCGAGGCTGAGAAGAGAAGTAGAGACAACTGAATGAGAGGGATATATTTCTTTAAATATTTTAAATAATTCCAGTGTTTTCAGCTGTATCATTTCCCCTTTCGGAATTAGGGCTTACATAGTTATCGCTCGCCCGTGACTCAGCATTCGGCCGAGCATCGCGTCGCCCGAGCGGTACATGATTGATAATGATATAGACCAGGACATGTCTTGGATATTGATTCGTAATATTGCTCTGTATACATGAATTAGAGCATGCCTTGGCTTTTAACCCCTAAGATTATTCAGATTGCAATATTACTGCTTTTAGGTATAATGAACTTGTGATCGTTTGCTTTTCATAATACAGCACTATGTCTGTTGTTTGCCCCTGACCTTGACATACTTATAAAAGGCCTCGCTCAATCTGTCCTCCGTTTTGAAGCGATATTTGCCATTTACCCAACATGCATCCCGGCAATTTTTCTTGTTGAATCCCTTTTTTTTGAGGAGCTCAATCAATTCATGATCGCGGCTCATCTTTCCCTCGTACCCCTGAGCTAGATGCCATAAAGCACAAGCATGGCGATGGCCGTTTGCGACATTACAACCTAATTTCAAAAGAAGCTTGACTATACCTTTAGCTATCGATGGTTTCCAATGTCGAAACACAGATACCACGCCGGTGTCCCTTTCGTCTTCCATTTTTGCCCCATACTTCACTAGTACTTTCATCATTGGAAGATTCTCGCGCCTAGACGCATAGTAAAGTAGACGGCATCCACTCTTTTTTACACGAGAGCTGGCACTGACGCCCTTCAGAAGAAAAAATTGGACTATATCAGTGAAGCCTTGATAACACGCCAAAAAACAGGCTCGTTGGAACAGGTTCAACATGACCTTCTTGGGAATGGAGCGATTCTGAAGCTCACTGTACATTATTTCAAGTGCATATTTGTTGCCTTGTACCACCGCATACAAAAAGGGTGAATGAATATAGTTGTCCGCATCAAGATCGTAGACGTAGTTGACGTCGTCTCCGTCAGTCGCATCACTCTCCGTTATCAGCCTTGCTCCGTGTTTTACTAGAATTTCGAGCACATCAAAATAACAATAAGATATTGCACTAATCAATGCCGTAGTTTTATTCTTTTCTTCAAAGTCAACATTCACATTGCCCTCGGTGATCAAGGTCCTAACCACATCAATGTGACCAAAAACCGTAGCAGCGAGTAGTGGATGCAATTTCGCAGTTGGCGCTTGCCTTCTTTCCTCGATATTTCTGGCACTGGGAAAATGTCCCACGGTGTGACGCTTAAATTCAGTCATTGAAACCCCTGCCTTTAAAAATTTGGATATCGCAGTTGCCCTGCCCCAAATGGCTGCGTATACGAATTTTTCCCTGTGCACACTCATAGATATAGCGTGTTTGTATAGCACGGGGTCCAGTGCGGCGCCAAAGTAACTGCAGGTCATCGCCATGGCACGGAGATCTGGAAGATCCAAAAATTGTATTATGAGCAGCGATATCTCCAAAGGGAGTGATGTAAATAACTTTTTTGCTTTACCGCGAGACATTTGGTTTCGTTATTTGAACAGCCGATTTGTGCTTGTGATTGTACTATTGAAGGAGAAGGGTTACTTTTGCCGTGTTGTTGACAATTCACTGCCATTTGCTCATCGTGACGCTTTGACAGGACTCGTGATGTAACCACTTAGGTACCCGTAGCAAAGAGGATATAGAGAGAATAAGTTATATATTGCAGGAGCCTGCAGCTGCGTAGACTAATTATTATGTAGGAGGGTTCAAAAAGATTGTACTATGCAGCGCTCTCAACTATCCTCCGAAGACCTCGGATCACCTCGTAACCTCAGCTATAGTCTACCTGATATGAAATCTTAAATCCAGTAATTATATACTTCTGAGATCCTTACAACACAAGTATATTCCAAGAGGTTCTACTGTTCGTTTTCATACTGCCATAATCTTCTGGGATTATCCACCCATATCTTCCTCGCAAGTTCATCGCTGTTGTCACCACCAACAAGTCGGCACCACCTCTTGCACTGGGCAATCCAGCCTCGGTCATCAATCTTCCTATACTCTTGGACCTGTTTTCTGTCCCCGCCCGGGTTTTTCGAAACACCACCACTATGCGGCCAGTCACTCGCCCAGACGACACGATCCGGAGCGATGGTCAGAATCTCCTGCACATACGAATCCAGCTCAGCCAAATCATCGAATCTGTATGTCCCGCTAAGCTTCGTATACACCTGACCAGACCGGAGAAGCTCCATGAACTCGCGGTAGCCCTCTTGCAACCGAGGAGGCCCGTTGGAGGGTTCTGGATGGCCGATATGGTCGATCACAAGGGGCACCCCTAATCGCGGCACAACAGACGCAAACTGTGCGACCTGGTCCAAGGACACATATAGCTGCAATGCCCACCCGAAAGGGCGAATTTTATCCGTGGCCTGAGTGAGTAATGTGTGAAACGTAGCTTCGTCAACCCGGTTGCTCGAAGTGCGGAAATTTAAACGGATTCCTCTGACCCCGGTGTCGTGTAACTCTTGCAGTTCAGCGTCGGTTACTGTTTGCGGGTCGATACAGGCTACTGCCCGGCCTTTGCCCTTTAAGCGCCGGAGTGCGTCGAGCAGACTGTTGTTGTCGGTGTGGTATACGGAAAACGCCACGAGGCAGCTGTGAGCGATGCCCTGGCTTCTCTGGAACGCGAGTAGGTCATCAAGATCGGCTTTCTTGGGGCGATAGGGATGCAATGCATGATAAGGAAACTTTTCCTGTAAAGAGTTAGCAAGAAACTCCACGTAAATACGTGTCCGCTTACTTCATCTGCGACATGGACGTGGCTGTCCCAAGCTCCTGCTGGGAGAGATATGTCGGGCGCTGACATTGATCCCATATTTCGTATTCCTCGTGCTGTAACACGCAGGTGAAAGGAAGCGTTAGAGACGGACAAATTAATTAATTATCAACCGAATTTTGGTTATTGATAGACTACCTACGCAGTATATAGATCCACGGAGTCTCCCCCGGAAAGTCGCCGGGCATCTGATCCCCAGCGATCTGCAAAGCTGAGGGAGCACAGGGGACTGCTGAAATGCACGTTGGACCAACGAGATCATGCAGTTTGTCCGCTCTGTACACAAGGGTCCCCCGACTATTGTCCCCAGGTCTTGGCTGGTGTCAAACAAGTATAAAGATGTGCCGGGGGCAGCCCCCGTCTGGCAGATTGGTTGTTTGTATTTCAAAGGGCGAATGTTATCTTTATCTTGGCTATACATATTCACTGAATAATACAAAGCAAAACATGGGGGTTGCCGACCATCCCCAGCATATCGAGAACGCCTCCACGCAGGCCAAGGCAGACGTTGAAAAAACCGAACCAGACAACGTGCCAGAAGAAAACGAGAAGGCGCAATCCGATGGACACGATGAAGAATGGACTAAAGCTCAGAAACGCTATCTCTGGAAGCTTGATTGCATTCTTTTGCCAGCTGTGTCTCTTTTGTATTTCTTTGAATATCTCGATCGTGGTAATGTCGCCAATGCTAAGCTCTACGGCCTGGACGAGGGCCATGACACCGAAGGACAGGGGGCTGGCACAGGGACCAAGACCCTTACCTCGTCACAGTGGCAGCTGGTGGTCATGATTTTCTATGTTGGTCTGGTTCTGTTCCAGGTTCCGGGGTGCATTGGCTACCGTGTTTTCTCCCCATCCAAGGTAAGAAGAACAGCGACACTTCGCAGTAAAAGAATACGCTGATAGAAGTTTATAGTGGATCGCCTTTGGCGTGTGCGGATGGGCCACTGCCAGTCTCCTCCAGTGTACGGTTTACAATCTAGCCGGAGAACTCGTCTGTAGACTTTTCCTGGGTACGTTCGAAGGCCTCTTTGGCACGGGGATTGTCTACTACCTTTCGCTATGGTACCATCGCACCGAAATGGGTATGCGTGTCTTCTGGTTCTTAGGGCCCACATCCATTGCGGGCGCTTTCGGAGGGCTGATTGCGTATGGCATTGGAAATATCAATAGCGAAACGCCGGCCTGGAAGTGGCTTTTCATTATTGAAGCTTTGCCCGCCTTCTGCCTGGGGTTGTTTTGCTTGTATTGGATCCCTGATCGCCCCCTGAAGAATTCACGCTTCTCCGGAATCGACCAAGAAATCGCAGAGGCTCGGTATCAAAACGAATCCTTCGACAAGGCCGGTCCCATTCAGAGAAAGCACATCATTTGGACCGTAACCGACTGGCGGCTGTACATGCAAGCTGCGATCTATCTCCCAACGGCAGGACTGATCGCCTCGATCTCGGGCTTTCTCCCAACTATTATCAGTGGTATATATTCACCAGCAGCCCTGGAGGCTAGGGCTATTGACTGACTGGCTTGAGCAGATCTCGGATACAAACAAGCGGCCAAGGCAAATCTGATGACCGTTCCTCCGTATGCCTGCGCATTTGTGCTGATGTTCCTCGCATCCTACTCTTCCGACCACTTCCGTGACCGAGGCAGACATGTCACTGCTCTCATGTCTGTCTCCACCATTGCATACGCTCTTCTGGCCACGCTACCCGAATCCAGTCTGCATGGCAAGTATGCCTGTGTGTGCATCGCGGTCGCGTGCGTTTATGCCACATACCCACCTACACATGCCTGGGCTGCAAACAACTTTGGAAACGAGACGAAGCGATCAGTTGGTATGGGTCTATATACGGCAATTGGAAACCTCGGGTCCATTGCTGGCACCTTTTTCTACCCGACCACGGATGGGCCGCAGTTTAGAAAGGGGCATTTTATATGCATGGGCTTGTCCCTTGCTACAGCCGTGTTTGCGTTGGCCAACCACCTCCTTTTGGAAGCCATTAACAAACGGATGGACAAGAAATACGGCAAACCAGTGCCTGGAGCGCCGGTGGATGTGTCCGAGTTGGCTGATAGGGCACCGATGTTTCGGTTCATCACTTAGGGCTTGCTGCGTCTGCGCAGGGTTGTAAGTAGCCAGTCTAGAAAACTTTGCTCTGCTATAATAAATGAAAGGAATGAGAAGAGAATGTACTTTTGATATTCTTTTTATGATTTCGAAAAACTATTCCTATAATATAAGTAGTAAAGGTACTTATTCTAGCTCTTCCAGCTTGAAATCAGCTCCTAGTTGCTTTGCCAACGCATTCAATGCATCTACTTCGCCTCGAGAATACGGAATCCCCTCAGCTCTCCTCTTCACTTCCATCTCAGCCTCGATCTCCCCACTGGTATATATCCTCTCCACGCCCGCGGCCTTGTCGCATTGCCGGACTGTCTGCAGCAGTGTATCCATTCTATCTCTAAGCTCCTCTATACCACCCTCCAGGAAGAGCTCTGGTCGGAACACCAAGAACCAATGACCGACATTCTGCGGCTCCTCCAGATTTTTGTATTGATCATTCACACCTCCCGCAAATGCCGCTCCAGACATCAGGCCACCGAACATGTCCATCATGAGCGCCAACCCGCTTCCTTTTGGTCCTCCAATGGGCAATACAACACCTCCAGCTAGTGCTGCCTCGGGGTCTGTCGTAGGACGTCCTTCCGCATCCAACGCGTACCCTTCAGGGATCTTTTCTCCGCGTCTCGCTGCCTTTCGAATCTTGCCTCGTGCAGCTACACTAGGCGACATGTCGAGAACGAAATCCCCGGCCTCGCCGCCAGGAACACCAACGGCAAAGGGACTGGTTCCGAGAAGGGGCGTCTTTGCACCCCACGGAGGCATACTACGGGATGCATTCGTAAACACCATAGCTGCACAGACTTTCTTGATCGCCCGAAGGAGGTACGTAGCCGCCATCCCGTAATGGTTGCTGTGCTTGACGGCGACAACGCCCATGCCATAAGTTTGCGCCATTTCGACACCTTTGTCGATAGCGAGCGATGCAGCGACAAATCCAAATGTGTTTTTGGCATCTAGCAGCGCCATTACTGGTGTTTTCATGTCGAAGGTGAGTTCTGGATTGGGATCGAGCACATTGTGCTTGATACGCTCGATGTAGCCGCCTAGTCGGTTGATGCCGTGTGTATCGACGCCGCGGAGGTCCGCGAGAACGAGTGATTCAGCAATGAGCTCTGCGCGGTCGGACGGAATGTTGTATTTGGATAATACCGCTAGCACGAAGGAGTGCGCGGAGGATGGAGGGACGCGCACGATGGTAGAAGTGGCCATGTTTCTAACTCTGGCTAGGTTGAACTACAAGAACTGAACTGAAGGAGCAATTGAGAATTTAGAAAATGTAGACATATAAATGAATATATACCTAGACACATACTACCGGCGAGTCTCCGGGGCTGTCATAACGTGGCGATACTCGAGGCTCTACAAGATTACTGATTTGGTACGGAGTACAAGGAATAGTTACATATTGAGGTATTTACAGCTTCAGACATTGTTTTCTCCTCTAGAACACCCAAGGTCCTTGCTACAACCAACCTACTCTTGTTCCGATTATATGAAGCGTAATGATCAACACTACTTGTGTAGCTGTGGTTGAAGTCATTCGGAAGAGTGGCCGGGGATTTGCCCGGAATCTCGCCGTGGAGGGTGCCCGGTCAAGTCCCCGCATATTGTAGATCGTTCATGTACGTATCTCTATCCCAGTCATGACGTTGAGATTGTCCGTTTCCTTGATATTATTTTCAGGACGATTTCGATTTCCAAACATGGCAGCATCCCAAGACCCTATTGTCAGCGCGTTGCAGGAGTACACCACGTAAGTTGTTTCAACGAGACCAGGAGGCTGGAAGTAAATAACCTAACTGAACGCAGATGTGATGTCTCCGATGCACTTTGCAAGCTACAGTTCGCCCACGGAGGCTTTCTACCGGGGCTCACGCTGTGGTCCCCCAAACGCCAGCAAGGCACGACTAAGATCATCGGGCCTGCATATACTGTCAAGTATGCCCCGTTGGACGACCCTGCGCCCAAGTATCCTTCACACTATGTAAGCCTCGCCGACTTTTGCTGCTGCGTGTTTTGAATTTGATTCTCTGATACCTTTCACAGATTGACTCCGTCCCCGAAGGCGCAGTCATCTTTGTCTCCTCCCCAAAGACGCCAAATGCCGTGTATGGTGGGTTGATGTCAACGCGCGCACAGGCAAGTAAAGCTGCTGGAACTGTTGTCGATGGCAGATTCCGAGATCTCCAGGAGCAACGCGCTCTGAAATACCCCGTGCGTTATCCCTAGTAAGCTATTAGTATGTGTCTCATTGACACTGACCTGAATGTTCTAGATATTCGCGTGTGATGTTGGAACTGCACCGCCCTACGGCGCGGTCAAGGTGGTGGGAGTTAATGTGCCTGTTAAGCTGCAATCAGACGAGCAAGACATAACTATCAATCCGGGTGACTATCTGATTGGCGACCTAAATGGGGTCGTAGTCTTACCAAAGGACCAGGCAGAGAACGTTTTCCCCCTGATGGCAAAGCAGGGAGAAGCAGATAGCAGGATGGCTGTGGCAATTAAGGAAGGCATGCCTTTTACTGAAGCCAGTAAAAAGTTCAGGGCTTGAGCGGTACTTTTTAAAGAAAGATTCTGTGAGTATCGAATAGTATGCACGACTTGACAAGGTAGAAACCTGTTCATCACAGCCAAAAATGTTCCTAATGCCTCCATTTATGCGAAATGTCTATCATTGTTAAAATTAACAAGCCGCGCATAAATTATCGCGTTACTAATGGCATTCTCATTGGTGATGCTTGAGACTGTGTCTTACTCATTCTGGTGAATCAATGTTTTGCTATATTCCGTATATTCAAAACTGATACTCGAATTGAACTTCCATAATCACTAGTATAAATCGGACATAGGAGGCCGTCTCATATGTTATATGTGGCATATATGTTCTGCTCAAGTCTGTGCGACGATTACGAGGAACAATGTGACGCTGAAAGTTTGACCAATACTAGATATACAACTTTGCCCAGGTAAAATCATGCATCGGAACGCAAGTTTTAAAAATTAAAGCGAAGTCAGAAGTTATTAGTTTACCACCACGCCAAAAGGCATACGTCGGGTTGTAGGGTAACTTCCCAAATTACTATACAATCTGACAGAAGTCTGGGTGGTGTCCTCTTCGGGAATGCTAAGGGTAATCGGCGTGCACCAGGTATCTATAAGCATGTGAATTTATAAGGGTACCTAGGTATATATAAAGTCTCGTCCACAACTCGAATTGGATTCGTACTTTGGGCAAATTATTCGTCTCGAACAAAGACAACACACTGCATCTTCAATATGACTATACGAATCCTAGTCGTCGCCATTGCGCTGATGGGTGGATTAACTTCAAACAATAATTTTCAAAAGACATGGGAAGATCTAGTTACATCGGTTCCTTCGCACTGGATAGACTTTATTGGAACACTGCTTGTTCAAGTCGTATTTTTCTTGCTTGTGTCGACGATATATACAACGCTGGAGGCTTTTGCTCTAAAATTCGCGCAGAGGCATAAAGTGCAACCTTTAGCAAAACAACGCTCGAAATCCGGGATCAAGCATTGCGTGTCAACTGTGCTGCAGGGTCAACTTATATCATGGGTAATCGCAATCATTCCAGCGGTTCTTGGTCGTCCACCACCTTTTCAAGTTGACTCTGAATTTCCGAGTATGCGGAATATTCTTCGAGATGTAGCAGTGTCTATCGTGCTGCGCGAAATCATGTTCTATTACGCTCATCGGATTTTACATCATCGAGTGCTTTACAAGTACATCCACAAAAAACATCATCGGTTCACGGCGCCCATAGCATTTTCAGCACAATACGCCCATCCGATAGAGCAAATATTTGCCAATGTTCTGCCCATCGTACTTCCGCCTCGGTTACTGAAATGCCATATTCTGACCTTTTGGCTGTTTCTATCCTATGAGCTGTTTACGACTGCGACAGTTCATAGCGGTTATGACTTTTTCAACAACGCAGCAAGAATGCATGACCTCCACCATGAGAAGTTTAACGTGAATTACGGGGCTCTTGGATTCTTAGACAAGCTACATGGCACAGATAAGTTGAGAGGATGAATCAAAAGGCGTGCAGATTGCTCCTGCTAGCATAGGCGGGTATGTAACATCCACATATTAACAGCTTTTTTGTATTTACAATATTCTCGGGAGAACGCTTGATGGTACAAGGATGCGCCGTAAGGCCCCGCCTAAATTTTACATTTCAATTGCACTCGCGATGCAGGAGAAGTTACCTACTCAGTGCATTCCTAAATAGGAAAGTAGTCTCCCTGTCGAGTAAATCGGGATGTAATCATTTCCCATCCAAGTTAGATTCTAGCAGGTTGCTACTTGGGGATAGAAATCAAGAACTACTCAAATATGTGTGATGACCTGTGATGTAAGCCGGGTGCATGCCAGAGCTTGCTTTAATTCCAATCTTGTAATTCATTGCACCGGTGTAATACATGTCCTAGAAATCATGCAAAGCAGTAATCATCCGTTGTCAGCAGTTTGCCCTCCATGTTGGTAGATTTGCCGACTTCGAGTCTAGCTTAGGGTTAGGATAGTCTCACGAAAAGCCCTAGTTGCGTCGTACATGTTTGACCACGCCACTCTACAAGACCGTATCACTTGTCACTCATCCAAGTACACGCTACCATATACACAGCTCAGCACCCGTGCTGAGTAACATTATTTGAAGAATAGGATTCTTCTTCCCGTCAATAGATGATGCGTACCAACCACCCCGGCTCATTTCACTAATTGTATTTTTCTTGCATTTTTTAAAGGTTCAGTTTGATTTATAACCAAGGTAGGCCTGGAATCAGGGTTTGCTTTTTGTGTGATTGTCCTAAAGCTAAAAGGCTGCCTACCTTCCTACTCAAGTCCTACCCTTTCCCTTCTCGTCGAAACAGATAGTCTGCCCGAAATAATGTTCACGCTGGGGATACTTTTTATGCAAGGAGTATATCGGGAGAGAATATCAAGGATAATTCATTTGAGTTTACTCCACATAGCCATCTTTGCCATTTTTCAAGCTGCTATATTCTTCGCCATTGGTGCGGCATTTGCACGGAGTTATCAGCCAACAAACCAGGATGGTCTTCTATGTATGTGACATAGATACAAACATAACATCCTCGACAGTATTGAAACAAATAACTAATAAATGATAAACTGGCAGACGCGGAAGGAACAAACCAGATCTGGATGAAATACAACCACACCTTCTCGCAAGCTCCATCCCCCGAAGCCGACACAGCATGGGCATCGCTGTTTCCCAAGGGATCTGGTTTTGTCAAACACCCCACAATAGCGCCATCAGTATCAGCACTGGTTGTTTTTCATGAACTCCACTGCATAAATATGCTGCGAGAAATGTACTATGCAGCGGTGGGCGGATCACTCAATCATCTCGCGGATGAACAGGAAGTGCCTGATCAAAACCATAGGGCGGATCCGCATCATGTGAGACACTGCTTTGATTACTTACGACAGAGTGTTATGTGTGCGGCAGATACGAATTTGGAACTCGTTGATGAAAGCTTGATGGGGGTTACTGGCTGGGGGTTTTGGAGAACTTGTCGAGATTTTGAGAGTGTGAAGGAGTGGGCCGAGAAGAATCACGCTAGGTAAAAGATGTGGATTATAGAATTTAACTATCTGTTCAGAATTAAAGACAATGTTCGCCTAGGTATATAGGTTGAGAATGAATGCGACTCTATATCCAAGTCAATTACCTGACAGATCAAGGCTCCCCAGAATCGATGTATTGACCCATCGTGCATCATTCCAGGCCCTCAAACTCGCCCAATTAACACACGTATGATACCCATCTGCGTCAATAGTCAGATCTTCCCCCATCCACCTGAAACCACTCAATGTGGTATCCGCACGGCATAGAATAGCCTCCCGGAGCAATTCCACACAATGATCAACATGGGCCTCTTCTTCTCGAATAACCGCGCTACTCGCATTGGGGATGTAGTAGTCACGATAGATCCAGTGCCGGATACGCTTTAAGCAGTGTAGCTCATGAAAAACACCAAGTTGTCCTATCCATTCACCGCCATTGTCCGAGGATTGCCCTACAAGTCGCAAGGAGCTGACATTGTAAAATTCCAGATCCTCCTTTGCCACGCGGATATCGTTCTTTTCGAATAAACCATGCCAGGCTAAATCGAGTTCTGGTCGTGGTTTGCCCGTGAAGGGGTTGCCCTGCAATTTGACTGGCCAGGTTCGGCGTTCAACTCTTATTACACCTGCGGAGCGGAGAGATGGCGATATATCGAGTTGGAAGAGGGCAGTGCGACGTTCTCCATTTTCTAGCATAGAATTTTGTTGTCGAGGCCAGTATATAGGCCCGATGAAGTAGAACACAACCAAGACAGTATAAGCGATAGCAAGAAAAGCATAATGGTACACAACAGGACGCGGAACAAAATAGTTTTTCATGATTGGAGATTGGACCAGATTTTGATTAAAAGATATACAATCTTTGTTGTGTCTTGCAATCTACTCTTTTGTACCTAGATAGGTAGATTATTACTCAGTTGAAGTCACCATCCAGCTTTGTAAGTGGAAAGAAGAAAATGATGAACGGATACTGGCAGACTTGGTTTCACAGGGTATGCCACGGGGGTTAGTCCGTACCTAAGCTAAATTTCAGAGAGCACGTTGAAGCTACAGACTTTGTACTAGCCACGACTTCAATCTCCAAACTACGAATCTGAATAATGAATAGCAGTAGTTGGTGTATGGATAATAATAACGTATAGCTTCTCAAGGAACTTTAATAACAGAGATTCAATTCGTTTCAAGTCCAAGGTTGGACAACACCTAGTATCTGGCAAACAAGGAGTATAACTTTGGTTCCACCCAGAGAAAAAGTTTTTATAGATAGTCATTGTAGAAAGTGAGAATATCCATCCTCCATAGTAGCGTTCTAGAATGAGCCTCGGGGGTTCCTCCAAGTTCTTAACCCGATGTCGAACTATTCAGAATCGTCAGGAATAGCCCATGCATAAACGACCCGATCGTCTCCATCGATTATCTCGGCTCGCTTAAGCTGCGTGTCTATTACCGATTAGAAAACTGGCTTCGATACAAAACACTTTCGGTAGATGTATGAACTTGAAGGGAAAGCATAGATTTGACATACCAGGGCTCAAGGGCAAAGCAAAACATGCGGCACCAAGGAATAGGAAGCTGAATAGATAGTGCAAGGCAATCATTTTTATTATATGTCTTTTTGAATATGGAACTTGAATGGATGTCACGCTCGATTAATAGGCAGGCATTTGGCGTTGAAGTTTTACCTGAGGTCGGTTGGTACGTAACTTGTCAAAAATCTACGCGCAAGGATGGTAAGCTAGCTTTTATTTATAGCCCTAGTATTGTCACATAGTAAGTCTAGTTCATAATTTCAAAATTTGATACAAGCTGATTCCTATTAAAGAGGCGCACTATCGTTAGCAGAGTGAAGTTAAATGTATGTCTTGCTGCCTTGGATTCTTTCATGTTACACTTTTTTTGCCAAGGACAATTGAAGCCAATCCAACATTGGAACTGATTAGCCATGTGTAACATACACTGGACGCCTTAGCTGATGTCAAACTTGTGGCAGTGGTGTTCGTGTTTGTGCTACAATACACCTATTCACCATTAAGTGGCTTGTATAGTTACACGCAGCTGACTTTGGCTTCCTTGTTCAGCATGCATGATAGCAAAATTGAAGAAAGGTAACAAGGCTTGCTTGGCATGAGGAAAAAAACTACTCTACATTTCCTGGGTCATGAATTGAGCACCCAGTTCACCGCTTCGAATGGATATTAGTTGTAAGACATACGCGCAACCATATTCTGACAGTCCCTGAGTAACCTTTAAATAGACGAACCGAGCACGACATGCCATATTTGACACCCTCCAGGGCTTGAGCCATGCCCTTAGCCAGTTCTTAGCTAGCTACGTACAATGCAGAGCTTGCTTCTTCCAAGCAAGCAGCTTCCTTTTCAAGAGATGTGTTCCATGATATTCCTGTTGTAGAACCTACCGAGGTATTTTTTGGGCTTGCGCAAGGCCTCTGTGCATTTCCGTTCTCTTGCTGTCGAGAGTTCCAGGTGGTAATGATTTGATTTTTTTTTTCAAAAGAGTGTACTAAGCTTTCAAGACAAAGAGATCAATGTCCGACTTGAGAGACATCTTAAACTAAACGTTTGCCTTGGGGATCTGGAATTACACCCATTGTTGCATAAGCATCAGCTTTTGTCAGAGCCTTGTCAACGATGGCCGTCTGGCCGTCCAGACACGATATCGTATTATACTTCCGACATTGATAGAGGGGACAACCCACAGAATTGGTTGTTTAGAGTATTCTGCTCTATTTAAACAATATAATATGTCATTTTCTATCCAAGTAGCTCCTATAATGTATTTTTCACGTGTATAGATCTTTGAAAATGCAGCATCTCAAGAACTTGCTACTGCATATACTGTTGCATTCCTTGTAGCTATAGTCTCACTACATTTGCCGGTGCGGTCTGTAGCATCAAACAGTACGTGATAAAGCAAGGAAATACGAATTATCCTTATCAGCTGTGTGTCACCATTCCGACACTGATAAGTTACAGAAGTGACTGCGTCATGTCAAGCCTTGGTAGTGACACACAGGGGAACTTTTCCGGACTCTTGATGACCCTGCTGGTGGAAGGAGTTCGAGTGTAGAAATTAATCGGTGATTAGTTCAAGTCGTATGTCCCGAGTTTGAGCTCAGCTGTGCTTCTAATGTATCGATACTATTGGTATTGGTACATGGATTGGAATTCTTGTGCGGTCCCACCCATCATTGCCTTGGAACTATGGAAGATCACTAGAGATTTTAAAGCTTAAATGTATTCAGTTACATCCCCTTGAAAATCCATTTCTACGGTCTTTGCCAAATTCTTGCCAAAAATACCAGTCTTCCTACTTTCAACATTGGAACAGAAGCCCAAACCGTGTGTCTAGTATTAGCGTCTATAACTCCTCAAAATGCCCTATACACAAGGCGAAATGATAGCCCTGAGCTATACTTTCATGTTTTTTCCCGCACTCTTTGTCGCCTTGCGAGTTATTGCGAGGCGGCTGTGTCGTGCTGGATTGTCATGGGATGATTATTTTATATTTGCTGCATTAGTAAGTCTTCCACCATTATTAGAACCTCTGTAAAGGTAGATAAGATAAGATGACCTTCTTACCAATACAAATTAGGCATTCTCAATCGCCTCATGTATATGTCAGTTGATTGCTGCAAGCAAAGGACAGCTTGGACAACATCAAAAAACATATCCTGATGGTTCTCCAATCTTGACTGATCCTCAATTTGTGACATATGAAAAGGTACTACGTCTTTAAACCTGCCATCCCAGGAGATAATGAACTAATCTAGTGATTACGCTATTTAGGCCAAATTTGCATTGCAGACCCTCTCCACCCTCAGTGTTGGTTGCGCGAAAGTGTCAGTGATTCTCTTTTATATGAGGATTTTCGAGACTGGAAGGTTCCGACATATTGGAAGAGCATTTCTTATAATTGTGACTGCTTGGACTATAGCTTTCTGCTTAACTGCAGTGTTCCAATGCCAGCCAGTTACCGCATTTGTGGAAGCAGTCTACGGCAATACCTGCGTTAACACCATCTCACTCTACCTCGCCCTCAGCATCTCGGATGTTATCATCGATTGCTGCATTATTACTCTACCTATTCCTATGATATTGCGACTCCAACTTGATTCTCGACAAAAGGTTGAGGTTCTTGCCACATTCCTTCTTGGAGGGCTAGCAGTTGGTGCTGGTATTGCTCGGCTTGTGGTATATGTGCAATGTGTGAACATTCTTGCTCGGCACTATAATGATGTGACCTACTACACTTCGGGTGTATTTATTTGGACGGTCATAGAGGCCGTTCTCGCTATTGTATCTGCCTGTTTACCAACTCTTCGTCCGCTTTTCCGCAGCCGTTGGCGGTGTTTCCAATCTCGCAGTCTGCACCTTCCAATTAATACACGACTTCCAATTAGGTACTCGCATCGCATCACGGGAATGGAAAGTTATGACTTGGATATAGATCCATGGGTCTCGAAAAGGGTTGGCGGAGTACAGACTGATGTCCAAGGGCCATCGGGGGATGACTGGAGTATCTCAAGACAACCGAGTGATGGTATCATTCGGGTGCAACAGAAGACTGTATGGAGCACTCTAGATTCTTCGGAGCTTAGTTAGACACCTACCTAGGTACGTGGTATATTGTCCAGCTAGAAAGATATGCAGAGATGTACGCCGTACGCAAACATTGAGAGACAGACTTACAGCTAAATAGAATTCTTTCTAGAAGAATACTTGATAGATAGTTGACATAAAGGACGCAGCTAGACTTTCTCTGAATAATTTTTTCTTCCGAGCCAGGACGTCGCGGACAATATCTTGATCATTTGCGCGCATATACAAGTCAAGCCATCAGCCCGATTGAACATTCTCATTGCAACTACCTAGGTAGGCTCTTGGGCAGACATTCAGGTTTGAAGAACAGAGCTGGCCAATATTTCTTGGTCATTATTCAACATAAGAGACAGTTTCACAAGCTGACAGCGCAGCTCGTTGCGTTTGCAAGCTACAAATAGTGGTATCTATTCATGTTAAGACTGGAATGCTACACAAAAGACCCATCTGCTAGCTGGAAATGTTTGATTCACCATAATTAATTACACCGCATGGAAGAAGTATCGGTGAAAATCTCGCCTTGATGCAAAGTTGTCAGCTCACAGCATGTCACACAGTCAGGTGACTTGTCCAACCAAGGGAATAAAGAACCCTCTTCCCTTCTTCCTTCCTTCCTCGCCTCTTTTCCTCGACTCAACCACAAACACAACAAATCGAAACCATTACTACTTATCCTCTCACACCATGGCAGGTTCTCACTGGGCGAGTCTGAAGTCGTTCCTTGAGGGACATCCAAGTATCAGACATACCTTACCTTCATCCCCTGAGTACCCATCAGTGAGTCATGTTTGGAATGCCATTCACTCAGAGGTTCCCCTGGCCATCGTGCATCCCGAGTCTGCAAGCGATGTGAGTGAGTTGGTGAAATTTGCCAAGTCAAAAGGCATCAGCTTCACCGTTCGCACTGGTGGACACAATACCGAAGGCCGCACTATCAGACAAGACACACTTACCATTGATATGCGCGCCATCTCATCGATTGACATCGCTACTGACCGTCAGTCAGCCACTGTTGGTGGAGGATGCTTGCTCAACGGGGTTGCTACCCAGCTTTGGCACCAAGGACTCGGCACACCAGTGGGAAGTATCCCTTCAGTTGGCTACGTTGGATGGGCGGTATACGGAGGATACGGTCCATTTTCGCCACGCTGGGGCTTGGGTGTTGACCAAATCATTGGTGCTACAATCGTTAACGCAGAGGGCGAGATTGTAAAAGCAGATACCAATGTGTTGAAAGGCATTCGGGGTGCAGGGGGCATTTTTGGGATCATTGTTGATCTCACCATTAAGGTGTATCCGTTCAAGACCGTAAGTTAACTACCAACTGCTCCTTTATTTACATTATGCTATTGACTGCTCACTTTTCTTAGCTTCTGGCAGGAGTTGTATTGTACGACTCGCAGGATATCGGCGGCACTTTTACAAAGTTCAATGCTGCTTACGAGAGCCTTCAAGCAGATGGAATCCCTTTGGAATTGTCTGTGCAGCAGGTAGCATTCAATGCACCGCCTGGGCGCCTATTTGGGGTAATTATTGCGTGGACTTCCGATGATGTAGAGGAAGGCCAGCGCTGGGTTGAGAAAATTGCGAGTCTTGGTCCCGTGGTCATGAATACCGTTGCTGCAACCACTATCCCAGACTGGATGGCTGGAAATGAGGCTTTGGTTCCTGCAACCGTGTATGGAACCAGTTACACACATAGCTTTTATCGTATTACGGATGTTGCTGAGGCCATTGCAGGCCACTTGGAAAAGTTGCCATCTGATTCATCTACGATGCTTTCCATTCATCAACTGCGAGGTTATTCTGCTTCTCCAAAGAGCGATTCTGTCTTTGCGTCCAGGGAACCACATTACATGCTGGAGATTGAGGGTTGTGCGACAACAAAGGAGTTGACACAAGGATCACAACAATGGGCCTTGGAATTGTGGAAAGATCTGCAGGAAAATCACCGTGACAGTATCCTTCCCACCGCATATATTTCTCTAGATACCGACGACGGTAACCCATCGACATTAAGAAGGCACTTTGGCGATTATGTCGAGGATATTCTGGCATTGAAAAAGCGAGTCGATCCTGAAAATGTTTTCAACTTGACAGTGCCCCAATTGAGTGAATGAGCGTGGTTACAGAGCCCTACTTATTGTTTCACTAGCTTGCCTTATTTTTAAATCCAGTCAGGAAATGAGAATGAATTGTCTGTCATAAGTTAAAGCCATCAAATTGTCAACCAGGGGGGCGCGCTTGCTAATTGGTATGCCCAAGCATCTGTATGACATGAAGTCTAGATATCAATAGTCTCATCGGCAACGAAATTCTCAAAACGACTCTCATTACATTACAATGCTTCCATTAAGAATAGATGAGGAATATGTTGTGATATCAGGCATTATCGAATTATCAAATTAGTCATGTATTAGTTCGATATCACACATCACAGAGAGAGACAGAGACGAGGCACATATCTGCTCTAAGGCCGAAAATGAACGAGATAACAGATAGCGGGCAGTCTAACTCCTTGATCCATCGTCTCCGGATGGAAAAAATTCCTTATAGACCCTGTTCACACTCAGCCTCGTAGATCTCATCCACGGCCATGTCTTCTCCATTTTACCTAGCACCCCCAAGACATTTTTGATGTGGTCCTTATAGAGGGCCCCGTTGGCTTCGTCACTTGGATTTGGGTGGTAACTTGCTGCCATCAGCACAACAACACTCAGAATAGCTGCATTAATCAGGAACGGGCTGTGTTTGTTGTCATGAACTGGGCTTGTGAGCAGTTGTGCTATCGATCTAGCGGCATCTGGGAGCGGGCTTTGGGTCGGGCTCAGTACGTTCGAGAGGACTTTAGGTGTGGGTATGTGTTTGGATTCCACATAACCCGGAGGAAAGGAGCCAATGAGCACCGAGTCTTGAGAAGGTACACATATGAGTGCAGACTGAGGTCGGTAGAGGTGAATATATGCGCTGCAAAGTGTGTAAATCGCTTAGTTCATGTCACTGGATATACGGATATGAAAAATACAGGAGAAGAAAAAGCATTAAGGTAGAGGAAAGAGAAGAACCCACGAATTGGCGATAATCTGCGCCTGAAAGACCATCTCTTCGAAATGTGTAGCATTTCTAGGATGACTCAAGTTCATTTGAACTACATCTCGACGGCGAAATTCTGACAAAGCCCCGTCGATTTTACCAAGGTCCCAACCCACGTTCGTTGTAGTAGGTGAAGAATACGGCCCGCGAGTGAGAACACCACCCAGCAGATACGCTGCCAAAATTCGGTAGGCAAATGAGGGCAAGCCTTTACCAAAGCCGGGTTTCAGCGGCCAATTGTCTGTTATCTTTTCGAACGTACACCCTGATGGTCTTGGTGGCTTTAACCTCAGAAAAACAGTGGAGAAGCCTTGTTAGTATGAAATTTCCAGTCTTCAAGTAAAAGAAGGGAGAGTTATTACCTCGCTGTCAGGCTCGATGGTCAATGCCTCGTCACACGGTAGAAGCACATCCGATTTTGACCCATAGAGAGAAGACACCCGCCCCCCTAAGGCGCCGAGCAAGGCATCCACCACGTACAACTCCCAGTACGTACGGCGCCACATTTCCTTCATATGTGGCGAATCATGAGCGTCAGAGCCGATAAAGGCCTCTGTGTGCATGCCGAGATTGAGAGCCAACTCGGCCGCTTTTCGGATGATACTGATTGCCTGGTCACGTTTACCGTGTGCGTGGGCACAGATGGCGAGAAGTATCATACCCTGCACATGAAATCCGTTTTGTTCGGTGGGGGGAGACGAGTTTAAGGCTGAAATTGCATTGTCTATAAAGTCGTCCGGGAGAGATGGCTTTGAGCCAGATTTGTAATGTCTTCCGACATATCGCATTATGTCGAGGATTGGAACGGGGATTTGCTTGCCTAGAGGACCTCTAAGGAGAAATAATGGCAACATGATAGGATGTGCATGGTGGAAGTTCTGATAGTAGGCTTGCAGCACAAAATCATTAGCCAAATTCGTATTTGGCGGCACAGCATTCCCAACCAGTCTACTCATTGTGGACACTGATCTTCTCTGTTGTAAGTGTGCTGAGCGTTGATCTTCGTAGGAATAGCTGTAGATGCTGTTGCTAGTGTTGGAAGAGTAGGAGTGGGAGTCAGCCACGTGCCTCCTAAATGTTTGTTGATGTTGAGGGTGATTTTGAACCGGCGAGTTCAGGATGTAGGCTGAGGAAGAACGTTCGTGGGCGTGTTGAGCCATGGATTCGGTAGTTCAGAGTTGCTTCTTTTATAACTGTCGTATCACACCAGATGCTTCGATGACGATGTTTCTTCGTTACTTTCATGCTCTCGCTTTTCTATGACTCAACATAAAGAAATAAAGTCGGAGAGAAAGTTAGTATGGAATATCAGTCTCTTGATTTGATGGCTCTGTCGTGAATCAGGAGAAGGTGAGTCAATGGAAGGGATCGGTGCTGGATTTTGCTGAAGCTGACTGGGGAGATGCTCCGGAGACTGTATACAAATATTTGTAGTCTTTGCCGTCTATTTAATTGTGGCTTGCTATGATGTGTCGGCAGCGCCCCTAAGTAGGTAGCTAGGTTGCTATTAAGGACTGTGACTGGAAACCCTGCTGACACATGTGGCGGACGGACGCATATTCATGTGAGAAATACCACCAATTCGACTCATCCTGATCTGTTTGATATCTTCAGGAATCAAGGAACAAGAACTAAGTGATGGGTGCTTGGACTAGACAAACATTAATTGCCGGTTAGGGCTCACCGAATAAAAACTGTTAATTGGTCTCTTACAACTACTAATACTACGTACGACATACGGCATTAGTTGTTTCAAAGCTCTAATGACAGACTGGAATTATACGTACCAGGGAAATAGACATCTCCACCGAGTGCGGGCTCCAAGGCAATGCAGCCGGTCCCCGTGGTGGCTCCATGAGGTTGATCTTCAGATGGAACCAATTTTACCGTAATGGGAAATACGTCTTATTTTCTACTTACATTGGTATATACTGTGCAGAGGCAGTTCTATATAAATTTTTGAATAAAAGCAACCGTCATATTTAATATCCCGAGTACTTATTGAGTGACCCATAAAACCAAGGAGCTATGACATAGAATAGCGTGGCCTGTCCTCCTGCGGCGAAGGAAGACGCCGACGTTAATGTTATTATTATTACTGAACCCCGTATATTACGAAAGTTATATAGTACGTGGTACATACCACCATCGGATGCTCACGAACACCTGCAATTATTCTCGTCCCATCGTACGTAGTGATAATGAATTATGCTATATAATAGGCACATAAAGCACCCCGTAGTGATTTGGAATACTATCTGAGCCACTACTCCACTTAGCCTCCTTGCATTCTTTCTTTGCTTTGACAAACGAACTGCTACTACCACCATCACGATCGATCGATGTGCCAGACAAAGAAGGCCTGGCGATCGAAAGACACCTGTACAGTGCATTTCTCCCTCATACTCATAGAAGCAAAAGGGTGGATATTTCGGACATCCCCAACTAATCATTGTCCATTATCCCGATTCTGTGCAGGTTCCAAGCGCCACAAATCTGGTCGCCGAACCTAGAACGTGGACTAGCAAGCAGGAACATTAGTAAGAAGCATATTGTGTGGGAGATATTCCCAAAATACTCCGTATAGAAATGACAGTGTGGATCGCGGGGTCCATCATAGGGCTGGTCTTGCATATTGCCATAAATTTCGACCTAGAATTTACTATGAGGACGTACTGTGCGGACTATGCTAAGCCACACCGAGTTAGACTGCAGAAATCTGACTCTAGAAGATTTGGAATTATTTTAGTGAGTCCTGGGCTTGTGCATATGCAAAATAGCAAAGTCAAATCCTCACTGCTGATTTGATTGACGGTGCGAGTTCTGAAGGAGCCCCGAAACGCTGCGAAAATGGTCGGCGACCTCGGGCTTATACTCGACGTCGCATTTTCCTCTGTTATGTTCTCTTCGATTGTGTGATGTTAGATCTTAATCTTATCTCCACGCAGGAATTTTTATACACAAATGAGCGCACTACATAAGCTGGCGAGACACCTTTCCATTTAAGGGTTAGTACCATATTTTGCCACATGACTAGGGCGTCTTCCCTATTTAGGCATGTATCTGCACAGAGCCCTAACCCTAGCCCTATACCACATATCATTACAGCATTGAAGGCCCCCTCAGCTGAAATGAAAAGAAGGAAACACCCTGTCTAAGCAAATAACAAATGGGCATACATTCAGAAACTAAGAATAGGAGCTTTTAGCTCCGTACAAGACTTTTGTGACGTAAAGTGCCTCTATTCGTCCATTATTGCATATACTTCATTTAATTCTCTGGGTCAGACTCCATGGCGTTCGGTAGTTTTGTCGTAGTACTTTGAAAGCACAGGACTAAAAACAGAAGCACAAAAGTGAGATGCTCTAGCCACTAACCAAGGCTCGGTTATCATCTACCAATCTTGTGCAGTCCAGACAATAGACTCGCTTCCTAGACGAAGGGTCCTGCGGAACAGAGATTGGAAGTGGGAAGAATTCGATGAATGGTGCGAAGACCTCTTCGTTGAGATGACGGCGCCATTAACCCGTGGACTGGTATCTATAGCGGGGACGTGTTCAGGTCCTACAAAATTAGACCGCATCACTGCATGCCCACGCATATCAGATTGGGAGGTCCGCCGACGACGCACTTTCCGAGGAGGATCAATGATATCGTACTCACAAGACTGTGCTTTCTCCGTTAAGCGTCGCCGTGATGCTTCGAGCTTCTCGAGATTTCTAGTGATATCGTCTGCAGGCGTGTCCAGAGTAAACTCGTAGCCAATGATGAGCTCTTCGTTATCCTTTGGGCGGACGTAATCACCATGTCGGTAGGCATTACAATAGATCCAGTGGGTATTTCGATAGATATTTAGGTAGATGTAAGTGCGTTGCAGAGCATTCCGGGAACGAACGTCAGCGTGCCAACGGTTACGCCGTGGAAGCAGATGAATCAAGTTCCGAGCATATAGTGGGCAGAGATTGCGCGAGGATGGTATAGTAACTGGTATCGTATGCCTGATTTCTGCGCAACTTATCTCGGCAGTCGTGAAAGAAAGTTGTATGAGGTGGTTTGGATTGCTTGGAGGAGCCGACTGATTCTATGCTACTAATGTCCTGATTGTTTTCGGGGGTACGAACAGGATTAAGGAATTGATGTGTATCTCCTTCGACGTATCTAAAGAAAGGAAGGCTCCGAATTTCGGTCCACAATCTCAAACTCTATGGCAGATAGAGCCAGACGCTCCCTGTAACAGGCATATGACGTATTGTAGAACTGCATTTGAATAGAAATGGTCCGAAGCCGAAAAAAACAAACAACTATGAGAGAAAAGATATCATTCCACTCCCACCGAAATTCGGCCATGCTCAAAACTTCAGGAACTCTAAAGGAAATGTGTGAGATACACTGGATTTTCCAGGGTTTCAAGCAATATAAGAAGTTGGAAAACGAGCTTAGACGGGCTGTCATGAAAGTGTTTTCTGCGTAAGGTATGTGTCGTGCCTCGTAGTATATTTGACGACAAACGCAAAGAATTTCAAGATCCTAACCGCTAGTACCAGCTAGGAATTTTGGGCACGGGAAATGAGAAGGATGAAGCGCTCCATCTTGCGTGAAGCAAATGTCTCAGTTGATTTGATCACGGCAACTGGAATGGTTTTCATAGTGAAAGGTATGAGACGCGCTATCTACCTCAACAACGAGCTATTTTCTCTCCACTTCACACCAGAGTCGCAGTGGCCGTCATTCAATTTTAATTTGTACATTCTGTATGAATAGCGCTCTGTACCTAGGTAGATGATCATCCGGAGCTCTCCCGGAAGATCCAACAAAGACCTGTGGTGTCAGGGGAGGTGTGTACATATCCATGGATATTTCAGAAGCAATAACCTTACCTATTTTCAATCATTATTGTTGGTTGTCGTTTAGGACCAAATGATGTTAAACAAGACTTTTTTTAAGTGTGAAGCTGGTGCGATTTGGGGAGATCTAGCGCGGGGTCGTCCAATCAAATATTACCTAGGTATTACTCAGTGTTCGCTCTTGGGATATTCGTTGCTCGGTACAATAGAACTCTGGAGGACACCAGAGACAAAAAGAACACGTCAATTTCAAGCATTTAGTGCTCCTGCTCAGGTATAAGGGAGGCAACCGAGTTGTAGGGCTAATTGGCATAAACCCTAATTTCGATGCCATTTCCTCAAAGAGACATCTCCGACTCAAGGAACAAACAATTCATTTCGCACTAGCAAGTTGCTGAAAAGTATTCAATTCGTGAATGCTCTACGAGGTATTGCGTTTTCGCTCCAAAAAACACCAGAAGGCGTTGTCTTCTACAACATATGACGTTTACAGGACTAGATACACTTAAGAACCAAACTGTCACTAAAAATTGCCAAACAAAACTAGACCAGTGTGTATAATCTACAGAAAAGCGCCTGGAACATATCCCAGCCACAAGTCCTTGGCTTCAACCTCGTTCAGATTAGCAATAGTATCGTCATCTGTACGGATCCCATGAATGCAACTGTCCCCATCCATTGTATATGCCACTACAATCAAATTTACGGACCCCGCCATGCCATCATCATAACTGGAGGGCAATATTTCAACGTCCTGTCCAGCAGCCGCCTGAGCAATATCGTACATGTGGGTATGTCTGAGGACATTGTATGGCAATGCGTTTTGTGTTTCATGTACCTTGGTTTTGACACACGACCTACACACTGTTGTAGCCAGGCAAGTTGGTGTTTTGATCCCAAATCGGTAAACGAGATGACCTGTGATGGGCGACTTGATGAGAATCATTCGGAGACAGTGTATACACAGAATGAATAGGCTGTATTCTTCCGTATTCCCTTCCGAAGCTTGGGAAATGTCACTGGAGTGATTGCTATCGGCGCTTGAGATGTCATCTGTAATATGTATTAGCGGGCTATATTACGAATGGCTGAAACTTGGACAATGCAGCCACAGTTACCTTCTTCATGTGAAGATTCATTCTGGGTAGAATCAGGTGTGAGGTTTCTCGAATCAGACCTGCTTGATGTACTACTCAAACTCACGGTGTGCATGCCATAAACAAGCTCGTCGTCATGAAATGGAGCACATACGTCCGGTTGTCCAAACCATTTCTACAACAAGAAGTTGTCAGTAAATATACAGAACCAAAAAAGTCTTCGGTTTTTTGTTTGTTTTCTAAAGCAATTAAGCAAAACAGTAGTCCGGTAAAAATTTCGCTTACAATGTTATTGTTATTGCACAACCTTTGCATCAACCAAAGGAGTGGTTGCTTGTACTTCACAAAGACAGTCGTTTCTTGCCTCTGGCTGTCGTGCAAAACACGAAAATTGGATGTTTCGCAGCCATGGTTCATCCCAAAGTCTCCCGAATGAGAGATGACACATTGTGCAGTTGAAATATCTAACCCCGCAGAGAGTAATTCGATCAGAAGACATTTCTCTCAGAAATATTCAATTTCAATCCGGTTTCCGGACTTCTTGCCGGCCAAAGGATGACTTACGATGCCATATCCCAGTATTGTCGAATCGAGTATCCTCCACCATGATAATCGTTGCATCCACATGATAATATATGGGATGATCATCATCGTCGTTTTCCACATCCTCGAAAGAGTCGACCTCTCGGTGAGGAACACTAAGGAAATTGAACTGTATCTTCCCCGAGTTCTGTCGCGATAGGAATTAAAGGACTTAGAACATACTCGGCGGATCATACCATGATCTAGGATATTGTAGAAGGGACTAACCGTGTTAAATTGCACTGGATATGTCTTAGGATTGAGCATCTCATCGTTGTCTGCTGCATGTGCATAATTTGTCCACATCCGGAGAAACGACCACTGTTCATTTACTAGGATTTAGCGATGACGGCTCTGAAATCTTAAAATGGATCGTAAAATAAGTACCTCTTCTTTACCGGTATCGCCTACCAAAAGCACCTTGTATTGGGGAATATTGCTCATGTTGAGGTATGTATAAAATACTGTAGTAAAGAGTTTACCCAATTTTCGTAAAAACCACCAGGGTCAAGAGAGTTTCTGAGAAGAAAACACAATGGGGTAAATCAAAAGACTTGGTAAAGAAATAGAAAAAAGAATATTAATTGGGATACTGCAAGTATTTAAGTACTTAGGTGTTGTACATAGTGCCTAGGTTGTGAGCGCGCGTGTGTTTATTCCCACATACACAGAACAGAAGCAAGGCTGAAACACCAAACGTGTTGGAAGACGTAAGTTCCAGCAACCACCACAACGAGGACGCGTGCTAGCCACTCAAATAGCGAAGGAGATATATATAGCCTCGTTAGCCACGCGAAAGTTCGTTTTATCACTTTAGCGTACCCTGAATACCCAAAATGGACATCGGACTTGTTTCACTGATGCGAACGAGTGGCTAGGTCATTGGTGTGGGTAGAAATAGGCTAATGATTTCTTTTCTTTTTGTTCCTTTCCCCTTGGGGACTATCTTGCATGTGAAGAATGTAATTCTTGCTTCATATAATGTCTCGATTAGGAAATAGGCGGGTTGCTGCCTGCTTTGTTCGAGGTCAGGTGACTCCAGGCGTCAACGGCTCCTTCTCTTTGACTGCCCTGTTTGGGATCCGACGGTCGCTGTTAGTTTTTCCATCGCACAGCTCAGCATCTCCAGGACAAGTACTGCAAGCTTCTCTTGGGAGACTGTTGAAGAAATTCCAAAACACCAACCTTGGTTTCAACTGTGAGCAAGCTACAGAAAGCAAAAGAACAAACATGGCACAACTTGAGAGTGATGTCTGCAACCGGCTCTCGAAGCTCATTACGGAAGAGCAAGCCAAAACTTCCTTTGCATGCGGTGGTACCATTCCTATCACTGCTGGTGAGGACACCTCTGGCAGTTCCTGGGTTACAACCCCAGGCCAAACCATATCGTCTCGCCCCATCAACGTATTCTGGTCCCCCAAAGGCAAAGGAGATATCCATAAGGTTGTGCTCCCAGGGGAAGATGACGGTAGTAATACCGGAACAAAAAATTCAGGGGTTGAAAAGTTGACCGCAGACTGCTCTCCGGCTTCATTCGGTAAAGGTGGCCAAGACGTGCTTGACGAAAGCTACCGTCGAGCAGGAAAACTGGACTTGAACGAGTTTGCCACAAGCTTTCATCCAGCCGACTTTGGTCTTGTCCAACACATTGAGCAATTTCTACTTCCGACCATCATGTCAGACGAGGATAACTCGCTTCAAATTCGAAGCCTGGTCGCCGACTTGTACAAACTCAATGTAGGCATTTTCGAAGACAGATGATGGAAAACTGAAACTAATAGTTGGATAGGTTTATTCGGGACCCTTAGGCCACTTCAAGGCCCATGTCGATACTCCCAGATCCGACACCCAGGTTGGCTCACTTGTTGTTTGTCTCCCGTCAGAGTTCAAGGGAGGTAGTCTGCTCGTTCGCCACGGACAAGAGGAGATTAACTTTGACTGGTCTCCAGCTAGTAAATGGGCCATACAGTGGGCTGCTTTTTACAGCGACTGCGAGCATGAGATCAAAGAGGTAACCGAAGGCCATCGCATTACTCTCACCTACAATCTCTATGTTGTCGACTTAACTGGAAGAGCTATATTGCCGAAATCCATTGTTGATCCCAGTACCCTTCCGCTGTATGGAAGGATACGGTCTCTTTTGAGTCAATCTACTTTTATGGATAAAGGTATGATTTGAAATTCCGCACTACTTTGTTTTGCCCTTCCCCTTTGACTAATGGCCTATAACAAGGAGGTCGTATCATGATCTACTGTGACTACGCCTATGCCCATACCTCGACAGACGCCGACAAACGCCTTCCTCGATGTCTCAAGGGTTCTGATTTGGTCATCTACTCTGTTTTCAAGCAGCTCGGCTACTCAGTTAAGGTTGTCCCAGTGATTCCAGAATACAAATCGGTGGGACTTAAGCTCCATGGACACATCGATGAGAGTTTTGAGCAATTCGAAGACGAAGAGGAGGTATGGAAGAAGTTCTTTGAAATAATGTCCACATCATAATACTGACGTGTATTGTCTAGGCCCTGGCGCTCTGGCCACATAGGAAGGCTAAGAGAAATACAGTTTGGTTGAAGTCTCCGAAGCACGAGGAAGAAGCGATCACGTATATTCACTACGGAAATGAGGCCTCTATTAGTTGCATGTATTCTTATGCAGCAATTATGGTGGAAAGTCCGTCTGAGCGTGATACTAAATGAAGAACCTCGGAAACTTAGGTGGCTATTGCTATTGCCAGATGAGCCAAGAAGTCCAAGACCATTCACACGAGAATGTGCCTTATGGTATCAAAATTGCTGTATGGATTATTGCTCTATGGTTAATCATAAAACAAACACACCCCATTAATTAATTCTCTGTCGAGCACCTGATCCGCTTGCGCATTCAATAGTCTAGTCTTTGCTCGTTTCTTTCCTGACCATTTCTAAGACATATCCACCCGTTCATATAGTACACAATATAAACGCCCTCACTACAGCTTGCTGGATGTAGCCTTGTGCGGTCGTAGAATCGACTGCTGTGTCATCGACGCAACCATATTCCCACTTTCATCCCACACCCTGGCCTCAGAGTACGTACGGCCATGGGCTCCGACATGCGAGACATTTTCCCGTAAAAGCCAGTTATTGATATTAACGTTCGGCACAAACACTCGCATCGAAAAGTCCAAGCTCGAGCATGCCGCCGCATCGTCTAGAAACATATGATTGTGGATCAGGGGTAGGAACGAGATTACCCCGTCAAGCAGAAAGGCAAGGCCGGCGACTTGCTCTGCCTCCTCCTGCAGAGGATGTTTTGCTTTGAACCATTGAGAACTGGTTTTGGCGGTGATGGGTAGATGTTCCTGCGTGGTCTGAACGTTTTTGCCGAGTCCGAGGAGCGTCTGTCCAGCTATGCTTTCGGGGCAGTATCGATTATCGAAGAGACGTCGCCCTAGACCAAATATCCTGTTGAAGGCTTTGACCTCTGCTTCTTTGAGCTTCCCGGTAGTTATAAGCTGATTCTCCAGCTCCTCAATGGGCAAACAGTCCTTCCAGTGGCTGTACTTCATGATCGGTGGCGCAGAGAATTCAAGCAACGCCGGCTCTGCGCGGTGGAAATCAACCAAAACCTCCATGCAAAGCCGGGTGTTGCTGCCATCGCCTATCTTTTGAGTCACTTGTACCCTCCTGGTCTGGAAGGTCTTTGTGCTCCGGGAAGGGAACACGGCGAGAGTCAGTTTCTCTGTGGTGCTAGCAGGGCCTAGGTAATTGCCCATCGCGGAGTAGATGTGGTATCCTTCCGGGACGGTTTTGGCAGCGGCATGGACTGCCAGGGATATTGTGTATCCGCCATATGCAATCGGGAGGGTATTTCCCATGCGTTCTGCGAGTCGCTTGGATTGGAATGTCCATTCGGACAGCCGTTCCACGGCAATGTGTTCTGCTAGGACGTCGCTCATCCTGGGTGTTGTTAACGGAAGTATATGCTATTCATACAACTTCATCACACAGAAACTTATATAAATCGATATCATGTCTTCACGGAGCATGTTGAAGTAAAGCTACGGGACTTGCCGAGGTACCGTACACAAGTGCCGAGTTGTGGGCCGGCCGAGAGCCAATGAGAGGACGGTCGCGTTATCATACAAACAATTCCGATGAGTAAACAAATTTTGTCTACAAAGTACCTAGGCATCTGGTTCAATATGTACAAATAGTCTTACATATTCGGGAAATGGGACAATGAGTTTGGAAGAAGGAGGATGGAAGTCTACGTCTCCGAACTTGGAAGGGTAAATATACTTCACATTCATAGCACATACGAGTCTCTATCTGATCCCAAGTTCGATAGCTTCTTAATTGACAACCAAAGCCTCTATATGCATGTCTGGATATGGTCCATAGTTAAAAGTGCTTGCCACTTGAAGCCTACTCTCTTTGCAACTCTAGGGCCCTTGATCTGTACAACCCTGGGTATAGAAGGGTGTAGAATCCAGAGCCTGAAAGGAACAAGAGGCATGCTGCATAAACCACGAGACACGAATGCTCGTCATTTCCCCATCCCAACACCACATTGACGCACCACATGTACATGTAAACTCATCATCGCCAGCGTAGTTACTTAGGATTCGATTTGTTGTGAGTTGTTCGTCGATCACGGACAATCAAACACAACGTTGGTGAGCTCCCCTATTTTGCTTTGAGGGTATCCGACAGACCGTCTAGGCATAGATCAACTGTCTAAAGATATATGCGTTTTTCTATCATACCTCAAAACAAACGGTAAAAGCATAGAGAAAGCCTGCTTCCTCCAATCAAGGGAAGAACATTGGAAGATAAAGCAGCTGTATTATAAAAATGTGCATGCCGAAGTGAATGCCGAAACAAGTTTATGCTTGATGATCAATCGCTGAGTCATGGACTGCGTCTGGCTACTGAGAAGTAAAGGCAGCAGAAGAGAAGAGTCCGAGGCGATTCGTTCATCCAGATCCGACCTCGGAGATGCGCGGCACTATCCACCAGTCGTGCCAGCAACTTGCTGAACCGGGCTCTGGGATTTCGACTTTAATCGGCAAAGATGAAGACGTCTTACCAGGTGCCGGAGTAGATGGCATTTTGGTCCTAAAAATCTTGGTGGCTGTTTGGATTGCTATGCTGGCTCCGATGCATGCCCGGAGCGAATCCTTTGTATTGCGCTGCCAGTCTGCCTCGATAGCTGGTCTGCGCACATTCTTATCGCCATTTTGCTGCGTGGTGACAAATGCACCCTGCGCAAGCACTGCTTCCCATGCTTTACGTGCATCAGCAATTGTTCTGCTGGCTCGTTTCAGCAAGTCGTCATCGGGCTGTCCTCTCAGAGTTGAGTTTTCTTCATATTGATCATAAGAAACTAACTCAGGAAGACTGATTGGAAGAAAAGGTTTCATTCGGAGCTCGTATCGAAGCCGGGCGCTTGAATATGCTGTTTTCGAAGCTGCATGGGGCAACACCCCGTGGCGTTCCAGAAATACGTAGAGAGCTTGGAGACCAAATGCAAATGCCTCCGTTGCGATAAGCCATAAGCTATGGCGACCGAGGATCGTGAGTGCCCTTTCAAATGGATTGTCACTGTTTTTAAACCGCTTGCTTCTTCTGCTCTCTGCATGGACAAATGCCTGTATTCGTTCGATGTGCAGTTGGTGGCTGGAGCACAGATGAGCCAAATACCAATACATTCCGCCAAGCTCCTCGGGAGCATATACAGATAATTCAAATCCCATCTGAAATATAAGCTCCATTTGCTTTAACTTTTCGTGGTACACCCAGCTACCCAAAGGATAAGCATATGTTGACTGGCCGTTTTCCAACGCAAGTGGTACTTCGCCGGTCAAAGTCTGAAGTTGCGTATCGAGTTCCTCGGCCTGTAAACACATATTAGTTGTTAAATGCATTGAATGCACTAGGAATTAGTCAGAGTTGACGCACCTCGATTTGAAGGTTATCCCACTCCACAATACAGTGCGTCAAGGCACGACGGACTCGAGACCGATTTAAACAACATGTGCGAAACGTGTCAACAAGTGGCTGCCAAGGGGAAAAATGTCAGAAAATAGATCCATCCTATATCTGTTTTCGCTGACTTACGTGAGCAATGCGAGCCACAAAGGCCTCCATGCTTTTGTGCATTTGGAAGCGTGGATCAGTGGGTACTTCGATCTCTTCGTTTTCAGCATCAAGTAAAGTGCTTGATGGTAGTACAAGATCTTTGAGGTCATCGTAGAATAGTCTTCTGACAGACTGGGAGCCCAAAATCTTCATCTCATTGACAATAAACGCTTGCATGAGACATCGGATATAAATCCCTGGTTGTGGCTTCCTCGAAGCAATCGTCCAAGCGCAAACCTGGCTGCGTCAGATAGACCCAAAGCAAACAGCTAAGAAACATACGTACCCTCAAATCATTTGGACTGGTATAATCAAGTATCTCATGCATGTCAATAGCATCTTGGAATAAGCGTTTCAAAAAGTCAAGCGCAGTTTTAGCGCTGATTGTCACCATGGGCCGAGGTGGTATCGTGCTGGCTAATTTTCGCTGGATTTTTAATGTAAAAGCGTCCTCGTTGGGAATTCCGTAAGCCACGGAACTTTCGATTGAGGGAACAAGCGCCAGGCAAGATATAAAAGACGCTCTGTCTCGGGACATAACGGCATCCACGTCTTTACTCAAAGCATCCAGAAAATGACTTCTCAATCGAAGCCTGTCAATCAATGCACGCTTCACATTTTCATTTATCCCACCTCCATGCTTCTCAAGATATTCAACGGCGGCTTCGAGCGTTTTCTTGACGGGAGCGATGTCGTGTTCGCTCAGAAGGCTCCGATTGTAGAGTTGCGGAACAAAATCTTCTTCCTGGGCAGCATCAGACACGCCATTTCTCGTTGATATGAACACGTTCAAGCCAACCTCATAAAAGTATTCATGTGTAATCCGATTGTTCACCAAGTCACAAGCCTTGACCAATCCCAGACAATATGCCCTAAAAACGAGATGCACCAAAGGCGATTTCCGCTCATGCTCCAGCCGCGCCTCGGCGTCTCCACGATGGAAGTTATATTCGTCGAACGACTTTGGGACCGGCCAAAGAAGCTTGTCGAGATATATCGAGGTGAAAAGCGTTTGCGAAAGAGGGTGTCCCATGTGCCATGCCATCTATATTATCGCCATTCGTCTTTGTATTAGCGTAAACAACCCCAAACCGTGGAAACGACAAACCTCGTAGCATAATAGTTGATCCATGAGGCCCAGCACTTCTTCCGGTTGCAACTCTCGCATCACATCGTAGTCATATTCGAGTGCCTCGGCGTGGCTCTCCCCAGGACCCAGGTATCCGCTGTCCATCTTGGAGTCCATAATCTAGAAGTAGAGACAGGTTGTTTGAGCATCACGCGATGTGACAATGGGAATAGCATAGCGTTTGCAAAAACCAACCTCCAAAGCTCCCACCGCTTCAAAAAGTGTAAACTCTCCATCTTTGACCAGTTCGCCTTGTTTCAATTCTGTTTATTCCATCTGTTAGTTCGGATATAGCTGTCGGCACGAAGGAAGCAGCAGCCGCGGGGAAGGGAGCGAGAGACGCACTCGATGCAGCGTTAACAAATGCCCCAGTGATGTCGCGAGCAGTCATGTGGTACGACGACGTCATGCGAGGCTGGTTAATTGGCAACATGCTTTTTAAGGCAGGTATGAGTTCTCGCAGCCTGCTCGCCTCGACTCGCACATGCGGGGATGGGAAGTGTGAGCGCGGAGCTTTTTCGTGGGCGGGAAACAGGCTATGTATGGGTACGGGTCTCCGTGCCTGAGGGCTACGGGGGAATTCATCAACGTCCTCACTCTACGTTGGTAAGTTTACTGCACCAACATAATTCAATGGATGAAAAGGATAGAAAGCTTTATTGTTTCTGGAGGTCTAAAACAAATCTCCAAGTATTGCTACAAGAATAAGATGTACAATCCCGCTACCCTCTCCGGCACCATGCTAAGTTCCCCTGCCTTTTCGATTGGAATCAACATCCTCCGTCACTCTCCGTGAAATGCAAAAATCGGTATTTCATCGTTTATTTCTCAGCAACGGCCTCAGCGACGGATTCGGTGACGTTCTTGATTTCGCCCTGCTTGCCGGCCTGTGACCACATGTCCTCGTCAGTCAATACATTCGTGGACGGCGGCGCCGAACAACTGGAAAAGCAAAAGGATACTGACCTCCCATCGGGCAAACTTCAGATCCGATTGTCCGCGGCGTTCAGCATTGAGGCGGACGTTGTCCTTGAGGGACCGGCGAACCGCGCGCGCAGCAACGGCAAGGTATCGGTTGTAGCTGTTTGTTAGGTAGATGATCAGCAATTGCACACGAAAAACATCCCGGAGAAGGATCCATGTCGAATCGGAGCGTTCAGGACATACGTCAAACCGGCGGCTTTCCAGGCGGCAGTCATTTTGAAGGATGGTGGGTGTCAAGATGGAGGTTCTTGTGGATTGAGAAGGTCATCTCGGGTCGAACTGGAACTTGCTGCGCGACGAAAAGTCCGCCGGGATGTCACGTGGTTTGTACGTCACGTGACCACATTTGCTGCATCGAGGAATAAACACAACCACCTCCAGGCTTAGAGATCAATATGTAGAAAGCAAGATAGACTGCTCTAATGTGGGATGGCTTGTATCTTTATGCTTGTTTACTTGGCTGGTGGTGTACAATTAGGTGTGTGGTGGAGAGAGAAAGCCTTAAGCATCAAGTTATCAACATATTTAATTATCTCAGGCTGTAACAATGCTCTACATCTATCTATTATAACTTTACATTTACATATTTGGATTGCTGTGAATATGTCCATTCTTGAACCATATCTTTGTTACAGCCTGTCTGTGAAAACATATATTAGTGAACAAAGTGCTAAGACATTAGTATGGTGCACCATGATTAACGACACCAAAGGTCACCCAATATCACGATCCCAGGACTGCCGGGGTTCCCAACATTCAGTTTTGGGCTTAGTCCCATTTCCTTGCAAACGTCTCAAAGAACTGAAAATATTTTCAAGGAGATTTCCCTCCCCTCCCCTCACCGGTGTCACCTCTCCCATCCGTCTCCCTTTGGCCATCTTCTTGAGATATCTTTTTTGAAGAAGCAGGCATAACTTCGCTCTTGCGATCCTTTGGGCCAGCTTCAATATATCCTCTCCTCGAGCGTATATTCGACACTCACGCTACCCTGGCTTTGACCTTGGATCTCACCGTGGGGCGAAAGGACTCACCTCGCTGTCATCTCACTTTTTGACCGTTCTCTGTCCAGCTTCTCGACATTTTCGACTTGCATCTGCTGTTCTTTTGCACTTCTTTGTTTAGCTTTTGGTTTTATCTTCTGCGTAAATGCGAAATACTGTCACTATTTGACCGAAAATAAAACTTCACTCGAAATGGCTCGCGAGGAAAAGAAACCTCTGAGTCGCCCGTCCAAGCGCAAGCTGGTACGATGGAACGGTATGTCTGGAATCAAGGCGATGATTACGCTCATTTCTATGACTAGAGCCACTTACTGACTCATGCAGAAAATCTCGACGAATTGCTCCTTCTGACGATCCAATCCGTCTGTAACCAGGAAGGTGTCAAGATCCCCTGGGCAGAGGTTGCCAAGTCTATGGCCAATAATGTCACTGAAGGTGCAATTGTCCAGCACCTTGCAAAGATACGCGCCCGCCGTGTCCAGAAAGACAAGGAAGTGCCTCCTCCGTTGCGTCGCGGAGTTGGAGTTGGATCCACGGCCTCTCCAAAAGCCCAAGAGACTCCTGCAACGCCTGTTTCTCCAGCACCCAGCGCCGAAGAATCAGGGGCGCGTCGGGTAAAGCCACACAATGAGCCCAAAGTCAAGGCCGAGAAGCGTCCTGCAAGCGACGAGGAATATTACACTTCATCGGAGAGTGACAAGGAGTGGACCTCTAGTCAACGCCCTAAACCTACCACGAGAAGCAGACAGAAAAAGTCTCACAAGAAGCGCAAGCCAACTCCGCCAGATCATGCCTTGGAATCTGTTATCGATGACGACGGCGATTATGGCGCCGCAGATGGATCTATCGCATCGGACGCGGAAGCTGAAATGGTGGGTGTAGGTGCTGAATTCCTCGAATTTGTCAACGGCGCACAGAATGAGGACTATGATACCACATCAGGCTCCGAGGACGAAGATACAGACAAGGCATTGATTGTCAAGCTCAAGGTTGGCGCTGCGAATCTTCATCTATTGCAGCACAAGGGAACTGGTGTATTCCAGGACAGAGACCCTGAGCAGCGATGGATTCTGGATCCACCTGGTCCAAATGGCGAGAGATGGGGCTTTAGCAGGGACTACTACGGCCCAGTTCCGAAATCCAGTCACAACCCACATAATCCCGGACTCCTTCGAGGAGAGTGGCCTTCAGAAGTTGCCATGAGACAGTATGCTGCGCCGCAAGCAGTGACATGGGCAAATGAGACTTACGAGCCCGATCCGAGACTCGTGCATCCTGCTAACTACCTTGAAAGACCGGGTTGCCAGCCGCAGTTGAAATTGCATCGCAAACTCCGTGGCATCGAAGAAATCGACTCTGGTACTCGACGCAGGGATCCAAATCAACCAGCGTACCAAGCTTATGTGAAGACCCACAGGGAGCTGCCCACATACTTTGACCAAAGCTGGAACCCTGCTCCGACTATTAATACCACGGAGTCCGTTGGTGGTTTTGGCATGCAGGGCTTCCCGACAACGAGCGCAAGCAATCCGTCAATCACGGCAGGCCCATATCATCATGATTTCAACAATGTCCACGTCGCCCACCCACAGATGGAAGATACAGTAGACACACAGAAAATGATTGATGTGGAGCACACCGTGACTACTGATGACCATGTGCAGCGTGGCAGCGAGCCGTCTCTGGGTAAGACCTCTGATGTTGATAGCAAGCGTATTAAGAATATTGTTGAAAATGCGAAGGGTTTGTCCTGGTGGTAAGACTAATTGGTATGGATCTTCAGACAACGGCCTCGATTCAACAACGGAGCTGGCGTATGAAAATCCCCACGGAGCCGAGGTTTCAGCGTTTGACACTGCTTTCGAGACGTTCGCAAATCTCGACCGCGATGCTGACGATATGTTCCCGTTCCTTTAGAGCATGCGAATTGGCGTGCCGTTTCTATATGAGCATCTCATCTCTGCTTTGTTCGTGGACTGGTTGACATTCAAATTCTCTTATTGTTCTCCTTTCTATTTTGGCCCTGATATTCGTCCGTTCGACCGTCGGGAGCTGGGTCTGTCTGGGGAAGAGCGATGGGGGTTTGGCTTCATGTTTTGTATTTAATTCTGCATTTGTGTCTTTTGCCATACTTGGAGAGAGGACCTTTGAAGCTCGATATTCGTGTGTTCTCGCATGCGATAGTGATAGCAAGTTTCGGTAATTATTGAATCAAAAGTTATGCTTGTTGCTTGTTTCCGTCCTCCCGTAACACGTGACCGCGCTTTCTACGAGCTTCTCCGCCGCCAAGACATCCGGGGAATCTAGAAGAAGCTGGAAAATTTTCGGCTCGTTCTTGCCTTTTCATCCATTCCTGCTTGCTTTCTCCTCCTCCAGCAGCTTCCTCTGGGTGTGTTGGATCATCAATCTCTACTTAATTCTTTTAATCTTTGTATTTGTTTCTCTCTCCTTCCATCCTCCATCAAAATGCAGCGCGCCTTTTCTTCCAGGACTTCCGCTCTCTCCCGAGCTCCTTTCTCCAAGCTCAGGACCTCGGGTGTCAGCGTGCAGCAGCAGCGATTTGCTCACAAGGTGCGTTTGATATGTCAACGTGGTAACTGTCAGCTGGGGCGATTGTCTAACATGTGTCTGTCTGTCTTTAGGAGCTCAAGTTCGGCGTCGAAGCTCGTGCTCAGCTTCTCAAGGGTGTTGACACCCTCGCAAAGGCCGTCACTTCCACACTCGGACCAAAGGGTCGCAATGTTTTGATCGACCAGAGCTACGGTTCCCCCAAGATCACCAAGGGTATGTGCAAGATGTCTCGATACAGCTATGTCGAGGAAGCGATGCAAGGTAGGCTAACTTTTCAACAGATGGTGTTACTGTCGCCAAGGCCGTCGTTCTCCAGGATAAATTTGAGAACCTCGGCGCCCGTTTGCTGCAGGATGTCGCCTCGAAGACCAACGAGATTGCCGGTGACGGTACCACCACTGCTACCGTTCTTGCTCGCGCCATCTTCTCCGAGACCGTAAAGAATGTTGCCGCTGGCTGCAACCCCATGGATCTCCGTCGTGGTACCCAGGCTGCCGTTGAAGCCGTCGTCAAATACCTGAAGGACAACAAGCGCGATATCACCACCACCGAAGAGATCGCCCAGGTCGCTACCATCTCTGCCAACGGCGACACTCACGTCGGTAAGCTCATCTCCAACGCCATGGAGAAGGTTGGCAAGGAAGGTGTCATCACTGTCAAGGAGGGCAAGACCATCGACGACGAGCTCGAGGTTACCGAGGGTATGCGTTTCGACCGTGGTTACACCTCCGCCTACTTCATGACCGATGCCAAGTCGCAGAAGGTTGAGTTCGAGAAGCCTCTCATCCTTTTGTCTGAGAAGAAGATCTCTGCTGTTCAAGATATCATTCCTGCTCTTGAAATCTCCACTCAACTCCGCCGTCCCCTTGTGATCATTGCCGAGGATATTGAGGGCGAGGCTTTGGCTGTCTGCATCCTTAACAAGCTGCGTGGACAGCTCCAGGTTGCTGCCGTCAAGGCCCCTGGCTTTGGTGACAACCGCAAGAACATCCTCGGTGACCTTGGTGTTCTTACCAACGCCACTGTCTTCACCGACGAGCTTGACATCAAGCTTGACAAGCTTACCCCTGAACAGCTTGGTTCTACTGGTGCTATCACCATCACCAAGGAGGACACCATCATCCTCAACGGCGAGGGTAGCAAGGATTCTATTGCTCAGCGCTGCGAACAAATCCGCGGTGTCATGGCCGATCCTTCTACCTCCGAATACGAGAAGGAGAAGCTCCAGGAGCGTCTTGCCAAGCTCTCTGGCGGTGTTGCCGTCATTAAGGTCGGCGGTGCCTCCGAGGTTGAGGTTGGCGAGAAGAAGGACCGTGTCGTGGATGCTCTTAACGCCACTCGCGCCGCTGTTGAGGACGGTATCCTTCCAGGTGGTGGCACTGCTCTCCTCAAGGCCTCCGCCAATGGCCTCAACGAGTTGAAGGGTGCCAACTTCGACCAGCAGCTCGGTGTTGACATCATCCGCAAGGCCATTACCCGCCCTGCTCGTACCATTGTCGAGAACGCTGGTCTGGAGGGCAGCGTTATTGTTGGCAAGCTTACCGACGAATACGCCGCTGACTTCAACAAGGGATTCGACAGCTCCAAGGGCGAATACGTCGACATGATTGATGCCGGTATCCTTGACCCTCTCAAGGTCGTCCGCACTGCCCTGGTCGATGCCAGCGGTGTTGCCTCGCTCCTTGGTACTACTGAAGTTGCCATTGTCGATGCTCCTGAGGAGAAGGGCCCTGCCCCTGCTCCTGGCGGCATGCCTGGCATGGGTGGTATGGGCGGCATGGGCGGTATGTACTAGAGTACTGGTACACTCGCACATTCGGGTCAATACCCTGCTTCTCCTTTGTTGATTTGAGCGTGTATTGCATTTGTAATATGGAAGGTTTCCCTATGTTTTAGTTGTTCTTTTGTTACCATTATCCCCTATTTCCTTCGTCTTATGTGTTACCACTTTCAAAAATTATCCCTCCGCTTACGGCCACCAAATTGAGAGGAAAACTCATTATATTTTGCGAAATCTCTCCCCATCTCCACTCAATTCTCGCATTTATTTTCACTTGGATTTGGCGAAACTAGAAGGGAACCCTATTACTGTACTATACAATTTCATGTACTTTAATTGTCCTGCACGGACGATCAAGAGTATCCAATAAAAACATGGATAATACTATTAATTATTTATTACTTGTTGCTGTGGCGAGATAGCATTCGCTACATAGTAAGTACTACACCAACAAAGCACGCGATGTCGCTATCAACTCCGCATTTGGCGTGCAATCATCCCGGCACGTCTTTGATCTGCAGCGTTATCGAGCCATTTGCAGCGCTTTCTGCTCTCACATGCTAGGGAATATTAGGAAGGAGATGCTGGATGCTCTGGCTTGGCTTCCAACATTCCAGCGTTATCGAGCGCGCTGGATGACGCGATCGTGAGGCACGTTTGTCTTATGTCCGATAATATCTATTTGGGCATCTACACTATGGGTGTTCACACATTATATATACGGTGTGTCGCATCTTTTGTCTCAATTGAAGTACCTGGGTAGACGACGAGCATCTTAGGGCTAGTTGACCTCGAGCCCTTACCTTACTGGGCAAAATGGCAGCCATAGAAGAGAAACCCACGCCGGCCGATACATCAAACAGTGCTGTTGCCTCTGATCTAGAACAGGCTGCCAGTGTTGACGATGGCGGCATCACTGATATCGAAAAATCGCGCCTTCTCCGCAAGATCGACTGGGTCATCCTGCCTCCTATCATGCTGCTCTTCTTCTTGTCCTTCCTGGACCGATCCAACATTGGAAATGCCAAGCTCGAAAACTTGACTGTCGACCTGCATATGTCTGGGGAGCAGTATTTAGTTACATTGTCGGTGTTCTTCATCGGCTATAGCGTCTTTGAAGTTCCATCTAACATTGCTCTGAAACTGACTTCTCCGCGCATCTGGCTGCCGACGCTGATGCTGGTCTGGGGCGTGGTGGCAACGCTGATGGCCTTGTCGACCAATTTCGGAGGGTTACTGGCTGCGAGATTCTTTCTGGGTGCGACAGAGGCAGGTGTATTCCCCGGTGCTATCTTTTATCTGTCTATGTGGTATGGACGGCGAGCACTGGTGACCCGGGTGACACTATTCTATACATCAACGTCACTCGCGGGTGCCTTTGGCGGAATACTGGCGTATGGCATCGGACATATGAGTGGCGTAGCAGGGAAACAAGGCTGGTTCTGGATCTTCGTCATCGAGGGCCTTGTGACTGTCGTCGTTGCTGCGGTTTCATACTTTCTCATCCAGGATTTTCCCGCGCAAGCAAAGTTTCTCTCGCAAAGGGAGCACAAAGTTCTAAACGCTCTACTGGTCGAGGACAATGATGCGCTTCGCGAAGAACCCTGGTCTTGGGAAGAGGTGCGAAGGTCGTTTCATGATGTCAAGGTCTATCTGTATACGTTTACATGGATGGGTCAAGCGTTACCACTTTATACCGTCACGCTTTTCCTTCCAACTATTATTGCCAACCTTGGCTATTCCGCCGCTGATGCGCAGCTGTTGACTGTGCCGCCCTATGCAGTCGCAACTGTGATGGCGATCAGTGTGGCACTTCTAGCTGATCGGTACCAGGTCCGCGGTCCATTCATCTTTGGAAGCTGCATACTCTCTATCATTGGGTACATCCTACTCCTCTCCGACCAAAAGGTCGGCGTCCAATATCTGGGCACGTTCTTCGTTTGCGCAGGTATTTTCCCCGCGGCAGCCTTGATTTTCACCTGGGTAGCGTCCAATGTCTCGGGTCAAGTCAAGCGTTGTGTAGCCGCTGCTATCCAGATATCTATCGGTGACATCGGTGCCATCGTGGGATGTCAGCTGTATCGTCCCGACGAAAGCCCACGATATCCGCTTGGCCATGGTATGGCACTGGGTTTCGTTGTGGGTTCCTTGGTGACATCTGTCATACTGTGGCGTATCCTTGTGAACGAGAACAAACGGCGTGATGGCATCACAGGTGGTCCGCCAAAGGATCACTCGTATCTCCGCAGTGCAGACTTCAAGGGCGATGACGACGTGCGATGGAGGTTTATTGCGTGATTAGATCAAATCGGCTATGTTAGCTACCTGGAGGAATGTAAATTCAGAAATATACGCCAGACCTGATTAGAAAAATGTAATATCTGTTTTAACTTTCTCTTTAACCCGGAGTACCCCGGAGTCACCCCAATACGTAAGAATCTGAGTTTCTTCCTTATCAACCTTTAAGATTCGGAATAACCGGAATTGCTATTGATTTGGTACCATTGCTTCCCTCGAAGCGGTCCTCGCATTAACATTGGGGGACCGCTCCATTCGGTTGACAGAGTTTCGTGTTCTATCTACACCGTCTTATCCATTCAATCATGCACGAGGCCGTGGCGAAGGAGCTGCTGAAATGTACAGGCTGTGGCGGTATGGTAGATTGGTAGAATTCAGCAGCGAACTCGGCATGATACTTATAAGATACGCTCGCCTCGGCAGAATGGTCTTGATATTGTAGTTGAAAACTATCGTTTGAGCAGATACAAAACATGGACACAAGGATGTCACTCCCAGATGATGAATTCCATTTTAAAAATACCTACAAGCCTCCAAGCACCGGCATCCTATCCTATCTGCCCACATATGCAGTCCCATATGCCGAGTTGATGCGCCTATCTAAACCAGGGGGTTACTTTGCATTTTTATTTCCTCACATCTTCGGGGCCCTTTATGCCTCGAGAACGACATCCCCATCACTTGCAACGCACTGTTCACTCCCTCATACCCTGTTCATGCTGGCCGTGGGCACAATCTTCCTTCGAGGCGCGGCTTGTACCTGGAACGACTACGTTGATCTGGACTATGACCGAAAAGTCTCACGATGTTGGAATAGACCTTTAGCAAGAAACGCCATTTCTCCAACTGCTGCTCTCTCTTTTCTTCTTGTCCAAACGGCCATTGGAGCCGGTGTCTTTCTCTGGCCGTTGCCGCCGGCATGTCGTGTGCCAGCGGCCGCTCTGACGACAACACAACTGGTCTATCCCTTCTGTAAGCGACTGACGAATTATCCGCAGGTCTTTTTAGGGCTTTCCCTAACCCTAGGCCATGTCGTGGGAGCTGCAGCAGTGTTAGGGGTAGATGTGCACAACCCGGCCCACGACTCTCTGGAAACCGGACACGCAGAATGGGGCATACTCGCTCTCAGCTTCGCCGGCGCTATCAACGCGGTCATTTATGACACCGTCTACGGCCATCAGGACCTCAAAGACGATCTCAAAGCCAACGTCAAAAGCCTCGCCGTGGCATGGCAGGCAAACACCAAGCGCAACTGCAGCATTCTGGCTGTGTTTGAAATCGCATTGTTGGCTGCGGCAGGTTTCCTGTCTGAAAATAACTTGGGCCCGGGCTACTATTTCGGCGCTGTTGCTGGCACAGCTGCGATTCTTGTTTGCATGCTGATGTGTGTGGATTTGGAGTCGCCGGAGAGCTGCATGGGCTGGTTTAATCGGACTATCTTGTGGACTGGTGCTGCTCTCTGCCTTGGGCTTCGGTGTTGAAATAGTCTGTGACAGACATTTTGAATAATTGATTCTTTGTCTGCATTGGGATATGTTTTTCTTTTCTCCTTGTGCGGTAGTCGCGGATTTGCTCGGGGCGATGATGCAGGATGCTCTTCTGGGAAATGTACATTGTCAAATTGGAAGTACAGTGGATATATATGACTGTAATGGAAGGTGTTCTAGGCCTCGAGGTTATGCCAATGCTAATACATGTATAAATACCTACCTAAATAGGCATTGTTTGCGTACATCTTGCTTCATCGACGTTGTGTTACACATGTAACCCCAAATAGAATACCCAACAGCCAAGTTACACAGACTTCTATTTTCTTACTCTCACATTCCACATTTGTCTCATGTCACATGCCCAATTCGCCATGCCTTGCATAATCTTGGCCGTCTTTAGACCGAAGAACAGAGCCAACTCCTGGAGTAATTATGGTGCCATTCAAATCGCAAACTATTATACAGAATGAGAGCTAACATCAATCTGAGTGGTCGCTCTAATTTCATTTTTCGACCCGTGGTCGTGTATATCATCACCGAATGGCGATGAGGAGCTGTCGCCTGCTTTTGATGCGAATGAAAACAGTTGATACCCTTGCTGGTGAAAGAAATCAGTGCCGCCGTTGAGATAGCTAAGGCGTCGCGTAGATTCTGTCTCCGAATGTTCGTTAGAGCTAGTCTTCACCTTACTACCCGTGATACGATCCCAGACGGGTTTCAGCGTTGGGAGGCAGCCGGTGAAGATGATGACAAACGTTTCTGATAGACTCCATAGAGTCAGACCGTATTCGCCCCCTTGATCGTTTAATGCAGGAGTCAGATCCACTTCAATAAACTACCTAGGTATGGGGTTCAAAGGACTTACAGGTGAAGTCCTGATCACTAATGGAGTCGAGCTCTGTGGTCTTGGTAATCCCGCAAATAGTAGCCCTAAAGTGGTAAAAGCATGAGGAAGGGCTCTTCGAGGAAAGGAGCAAAAAAGTTAACAAGAAAACATCAACTAACATCGATCCCAAGCCCAGCAGAATAGACAAATAAATGCGTTTTCTTAGGCTGATTCTGAGTTGCCAGAACAAAGTTGCTGGGATTACCGCCAAAATCACATCAGCCACAATATTTTCACCTGTTATTGCACCCAAGTTAGTAATATTTAGTGATATAGAATTTTCATGTAGCCTAAAGATGGCCAAACATACTCGACATGAAATATGCGAAATCCAACTGCGTCCTGGCGGCCCAGCAGTTATGCGGCACCTCTGGATTCCAGTTGGCCTTGATTGGGTGGCATTGAATGAAGTTAAATATACAATTGAGCACATTAATGATTGCTGTCAATATCATGACTGCCCAGACTACCCATCTCTGCCATTGATTGTGCGGGCCCATTATGCGAAGGATGAGAGCGCCGATGGCGGCCTTTCCACTCGCAAAGGACAAGATATTGACGGCTCGAAGAAAAAAGTTCATCTCAAGAGCGTATAGAATGTCGTCCGTGGAGAGAAACTGTGCATGCCGGTAGCCACCCACGTTGGATTGAGCTGTGGTCAGAGCTGCGCATGCAATGAAAAGTACCTAGTTGACAAAAAATAAGCGTCAGTCAATGGAAATGGAAATGAAAATCGACCAAATATAGCATTCTGAATCCTGCAAGTATACTCACCAAAGTGATAAGCATGAGCCAATCGTCCCAGCTGACTTTTCTGATGAGTTTCCTGGCGTAGAATCTCATCGCGACAATGAGGGTAGCCACTGCGGTTTCAGTCCATAGGATTGCCACGACCACAGGGCCCCTGTTGACATCTTGCGTCTCTGAAGTTGGCATTGGGCTTCATGAAGTGTTCAATTGTGGGTTTATCGTAAGGATATTAGTTATATATCTCTGTTTGTGCCACGATAGCATTGCAAGCAGTCATCTGCGAGCACGAGGCGTGCATATCAACACCCCAACAATCAACGGCCCGGTAGTCTTCTGATTTGCGACGAATTCAATACGATCACTGCATGATGCATGGCAGCTAGATATACTGACTGCCCAGAAATGCAGATCAGCTGTACACATTCCAAACGAGCTCTCGGAGACTAAATATCGTAGCACGATGGGTAGCACTTTGATTTCTCCTCCTGCAGACATAACTGAAGTTCCATCTTGTGCGACTCGTGAAGCAACAGTCAGCTCAGCTCTCGTGGACAAGGTATGATGCTGTTGGTTGCACAGGATTGCGGGGAGCCTGAGGCACTGCTCGTCAGCCCTTGTGTCACGTCAGTACCTGCCTTGTACTCCGTTTGAGCACATGTCCCACAGCAAATTCCAGTGTATTGCATGTGTACGGTATGCGTATTACTCGATACGCTGTATTTCTGCCTCGTTCTTTGTTGAAAGAACTGATCAGGCAGGCACACCCCATCACTTAAACAACATCTATCCATCTTTCGGCTCACTCAAAACAACACTCACAAAGCACTCGATTCCCTCATTGCCATGCCTAACAACAGAACAGAAGCGGCCAAGCACAGCCTCCTCCCCTCAATCGTGGACCAGCTTGCTCGAGATGAGCCCGACAATCTCTGGGGAGAATACCCCAAGTCGAGGACCACCCTCAGCGATGGCTACGAGGGGTTGACATACAAGCAGTTCGCCAACGCGGTGAACGGGGTTGCTCATCAAATTGAGAAGACACTCGGTAGAAGAGACACCGGCGAAACCCTGGCTTACCTGGCTGCAAATGATCCGCGATGCTCTATAGCCCTGATCGCGGCCATGAAAGCGGGTTTCAATGTAAATTCATTTATACCCTCGCTGCTATTCCTGCTAACACACTCGGTTTAGCTATTTCTGATATCAGAGAGAAATAGTGTTGCTGCTTGCCTCAAGCTCCTAAACGACGTCAATTGCTCAACGCTCTTAACAACAGATCCGCAGTTTGCACCTGCTCGGTCATTGCTGTCGGAGAAAACATTGGAGTTAATAGAATTACCACCGCTGCATCAACTTCTCGATGAGCATAAACCAGAATATACTTTCAACAAACGCTTGTCCGAGATGAGAAGAGAGACTGCATTTACAGTCCATACGTCCGGTTCGACAGGTGAGAGAAGGAAGACAGAAGCGATACATACATCACATTGCCTCTAATCGAACTTTGGAACAGGGCTCCCCAAACCAATGCGTATTACTCATGAGTATGTGTCTCGAGCAGCCCAAAACATCGGGTTAGAGCCCCCCGAGGGCCATGACACGCTCAGCACTATGACGGGAAACAACCGTAATATGCTTCTGCTTCCTTTGGGACACGTAAGTTGAGAAGAAAATATAATCTATATGAGATACACTCTTACCGTTCTAAAGCCTGCAGGAGTGTATTTTGGTGTATTTAACCCTTTCTTCAACAACACAACCGTTATATTGCCTCTACCAGGCGTGCCACCAACTGGAGAAGTGCTTCTGGAGATGCTCAAGCACACGAAAGGAGACTGGGCAGCAATGGCTCCCTTGATCCTCGAAGGAATCTCCAAGAATGCCACTCTTCTTGATGAGATTTCAAAGAGATTGAAGATGGTCACTTTTGCCGGTGGAAGCCTTCCAAAGATTTTTGGGGATGTGGTTGCGACTAAGATTAAATTAACGAACCACATAGGCTCTTCCGAATCTGGACCGTTGCCAACAGTGTATCGGCACGGTTACGACTTTGAGAGAGACTGGAATTATCTCCAAATTCATCATTCTCTAGGCGCCAAGTTCGACCCACTACCTGGAGACGTGTTCGAGCTTGTGTGGGAACGCTCTCCGGAGCGTGAGCCATTTCAAACCGTCTTCACCATATATCCAGACCTGACTGTCTACCGCACGAAAGATTTGTTCACGCCTCACCCGGACCTGCCAAACACTTGGACTCATGCATCCCGAGCGGATGACGTTATTATATTTATTAATGGCGAGAAATTTAACCCCATTGGGTTCGAAAGTAGTATATGCAAGCATCCGGATGTCTCAGCTGCGCTCATGTTTGGTCATCAAAGATTCGAAGCCGGGCTGCTGATTCAACCAAGTGATTCGAAGTATCCCCATACCACTGCTGAAAAGGCCCAGTTTATTCAGCACATATGGCCAATTGTTGAAGAAGCAAATAGCTTCGTCCCGGGTTATGCGAAAATATCTCCATCGCATATTTGCTTCACCGAATCAGATAGCCCAGTTCTTAGGACTTTGAAAGGTTCGATTCGACGAGCCACAACTCTAGAGCAATATTCAACAAAGATAAATCAGATGTATGCAGATGTAGAGCTGATGTGGACCCCAAATGCAAATCAGCCAGAAGAAATCAAAACACTCGAAGGAATAGAAAAGATTACGAAAAGCGCAATTCTCGAGGCCGCTAAATGGACCGATGTCAAAAGCGATGACAACTTCTTCGATCAGGGAATGGACTCACTCCAGGTTTTGAAGCTGGTCCGCAATCTTCGAATGAGAACTTCTATACGTGCAATCCAGCCAAGTACGATCTACCTTCATCCGAGGGTTACTGCTCTGGCACTGGCTTTGGAAAATATGATCACTGAGGACGAAAAGTCGGAGAGTGGCAAAAAGGACGAGCAGCGCAAGATCATATCGAGGACTTTGGACAAATACACGGACAAGATTGACCAGCTTGATCTTGGTACTGTCTCTAGTATTGCTCATGAAACAAATGAGCATGTAGTCCTCCTAACTGGATCAACTGGTTCGATTGGTTCCTACATTCTAAGATCCCTCATGCAAGATAAACATGTGCGCCATATCTATTGTTTGAATAGATCCGCAGATTCATCAACACTACAGCAGGAACGGAATAAGTTTCGAGATTCGAGCCTCCCTACAACCTTCCCAGCAGACAAAGTCACATTCTTAATGGCCGATCTTTCTGATCTCACGCTGGGCCTTCCCGAAGATATCTACGCCACTATCGTCAAACAAGTCTCGCTTGTTATCCACAATGCTTGGATGGTGAATTTCAATGTTTCATTGCAAGCGTTTGATACTCAACTCTCAGGAGTAGTGAATCTTTGTGCATTATGCGGACGTTCTGCACTCCGAGCATCATTCGTTTTTATATCATCCACCAGTGCCGTTCTGAATTTTGATGATTCCGCACAATCAACTATCCCTGAATCTATCATCACTGACGTGAGCGTTGTCCCTTCCAATGGTTATGCGGAGAGCAAATACATTGCCGAACGTCTTCTAGACCATGCAGCAGCCAAGCTTAACCTTTGGAAAGTAGCAATCTTGCGCCTCGGCCAAATCGCCGGTGCATCCAGAAGCGATGGTCGGTGGAATTCGGCCGACTGGATTCATTCTATGATATTGGGGTCGAAGGCCTTGGGTGCGCTTCCAAGCTCTTTAAGCGGGAATGCAGTTGAGGAAGACGAAGCTATTGACTGGCTCCCTATCGATACTGCAGCAGATGTTATTGTTGAGATAAGCCTAGAGCATTCGAGGGTTTCGGATCTCAGCAATCATACCAATGTTTTGCACATATTGAACCCGCGTCATACACCATGGAAAGCATTATTGGCATCAATCGTCAAATATTTCCAGAACTTATCAGATGACAGCATTCAAGTCATCCCTCCAAAAGAATGGATTTCAATGCTGCGAACACAAGCCGTCGCGCTTCTAGCAAACAACAAATCTATATCTGACGAGGCCACTGAGGCCTTACTTCGGGCAAATCCCGCTCTAAGGCTCATTGATTTCTTCGATAAACGGTTTGGAGCGAGTGGCCAAGGATACATTACAAAAAGATGGGAATCTAGTAGGGCGGAAAAAGCAAGCAGGAAACTGAGATCTGCGGAAGCAATCGATGAGGCCATGATGGCACGATGGGTCCAGCAGTGGTGTGGTTCACAGAAGATGTAGATGCATGGCAGATTCTATACCAACTTTGTGGTGTCCTACTTAAATTATGCAAATTGTTCGGTTTGACGGTCAGTTTTAATAAAGCCTCAGATGACCGAATCCCAACTACGAACCCACATGACATTATAAGTATTTGGCAATATCGAACAGATAGTGTAAAGGATCCAGGTAAAAATGCTATTTCTCGTCTTATGATGAAAGACTGTGCTACAAAATAGTGGGTTATTGTAAATATCATAATCATATAATAATTTTTCATGAACTTACAGCAGAATCAGTGGCCAATTGTCATGAGCTGTCACTGGATTACCTACAAAAATGAAATGTGCGACGCAATAATGCTCCTATCGATCACATGTCTTCAACGCTAAACCTAACCATATGATTTTCCAAAATTTCAAAACTTGATATGAGAAGGCGAAAGTAATAATGAAGCAAATCTCGTAACGACTCTCGATCAGCTTGGCTTCTGTCCGCTGAAGTTTGCCAGATTTTAGTCAAGTTTTATAGGTAGGTGCCTTAAATAGTAACATACACATTGTCCATGAGTACAACAATAATTCGAAGAAGTATTGATCTGACAACCTAGCCTAGCACCATGTGGAAAATAAAGAGCTTTCGACAACTGCCAGTTCTCCACGTCTTGGGCAAATAATTGCCCCAGTTTCTGTTAAGTGAAGTAGGTTCAGATTACCCAGGTTGATCCAGTCTCTTGGAAGAAAGAAATGGCGTTCCAAGTTGGCACCCACGGAGCCGAGGGTCCATGAACACACCCAAAAGGACCGATCGATGAATATTAAACGGCCAGCACCCAGCACATTCAGGGGTTTTTCGATCTGTGTTGCAACATCATCCGGTATCTCTATTTGGGTCACCGTACCCAGACCACCATCACCATGAGCTTTTTGCAAGTTGAGATGTAAAATAGCAAATCTCGTTTTAAGTCTTCCACGGACGTCATGAGAGAGGGTCAGGATTATATGGGTTTTTGAATGGGCTAAAAAGGCATCCGTGACCTCGTCCCTGACACCAGGGCCATGCGAGTGCTTTGGATCTTGGTTGCATGTTTTTTGTATGTCAAAACTGTAGATCTCTGACAGATCTTGCCACTTGTGGGCACTGATCCTAGATGAAGTGATGGATAGAACGACATCTTCACGAGCAGAATGTCTAACCCATCGCCATGGATATACCTCCTCATTGGAATGAGAATTTAACAAGGAGCGAGTTTGAATTGACCATATCTGTGTTTCTCCAATAAATGCAATAAGAAGCTTCGTTCCGTCTGCGCTGAATAAAAGCTGTTTGACCATGCTGGGTGCAGATGTCAAGTTGAACTCGGCATAAGCTTCGTGCCGATCCAAAGAAGGGGATCCGTCTTGCGAAACTTGTAAAGAAAACAAAGCTACCCTTCTCCCAAGATCACCGTATGCAAAAAACGTACAATCTTTGCTCCAGGCCAGAATATCAATTGTCATTTTCATCCGGGATTGTCCCAATAGCTTTCTGTCGCCTATTGCATAATTGTGAATCTCAACGGCACCATCGTCATTCCCAGTGCAGAGAATGGGTGCTTTCCCGGTTGCGCAAACGGCTGTGATGGACGCACTCATATCGGCATATGCCTCGGAATGAATATTTAACTGGGCCATGCTTCCACGATCGCTATAGCTATCATTGAGATTGTCGGTCTCAGATAGTCTAATCAGAACGTTGGGTTCCCAGACATTACAATAATTTCTTCTGATATCGTAGAACCGCTTGGAGTCGTAGCTGAAGCACATTCCAGTCACCGAATCTTTTCCTGACAGTTCATAGAGTTGGGAAAATGTATCATAATCATAAAGTCGGATTGTTCCTGCCGTATCCGAGGTTGCAAATAGACGTCCATCTGGACTACACTGGATTTCGATTGGTGTCTTCCCAACCACAGCTTCCAGTTCGTACTGAAAGTTGTTGGTAGCGCTGCATTTGAAAATGGATCCGTCTTCGAAGATACCTAGAACTTCATTGTTGTTTGGGTGCCACTGTGCTTGATAGGCATAAGGCCGAAGATCTAGCGAGCTCATGTCATTCTTTACTCTCCCAGCCTTCTTCAGTACTTTCATCAATTTCAGTGACCAGATGATCAGAGGGAATCCTCTGTAGATTGTTACAACCTTGGTGCGGTCATGGTTGAAGCAAAACGTTGTCGGTGAATTCATGTACTCCCCTTTCTTTATGTGACACTTCTCTAGAAGCAAAGTTCCCAAGGTCGTCCAGGTGCGCTCTTCCTCCAAAAAAGACAATGTAAAGATTCCATGACTATCGGAGCCCATCATCAATAATGTATCACTCTCTGCAAAAACAAGTGTCATTGCCTGGGTATTAGGAATGCTGGGTGTTGAAAATTGCAATTTTTGCGATTCGACGGCCCAAACACTCGTAGTCCGCAACCCGTAAGACGCGATAAATTCTCCATTGTGACTAAAACAAAAAGCATAGACATACTCATCATGTCTCAGTCTTCCAACCTCTTCGAAGGTTTCGCAGTCCCAAAGAGTAACCGTATTAGCTGTGTTCATGATCGCAAGGTATTTTCCGGAACATATGAGCCTAGTTGCCCTATGGTCACGGCCGACAGTGACTCTAGAGAGACAATCATCCCAGTCCTCTGATAGCCCTCGCACCGTTAAAGAGTGTGAGAAAGTATTCCGAAATGCTTCGGATACAGCAGATCCACGTGGGCAAAATGGCAACACGCTATCATGTATTGCAGTTGGGCGAAATAGGAGATTACTCCCAAACTTTCCAACTATTTTCAATAAGTCTCGAGCCCAAAGTTGTACCAGCTCAAGTTCTGCAAGTCTGCGATTTTGAGTATTGTCTGCACCACTAGCCTTTTGAAGCCTTTGAACAAATGAGAAAAGCCGACGAGAAGTTTCGATAACAGCACTCAGATTATCTAGGGATGCTAAGACTTGTATCCAGACAAGAACAGACGCCCTGCTAAAGAATTCAACTAATGTGCAAAGCGTGGCCTCAGAATGACTTGAATCTGAAACGTGACAGAGATGATACGCCCAAAAGGTAGCTCGGTACGCAAGCAAGCCTCTTTGCTGTTCGTTATCGAGGTCCAAGTGGAGCCGAGGGTTCATAAAAACGAGGATGGATTTCTTAAATATTTCGTAGTGCGCTTGGCATGGTTCTAAGGAGAAAGGCAAGTTCGGAGTTGACTTCAGGTATTCGCGAGCAGTTTCATGAATAAGCCCAACACGAGAGCCGTCTTCGATTATTAGGAAATGTCCGCAAAGACGACCGATAGTGAACGTTAGGTCGAGAAGCGACCATTCCGGTTCCAAAGCCTGGCATAATTCGTCAACAGTAATAGATGTCCTTGTATAAATCGTCCAGATGAAAAGACAGCGCTGAAGTCCTGTGGCAGAGTCCCGCTTACTTGGGGCAATTCCGGTTATCATGCGTTCATAGAGAGGCTCCATGCCCTTCGGTAACTCATTTAAAGCTGATGTTATACTTTTCACGGTATGACAATTCTTAACATCTTCCATCGTGAGGTGAGCCCAAAGGAAATTGCCATTCGCTCGATCTGCAATTCTTTGAACGACTTCCTTTTTGAGGTCCGGAGACCATGGCAAGTATGCTAGTTCCTCTTCTGCGTATATAGAGATATCTTCCGATGACTCATCTGCACATATGACAGAGATGGGTGCCTTCTTCCCAAGCTTATCAAAACTTGCCGAAAGAGAAGTTGACCACCGGCTGACAAGCAGGACACGAATGGGCGTTGAGGAGGAACTAATGGTGCCCAACAGATCGAATATGGGATTAAGGGTCTCGCATTCATCCAACCCATCAATAATCCAATAGATAGGCTTTGCCAAATCTATGTTAAAAAGAACAGCCTTGAATATTCGCTCCCAGATAGATTTCCAGTCCGAGTTCTTGAAGGTGAGCCCGCTGTTCTTAAGCCGAAGAAGAGACTTGCGAAATACCAGAAAACTTCGAGATAACTGGAGGGCGAGTGACCTTAAAAGAAAGGCCACGGAATTCATAACCTGTTCCCCAAATCTGAAAAAGAAATACTGTACCGCCACATCACGATCGAAAAGGGTTTGGATCAAGTAAGATGAAAGCACTGACTTGCCTCTGCCAGGCTTTCCATGTAGCCACACAATGGCGGAATCATTAGGTGTCTCGACCCAGCGCTTATAAATATTGTTTCGTAGGATCCAACGACACGTATTTAAATTCCATCGACTTAGAAAGAAGTTAAGGTCGTATTCGGGTCTTGTATGTACATGGAGGAATTCTTCGATTTGCTGGCATTCTTCGGAAGATGCTTCCTGGGTGATCTTATCTCCTAAAATCCGTGAGCATTAATGTTGACACCATCTATAAAATTGAATTGTTACCCTCTTCCTTGTAGGCAGCTAGTAATGACTGTAGAGCCGAGCGTACACTTTTATAATTAATATCTCGCGGACTGTCAAATTTGCAAACACCGTGATGATCTGCACCGAGTGGTTTTGAAACCTCTCCTGGGTACCCAAGGACAGCGGCGGATTTTTTAACGATCATCTGAAAATAGCCTTAATATCTTGCAGCAAGCTAGCTAGTTCAAAAAGTAAGCACTCACTATATGACTACCAGCTATCACCGTAGGCTGCGTTTCGTAGAACGAAAATATCTCGAGGCGCGGAGCAACGTTTCTGAACTCTTCGTTTATTTCTGCAAGGTATGGGGAGTTGACATCCATCTGAGCAATGAACTGCTGAGTCGAATATAGCATAGAAGCGCTCAGAAGTTTATTGAGGGTGTCTGCGAGGTGAGTGCCTTGATGTGGCGTTGCTAGGAATATAACAGCGCGAATTGATGCGATGATTTGCTGATAAGAATCGTCATGTTGTCCATAGAGAAAAGCCAGTGTGGAGATTAGTATAAATCTTTTTTCTTTCTTTTCCTGCAAGCTTCACCCACTGCTCACCTTTTTAAAAACCAACCCTCCCATTGAGTGTACAACAAAAATAATCGGACGCTAAGAATTGGTTTAGAGACATTGAGATTGATACACGCCGTCGTGAGAACCTACCTTTCCCAAGGGCATCGCTTTGGCATCTTCATCGGGCGGGTACCGCAGCTGATAAAGCAGATCTTTGGCAAAGTCCGAAATACTCAACACGCCTTTCTTCTGTTGGGATATGAATTGGGCATCATAACCAAATGAAAATATACGGGCAGAGCTAATGTCATCCTCCAATGGCAGCCATTCAAGCGGCCAGAACATGCTTAGTTCATGGTTCTTTGCCCATGTCAGTCTGCTTGATCCTCCAAGGCCATGAACAAAGATGACATCGGCTGAAGGTTCAGCGCTTGGGGTGAAAATTGTAGTGAGTCCCTGCGGGTCCGCACGCCGATCTTTTGATCGAATAGATTTCTGTTTGGCAGAAAATAGATAGTAACGACGAAACGGAGGGAAGAAATACGCCGCTGTGGTGTCAGATTCGCTGTCAGGGGCTTCGTCTCTCTCCGCTGGATATAACCCCTGTTTTTCTTCTGCTGAGCTTTTGCCGCGACGATGCCACAGAGACCTGGAGAACTTGTCAAAGCGTTAGAATCTAGAATCCTTTTTTAGTGTACGTTTCATTACCATATTCCACGCTTCTTTGTCAAGGTTTTCACGAAATTTTCTATTTGAAGTGCGATAGGAAGGAACGGCTTCCCAGAGCGGGAAGAAGGGGGGGCAACCCTAACTATCCTTCGGGATTTCAGACAAGACCGTCACTCCCCAAAGTAGACAATCCCATGGTTGGTCAGACTGTGTGTGGTAGTACAGACGACTCGCTGGTTCGGAGCATTTAAAAAGGATTCTCTCCTGCTTACCCCTGTTGAGTCACTCTGATGACGTGGCAGTTGAACCCTGGCTGTTTAAAAGCCTCGGCGGTGACAAAAGTCCCTGTGCAAAATATCAGCCAGAGACATATCCTTTTTGTTCCAAATTTCGAGTGCTTATGGCGATGGCGATCAAGGGGGACTTTAGCCTCGACATTGGTGTGTTGGAAAGTAAGTCGATTATCCATTTATTCAGAACATGATGTACTGAAATTTTGTGCTTTATGCAGCCATTACTGCTTTAGGTGTAACGGTGGTCGAAGCCACGAGGCATGGCTTTTCAACGTGGTCTGAAACAGTCATGGTAGTCGGTGAAAACCAGGATGGCCACGAAGTAGACTTTTTTTTAAAGGTACTTGTTTGATTCATCAATCTTTGAGGACAAGTTCCAGTAACACCCCGAAAAAAACAGCAAGTTCGTGGAGATGCCGGAAAGTCTCAACTTGAGGGCGAATTCACCGGAATGTCGGAACTCTACAAACTCCTGCCAAGTTTCGTGCCAAAGCCATACGCTTGGGGCGAGCTGAAAGACACAGCGGAGCAAACCTACTTTTTACTCATGCAATTCAAGAGATTTGTCGATGGATTGCCTAATCCGGACAAACTCGGAATGCAACTTGCAGAGTTGCACAGCAGAAGTTCATCCCCAACGGGAAAATTTGGATTTCCTATGACAACGTATGACGGCGCTCTTACCCAAGTTGTTGAGTGGGATTCTAGCTGGGCTTCATTTTTTTCAAAGCTTGTGTCGGAAGCTTACAGGCATGACATGGAGAAGAACGGACGGTGGGAAGAGCTAGATGTGTTATTTAACACAACCAAAACCCATCTCATTCCGCGATTGCTGGGTGTCCTTGAATCAGAAGGTCGATCTATCAGGCCATGTTTGATACACGGGGACTTGTGGGACGGAAATGTCGCTACTGACACTGAGACCGATGAGCCATTTATATTCGACGCAGCGGCATACTATGCACACAACGAAATGGAGTTGGGAATATGGCGCGCAGAGCGCCATAAACTACGCAAAGATATCTATCGTGATGCCTATTTACGGTATATAAGTGCAAGTGAGCCGGCGGATGAATGGGACGACAGAAATCGCTTGTATAGCGTCAAGACAAATCTGATGCACTCCGCTTGTGTCCGTGGCTCCGAGGCCCGACTGTTGTAAGTCGAGACCTCCTAGATGTAGACCCCGTTCTCTGACAGAACTTCAGGGCTTACAAAGACTTGGCATATCTTCTTAACAAGTATGGGCCTTGGACTGAAAATGTTGAGGATTGCCATGCTGGCCCCTAATTGCATGCATGGGATTATACACCGATTGGCTACATTGAGCCGTGCCCATATCATGGTATACATCGGAAGCGGGGTTTAGTCGCCTTTCAAGCTCATCATGCTGGATAGTACTGTATTCCAATTATTCTTTGTAATGTACGAAGTTCATTGTAGCTATGCCACCGCCAGTTGGACACCGCCAAGTCGAGGTGACCGACATCCAAGTCTTTGGTATTTGTGCAATATGCTGCAAGAACTTTCTAAGAATTACTGAAAGAGAAACCCCCAGTAGCCATTGTGGACAGATTACTTCGATGGTACTCTGTACATACGTATCGCAAAAATTCATATTCCTTGACTATTAAAACAAACTGCTTTGTCAGGGATGATAAATTCTTTGTCTCCCTCAATTGAAACATCTCCAAAACCCCGCTTGTGATCTCATAAAGAAAGTGGTGTGTCTGCTGATCTATTCTGACTCACCCATGGCTGCCCTTTTTCCAACGTTTCTCACAGTTTGGCGTGCAGTTTGACCAGGTCATATGCTTTCCAGTCTGTGTTAAAAGTGATAGTCTACATGGACCCCGTGCTACTTGAAAATAAAGAGGCCATGGCCAATACTCCCTGTCAAGACATTCATAATAACTCATTGGCCGGCAGCAAGCCTCTTGACCCCGAAAATGGAGATTCTAGCGCTCCATTCTCGATTTTCACGAGAAAGCAAAAACGGTGGATTGTGTTTCTAATTGCTTTTGCAGCCATGTTCTCTCCCTTGAGCAGTTTTATCTACTATCCCGCCATAGACTCCATAGCCAAAAGTCTACGCGTGTCGACAGAGTCGGTCAACCTCACAGTAACATCATACATGGTTGTTTCAGGCATAGTACCAGCGTTGTTGGGAAATTTTGCCGATATGATCGGGAGAAGACCTGCCTACTTAATTGCATTGTCTGTTTATCTTTTGGCAAATCTGGGGTTGGCATTGCAAAGGTCTTTTCCGGCATTGTTGACAATCAGAATGCTTCAGAGTGCTGGAAGCTCAGGTATAATTTGCTTCTGCATTGATTAAACATAGGCTGAGGTTTGGGAGCAGGTACAATATCACTAAGTTATGGTGTAATCGCAGACATGGTGCTCCCGGAAGAAAGGGGCTCCTATGTTGGCCTGGTTCTTCTTGGGTGCGATTTCCTTTCTTGTTTTGAGCTTCCATACGCTGACATGCGCAACAGACCTAATGTTGCCCCTCCAGTTGGACCAATCCTAGGAAGTGTGATTGCCGATCGCTTGGGATGGCCCTATATATTCTGGCTCCTTTGTATCCTCTCCTGCCTTACGCTGTTTGTCATTTTCATCTCTCTCCCTGAGACGGCACGTCGAATTGTTGGGAATGGATCAATTCCTCCGCGTGGAATTTATAAAAGTTGGTTACCCAAACGCCAATACTCGGGGGTCACCAATAGCCAGGAAGACGAAAATAGGTCGTTGCGTCGTCTTCCCAACCCGATTCGGTCTCTGAAAGTCATAGGGGAAAAGGATTCTTCAATTGTACTTCTCTGCAATGGCATTTTCTATGCCGCATATTGTTGCCTCCAAACCTCGCTGTCCTCGTTATTTATTGAACTCTATGGATATGGAGAGATTCAAGCGGGCCTTATCTATATTCCGTTCGGAGTAGGATGTCTAGTAGCATCTGTTGTTTCAGGTATTTTTGAATGCAAATATATCGTTCTTGTACTGTGCCACTTACTTTGAAATAGGAAAGATTTTGGATTTCGACTACGCCGTTATCGCGAAAGCTCAAAATATTGAGCGAAGGCAAATAGAGATAGATGATGATTTCCCAATAGAAAAGGCAAGGCTGAGAAGTGTGTTCTATCCCGCGACATTAAGCGTTTTGGCTATTATTGGATATGGCTGGGTTTTGGAAAAGAGAGTTGTAAGTTTCATACCTGGGTGCCATGGGTAAGTATATATACTAATGCGATGATCATCCATGGATGTTTGATAGACAGTATGTGCTCCATTGATATTCCAGACAATTACTGGGATGTCGATTACGTATATTTTCACGGTAGAGTCCTCCAAACCACAATAGTTGTTACTGATCTCAGCTAACGGAGATAAAGTGCCTTGGGACTTTGTTAACAGACATCCACCCGAAAACATCCTCAACCGCAGCCGCAGCAGCCAATATTGTTCGCTGTGCCCTTGCGGCAGCTGCGACGTCTGTTCTACAACTATTCATCAACTCTATAGGTGTAGGGTGGTGTTTCACAGTGATTGGGGTGATTTGTGGGTTTTGCATTCCTCTTCTTCTCCTTGAAAGAGCCAAGGGTCGACAGTGGAGAATTACACGGAAGCATTCTACGTAAGTATCGATCATCAAAATATCAATATCCTCTATATGTTGTATAAAGCCTCTTGTATCATTTACGGTAAAAGTGCCAGAGTTTATGTATTGAAACAATACGTGACTCCGGAAAAATGATCAGCTAGGATTGCTATGACTACCGAGGTACTCCCCGCGAGTAATCTTCAATAAAAAGGTCCATATATTTTCACGAGAGTGTTGTCACTAGAAATGGCTAGCTTTAACACATCATGCTGAAAGGGTACTCCCTCTTGCCAGTGTTGTTTTTGTCGACAAATTATTACCTAAATAGGAAAGTATGGGCCCTGACAAGATTAGGGCATAATGTGGGAGCTGCCTGGTCATTGTTCAGCGACATGATAACACGACACTAGTTAGTATACCGTCAACTATGCTATGAAAAGCATTGATTCTCGGTCTGAAGTCTTTTACGAAATACATAACTACACATACCGGGTGGTTGGTTAATCGATTAATCGCCTCAAGTTTCTGGAATCGGGGAAACTACGTATAAGATCCTCTCATAATCAGTCCACTGATAGCCCAACAATCAACATGCAAAGCTTGGGCTAGGTTTTCGATACCTTTAATGATGGAATGGTTACACTGAATGCAACCTGTGACTAGTTGTATTTATCAAATGATGATTAGCATCTTTGGTCATTAAAATATATTACTTGTTTTCATTTCCTTGACTTATTGCCATCCTATTTCGTTGAGCTATACTGCGTGTATTGTGCATAAAGTTGAACCTGCAAAGACAAGAAAAAGTTCTTAACCATAGATACATATATTGTAGGCAACTAGTTAAGCTAATCGAGCGTAGCCTGCCCGCGCTTGCACCCATCCCCTCTCTTCCTGCAGTATTAAATCTGCTATCTCCTCGGCAAACACCTATTGAGTATTCCATCAGATTTGATGTCGTCGTGAATCATGGCTACCAATGACGGCCAACGAAGTATTATCACTAAACAAGACGTCTTAGAGGCGATAGAATGCTTTTTTCAGTTGTAAGTGTAGTGTTTACTTGATTCTAAACTACCTGGTCACTATATATCCATGGAGCACCCGACCGGGTGATTGATGCCACACAGTCTTTTCAATATATGGCGCAAAGACGTTCGTTCAAAGTTATTTGAGAGTATATAATGGACTAAACTGATCATACTAGGTACAAGCAATTAATTATCGAGAAAGCTTTCAAAGTATTTTCTACACCTTGTTATATTTACAACAACCGTCACCCTACTCACCTTGGTATCTATTGCTGATTCTTTGTGTGTGAAATTAGGGTTATGACGCCAATCTTATCCTAAAAAATATTCGATTTATCGACGCTGATCCATCGGGCTCATCTTTCTGGGAGCTAACGATTGATGAGACATGGTGCAACATGAATAATGTTCTGCACGGAGGGGCCTATGGACTGATATTTGGTTAGTGAGGATCAGATCTTGAGAAGCTCCCGAGGTCATATTTAATACTATAAATATCCATGGATATGATTTGCTCAAAGTTTGGGAATGCCAGACATGTGCACGGCAATTACGATGCAGACTGTCTCCCGACCTGGATATTGGGAGTGAGTCCTCAATATTCTCGATTGAAGAATTGAAAGGAAGGAACGAGAGAAATTTGAAGATTTTGACTTTTAACCTCTGGCTAGGTTCCTAGCTGGCGTGACAAGGACATTGAATATCTCTTACCTGAAAGCCGTTCCGCTGGGTATGTGTTTTTCCTTTACTTCTTCTAAGCAGACAATAATAACAAGCCGATTCTAATGCATGATTTAGGTTCAACGATACGTATCAAGTGCCAAATCGAGCAGCATGGCCGTACAATGGCCTTGATCAGCGCATACATGGAGTCCCTTGACGGAAGTACCAAGTATGCAACAGCAGAACATCACAAGGTCCATGTCCCGGCGATAAAGGAAGTAGCATCTCGGCTAGAAGCCATGAAAGTTGTTCGAAGGAGAGAGCGATTGAAACTGTAGATGGGGGGCTGCTTTTGAAAATGATGATCATTCCTGTATTGGGCTAATATTTACACACATTCTACTTAACAAACAATAAAAAAAAAGGGCGGAGACAATAAATGCACAGGTCTGTTTGCAATATGAGATTTGGTTTTCTAGTATTGGTTTCCGGGGTACTGTGCGTAGAGTTGCTTTGGTCGCAAATGGACGGGAGTCACGTTTTCGGGTGTTCCGGGGATAGTCTTCTTGAGTCCCTGTAGACGGCATATTTATTAGCATTTGGGTAATGTGGATAACGATTGACGATGAAGATTATGCAGAAATACGGACCAGCTTCTCAAACACGCAGCTGTTCAATTCCACCTCTGGTTTTCGGCATTCCCACATGTGGTGGTTGTTGTTTTCGAGACATTGCCAGTGGGCATTGAACTGTTTCAAGCAGTGGGTGTTGATGTCCTTGATCCTGTTACAAAGTCAGCGCCTAGATACTCGCTCGCAGGGAGACAATTCGCCAATGGTGTATACATACACACTGGCGGCGCAGCGGGTGACCTTGCGGCCCTCCTTGAGGCACTCAAGCTCTCCCCGCCCATTGGCCTCGGCCTTGCACTTCATATAATCATCGTTGTAGGCCTGGCAGCGGTCTCCGATAAAGAAGGATGCGCTCATCAACGGAGCAGAGGTGGCGCCGATTTCTTGGACCTTAGGGATGCCCTCGGGCATGGGCGTCGTGTCGACGAGAATGTGTTGGTTGAACCTATGTGGACGGGTGGTTAGAACTCGGAAGTCGCGGTGCGATGGGTAATTGTGTCACATACTGAGGTTGTCTGGCCGCCATCTTGGTGGTTGTGTGAGGGGCTGGTTGGTGCTCAATTCCAACTTGGTGGTGAAGACGACGTCGGAAATGGACGAGCTGCGAAGTTCACGTCAAGCCCTTTAGCGGGCCTCTGATTGGTGCGTGCCTTGCCGGAGCTGTAGATGCTTACATAAACCATCTGTTTTTGGATGCTTTTGGTGAGATACTCGAGCAATTTCACGAATGAATGGGATGTGTTCACTTTTAACTAACTTCATTTGAAACTCTATATTTTCCTTTCTAACCTCAGTTTCTTTTCACCGGTCAATTGTTGTCAAATTGCGGTTGGCGCTTCGCAAGTTCCTTCAAATCACGTGACTGCGCCGCATGCTGGGATGTTTTTCTTTGGGTTGAAAGAGCTCCGCGCTAGCGAGCTTCCTTCTTCCTCGATCAGCTTTTTGAACACACCCAACCACCGCGATTTATAGCCTTTGATCTGTCATGCTCACCTAGTCGTTCTTTTGGAGTACTCTTGTTCCATTCTGGCAGCAGTTTTCTGCCACTCGCGTCTCTGAATTCACTTCGTACATTGTGCAGATACAACAACCATCATGTCGTTATTCGGTGCGCAACCGCAACAACAGCCCCAATCTGGTGGTCTGTTTGGTAACACCGCGAATAAAACCCCAAGCTTGTTTGGAAACACACAGCAGCCCTCCACTGGAGGTTCACTTTTCGGTAACACGCAGAACAAACCGGCGGCAGGGACGAGCTTGTTTGGCTCGAATACGAATCAACCAGCCAGTGGAACAGGACTGTTTGGTTCTCCAGCAACTCAGTCACAGCCGCAGCAGCAGCAACAACCAACTACAAGCCTTTTTGGATCATCCCAGGCACAGAGTAAACCTGCCGGTAGTCTATTCGGAGGCCAACAACCCCAGACGCAAGCCCAACCGCAGTCAACCAGTCTTTTTGGTGCAAGCACGCAGCAGAAGCCGGCAGGCAGTCTTTTTGGAGGAGCTACACAGCAGCCACAACAGCCAGGAACTAGCCTGTTCGGCGCGACGAACAATGCGCAACAAACACAACCAGCGCAACAGCAATCATTGCTCGGTGCAGGGTCGCTCTTCTCAAATCAGCAGCAAACACAGCAGGCCCAGCAACAGCAGCCACAGCTGGGACAAACTTTGAATCAGTCACAGCTAGGGTCTTCGCTATGGTCACCTGGCCGTGCGATTACAGGAGGCAAGTCTCTTTTCTAGTACGTGACTGCATGTAGCTAACACCTTTTTTTTCAAGTCCACCGCACGGTACCTGCGCAGATGGAGATAATCAAGGATAAATGGGACCCGACCAGTCAATCCTCACCTTTCCGCACATATCTTTACAACTTCGTGGGTGAGGATCAGGCGCCCTTTTACCAGCCCGGACCAGAGGACGACGCAACGAAATGGGAAGAAGCTCTGAAAGCTCGGCCAGGTCCTGGCTATGTACCAGTTCTCGTGAAGGGATTTTGGGAGCTAGGAAAGCGTGCACAGCGACAGAAGGATTTTCTTACCATGATGCAAGGCCGTTTACACGAAATCAACCAGTGCTTAACGGACCTCCTCTCTCGACATGATCTCAAAATTTCTGTGAGGGTCGCTGATTGCCGACGAAAGCACCTTGTTTTAAGTCAACGCTGTCTCTCCCTTGCCGCAAAAACCCAAATTCTGCGGAATCGTGGTTATGCCATGGATGATGCCGAAGAAGAACTTAAGAAGAAACTGGTTCAGCTGGAACGGTCCATCTTCGATCCCTCCATAACTGGAAGAGCCGAAGAGATCTGGGCGAGGATGCTCGCCATTCGTGAGCACTCGAGGCGACTAGCTGCAGAAATAGACAAGTCTGGCGCTAGTAAAACAGCTAATGGAGAAGATTCGCTGGACGAGAATGTCATCAAAACAGCCAAGAAGGTACGGAGATCCATTGCCAACTGTTTTCAGCAAAATTTGCTAACCGTTTTTACTAGATTCTTGAAGACTACGCCTCCCAGATCCATCACTTGCAGAAGGAATTGGTATCCATACGCAAAGAATTGGATGAGGCGCAAGAAATTGCTGGTACACAGGGCCAGTAGGTTTTTATTATTCAACATATTTAAGCTGCCTTTTTTTTCTATCTATTTTTAATGCAATTTGGCTAGCTTAGAGGTTTTGTTGATGCTCTAACAGCAGCCTTTGTTTTGCAATACCTCTTTGATTTTCTCATATTGTAAGAACAAATTTCATGTGCGTGGGATAAAAGAACAGGCGTTGAGCGTTATTTTCTTTCTCTTTGCACTTTTAGTTAGCGGCGGTGGCATGGGATGAATCAAAACTTCATAGGATATTTCGATTTTATAGGAAGACGAAGATAGATATACCAGACAAAAGTTCTACTAATAGTACACGAAGACCAGTCGAGAGCTAGCTCGACCCGGGCCCATAAGATCCGACATCAAATTTTATTATAAGACAGTCATCGAAGGTGAAAAATGGAGTTGTTTATAGGAACTTCTTGGCGAAGTCGATTGCGAAGGGCGCTGTTGGTTAAAAAACGTGTCTTAGTATACGAGGTGGTAAAATCCAAGAGTTGACACCGCATTGGTATAGACTTACAGAGGTAGAGAAGAATGCCGCCGACTACCGCGAACTGAACGGTCTGCTGTGCCTCAATCTCGCCGGCCTGTTCACCATCCAGAGTCAATGTCAAGATCCAAGTTGTGAAGCCATAAAGGAGTCCGCCCGATTTGGTATTGCCTTTAAGCGTGGAGCTTTTGATCGGATACTTCAAGAGACGGAAAAAAGACGGTAGCGTACCTTGATCTCCTCCTTGGACAGTTGCTGCTCTGTAAATAAAATATAGTTAGTGAATTTGAACTGAGATGATATGATAGTTACGCTGGACAATAAAAAGTGAGTTGAGTTTGGGGACTCGTCAGATCTTACCTCCGCCAAACATTTTGAAAGGGATTGAAAATTTGGTAGCGGGACACTCGATAAAATGCAATGTCAGTGCGAGACTGCGATTGAATAGGCGAGATAATTAATTGTTGAGAAGAGCGTTATTGACGGGATGAAGCAATGAGAACTGGTCGATGGTACTGAATAAGTCTGCGGCGGAAGCACGGACCACCTTTACTTCCGACCTCCTGCCGAACTTTCTTGACGTCGCGTTTGCTCTCTTTCACCAGCCACACAACCTCGCAACTCATCGACCTTCAACCATCGCTCACAACTGCTATTTTCTATCATACGGCTTCAAGGGACCATTACTACGTTTCAGTAATCTTGCATCTGCCGCACTGCGGAAAATGTCGGCATCACCAGAGCCTCAGGCTGAATCGCCTGCGCCTGCGCCTGACCGCGACGAGGTTCAAGCAGAACTTGACGATCTCAACGACAACGGAGATGCCGCCCTGGACCTAGGGCTTTCTGATGACGAGTCTGTGTTGTCGGAAGTTGACGAGGCACAGTTCGAAGACTTTAACCCGGATGATGTTGATATTGAGGATCGTCCAGCACTCGACGTCGACGCAGAGAATCTAAAACTTATTGGCCGCCACAAGCGCAAGAGACGCGAAGACGAGGAGGGAGGTGCTAAAAAGAGGAAGGAAGGTCGTCGAGAAAAGAAGAAGCGTCAACAAAAAGACTCGGATGCCGAATCAGCCGAGGGGAAACCAGCTCGTCGCAAGACAGCAAAGGCCAGGCGAGAGGCTACCCCGGAAGACGATGAGACGCTTAGTCCTGAAGAACGTGAGTTTGGATGTTGATGTGTAATATATCGGGGTAATGTCGGTAACTAACGATCGTGCAGGACGACGCCGTGCACTGGACCGTGCCATGGACGCCGCCATGAAGCAGAAAACGAGACGAAGGAGAAAGGCTGACGGAATTGTATGCAACGCTTGCTATTTTATTTCTGCAATATATACTGACAAAGGCAGGATCTGGAACAAATGGCGGATCAGGAAATCGAAGATATGCGGAGACGCATGACAGACGCAGCTCGAATTGATGCCGAAGCCCGCCGTCAAGGCCAACCAGCCATGCATAAACTCAAGATGCTACCAGAAGTTTTGAATCTTTTGAACCGCAACCAGTATACGGCTAGTCTTGTGGATCCGGAAATCAATCTTTTAGAAGCCGTCAAGTTCTTTTTGGAGCCACTCGACGACGGCGAGCTTCCTGCCTACAATATTCAGCGTGACCTGATGGATGTCTTGGGCAAACTTCCCATCAATAAAGACTCGCTTGTCGCCAGCGGAATCGGAAAAGTCATCGTATTTTACACCAAGAGCAAGCGCCCGGAGCTGAAGATCAAGCGACAAGCTGAGCGTCTCTTGGCTGACTGGACCCGACCAATTCTCCAGCGATCTGATGATTACTCGAAGCGTGTATACGAAGAAGTCGAGTTTGATCCAACGTATGTATTCTTTCTATCACGATATCTAAGTAAATGCTTGAAGAAGAGCCTTACTAATAGATACACAGACGTCTGGTCAACCGTGCGAATATTGCACAGCAAACTGCCGAAGAAGCACGTGCGCGCGAACTTCTACCACCTCGTTTGGCTAATCGTGCTCGTCGTGAGATGGGACATACTTCGTACAGTATTGTTCCTCGCTCAACAGTTGTGCAAGACAACAAATTCGCTCGTCCTGTTGGAGCCAGTGGAGAGGATCGTTTCCGACGAATGAAGGCACGCCAATTGAATGCTGGGAAACCGTCTCGCAGGTAGATGATCTCGAAGATTTCCAGACAGTGTACATCTTGTCTCTCTTCTCTGACCATAGCCCGCTTTCTACCTTTCCTTTCTCTTCCGCTTATTTAGGTAATTAAAGTTTTCATTCCTGGCGTGTCTTTGGGGGTCATATTTATTTCATATTGCGGTTTGAACGCCCTAAGCTTTCAACCCTTTCATTCGGCGTGGTGACTTTTCGAGGAGTTTACGGTGTTTCGCATACGGTTATTTCAGTGATAGCAGGTCCCGAAGGTTAGCATAGGAATTGAGATATTGAGAACACGCGAGTGTATTATAGTTTCGGTGAAAGCTGTTTCACAAGTGGCAGCGTCTGTTAATTCTTGCTAATATAGTACATGCTCATGGACCCTACGACTGTCAACTAAAATCTGCAAGCAAGGACATTCGCATCTGGGTAGTTGGCATACCAAGGTGTATTATTCTGATGGCAAATACATATCAAAAAGTTGCTCATTTGGAATTACTTCGCGCAGTACGTTCTGAGTTACTAGATACATGGATTCGTTCGATACCTTCAAAGATGAATTGTCAGCTATTGCTGTGGAACTGGCTTGGCCCCATGCTCTTCCAATAGCTGCACAATATCATGCTGGCCGTTCTTAATCGCATACGACAGCGGCGTTCGCCCATTCTGATCGCTGGAATTTGGATTAGCTCCCTTCTCAATCAGCAACTGGACCACCGCCTTGTGGCCCTTCTCTGCTGCGTACGAGAGTGGTGTCCTTCCACGCCACTTTTCACGCGGCATTTCCTGCATCTCATGGTCAGTAACAGCGTTATAAGTGAAATCAGGTTCGGCTCTGTTATCAAGCAGCAACTTGGCTATTTTTTCATGCCCGTTTTCCGCGGCATACGAGAGCGGTGTCCTTGCGCTCATCAGTTCATCCCAGTTTTGATCCTGCTTGTCATAACGCCTGTGATGCCACAGATCACCCTCGTGGGTTATATCGGGCACAGTATGGTCAAGAAGCATCTTCACTATTGTTTCATAACCGTTTTGTGCAGCATATGAGAGTGGCGTTTTTCGTTCAGGATTCTTGTCATGATAGGCGCATGCCCCATATTCGAGGAGCAGCTTCACTACTGCATCATGGCCATTTGCTACGGCATATGAGAACGCCGTCCTTCCTTCCTTGTCAGTGCATAGATCGGGGAAAGCTCCCTTTTCGAGAAGCTGCTTTACTCTTCTTTCTTGGCCGTTTTGTGCTGCATGTAACAGCTGTCGGTGCGCGGATTTGTCTTCTGAGAGAGATAGTAAGTAATCATCCCCCGTGTATTCATACAACCTACTCTTTCCTGTCCTGCTGTCATCTAGGGACGATTTAACTCTTGCCATGCCATTTAGGGAATCTTTTGATTGACTAGATCCCATCGTTGTGACGCTGAAACTCTAGGTATTTGGCCTGGCTTATTGGATTCAATCCAAGGTTTTTGAAGGCAGATATCTTCGCAGAGAATAGATGCTATAGATGGTAGCTAGGTAACTCGACTAATCGACCAAGGCGAGGGAACGCCTCCGTTTAATACTCGAGTCGGTAACAACAGAGACAAAGGAAAGTACTTCCACTTCCTCTCAGCATACACTACAAAGCAGGACAAAAGCGTCGAGTGTTTTGCATTACGGCTTGTTAACAACGAAAACCAAGGGATTGCACCAGACGAGAGGCTAACATCTCTTGACCAATGTTTCATGCAAGCCTGTATGTTTCGTTTCATCTCTTCTTTATAGAACAACTGCATAATAGTCGTAACGTTTGAGCAATTCCAAATATGATGACTCTCGAGCTCAGACTAGGAAGATGCAAAAGCAGAATGTGGTGAAGCTCGAGTCTCAGTCATCGGCTCGTTCTAGAAGTCAAGTGACAGCGCTGCACTACGTCATGGCATTAAAAAATCCTTTGAGAACCAACCCCGGAGAAAAAATATCGACAGGGCTGACTTGCATGAAAAAAAAAAGAACGTACATACGGAGAAAAACGTTGAGTATAAAAAGGAACGGACGTGGCTCGGCCGACATTCGGCGGGCCGTTCCGATTATCCGGACTAGGCCCAAAGGGGAAACACTACAAGAGAAAATTCCGATTACGTATGCGACCCTGGAACTGACACCGGCAGCCTCTTCCGTAGCTCTCATCACCTATTTAAGAGCAGCAAATTCGCCATTGCTTACTGCAAATATCCAGTCCATATCCACAATATACACCACAGAAACACACCTGCTTTCTTGCATTTGCCATTACACATAATCACAGCACATAATCACCATGAAGATCTTAACCAAGGAAGAGGAGGCCGCCCACTATCGGTACGTTCGGTTCACAAACTCCCGGCTTCATATGGCTAATGCTTCAAAATTTACAGGTCCGTACTCCAAGGCGGCACCGTTGGCACCGTCCTCGGTCTCGTCGGTGGCTGGGCTGGTGTCCTGGCCGCCTCTCGCCGATTCCACACCATCCGCAACCTCACACTACCAATGAAAGCCTTCCTGGTGACTTCATCGGGAACCTTTGTCGGCATTGTCGCTGCTGACCATGCCTCCCGCCAATACGAGGCCGAACGCAACTTGAATCTCCAATACCTCGAGAACCGCGAGGAGCGACTGAGAAGGGAAGAGCTGTCACAAATGTCCTTTGGCAGCCGGATAGGCGCCTGGGCGCGAGAGGAGAAGTACAAAATCATTGGTGCTACATGGGTCGCCTCGATCGTCGGAAGTTTCGCGTTGGTTGGACGCAACCCGTATCTGTCGGGACAGCAGAAGATTGTCCAGGCCCGTGTGTATGCGCAGGGTTTGACGTTGGCAGTTATGTGTGCCAGTGCTGCCTTTGAGATCCATGACCAGCGCAAAGGAAGGGGTCTGCTCGACGCGGCTAAGAAGGGCCGTGATGCCATCAAGGAGGAGAGCGAGCAGCCAGAGCTACACCATCAGAAGCACGACGAGAACACCGATCTATGGCAGGATATGGTTGCAGCTGAAGAGGAGAAACTCAAGCAACGCCATCGATCTTTGTACAGCCATGAACACAAGGAGCACCAAGATGGTCCTGTGACACAGGCCGTAAAGGCTTCGGAGGAGAAGGCACAAGAAGAAAAGAAAGACGAGAAAGAGGAAGAGCCCAAGGAGGAGAAGAAAGAGGAGGAGCCCAAGGAGAAAAAGAAGAGTGAGAGCCAGTAAAAAGTCGATTATCAAGGTATAAAAGTTGGCTAATCCTTTATGAATCTCTACTCTCTCTGGCGGATATCCTTTTTTCATTATGACTTACTTGCATGGGTTTCCGGGGCGTTTTGGCTTTCTGACAGCGAATTGAATTTTGCTCCTTGTATAGATGATATCGAACCTACACCTCGATTAATTGCAAATATATTATTCTTTATACATTCATCGAATCTTCTATTAACAGACTTGGGTGCGTCAATCTATCAACAAAAACGCAAGTACCGTACACGCCTCACCAGATCTATAAATCATACTCCCTATAACAATATTTTATCCGCTCTTCCAACCTTCATAAAGCATGTTATCCAGGGATATGAATCCATGAACCATTTCTAGGCCCTTCTTGCGCTGCTCCTCAATACGCTCCCATGACCATTCTTCTTCGGCCCATGCAGCTGCGTTTTCTTTCTGCTGCTTCTGAAGCGCTTCTGGTGCGTGCTCGCCGAGCTTTGACACCTCTTCGACAAGCTTCACCTCGTCAAGCGTGGTCTCCGTCAAGCCGTCTTGGGTCTGCGGGGTGGCTGTGCTCGATATATCCTTTGATGACAATGCTGCTAAAGCGGGGATCGTTACTGCACTTCCATCTGGTCTCGCGGGTAGATATCCACTGGCCCTGAGCACACGCTCAATGGGGACGGTCAAACGACCCTTTTTTAAACAATATTTGCTCAATCCAATTGCCGCCAGGACCGGACCCTCGCCCTTCTTCTTCTCGGCTTTCAGAAAGTATGTTACAATGTACATCCACTTCGCGTCCCAAGCGACCACTTGCGATTTGAGTTTGAACTTTTCCAGTGGCTTGATTTCGCGCTTGAATGTGCAGTATGTCCCACCCAGAGCAATGTACATGGGCAACTTCTTCTTTGGTTTCGGTTTCCCCTCGGCCACGGCGGCAGCGGCAATTTCCTCGTCCAGCTCTTTGCTCACAATCCCCGCGCCAGGAGTGTACAGCGGCGTGGCGCAGGCTGTGCGCGAGATGTCCATATCGGCAAAGTACGTGCTATTCGATTTGTGGAGGTTGTAATCCGTTTCCAATATAGATGTATAACTAGTGATAGTGGCGGCGGCGAAGACCGGATGAGTCGCGCGCTCTTTGAGATCAACAGGTTTGTTGTTGGAATCAAATGTGAACTTGGTTACATCTCGACGATAGCCTCGGAAAACATTGTACCATATTCCAATCTGTTGTTTTGTTCAAGTTAGCTTTGCAATGCGAAATCGATGCTGGGTGTACGTACAGTCCACGCGAAAGGTAGGGATTTTCGATTAACGATGGCAAATAATAGCACGGCCAAGATCTTCCACGATAGCAGTGTCTCCCATATCGAGAGGCTCAGGAGTGTAGATAGCAGAGCCATGATTGTTCTGCGCGGTTGATGTTGGATAGATAGGTCTGGTTTCTGTCGGAGTGATACTGCCAACAACGGCGTCAATTCAACGAAGAAGGGCGATTTTTATTCTTGCACCAGCGTCGCGAACCTCAAGACTCTCGAAATCATGCAAGAATGTAAAAAGAAGAGTGTGAATTTGTTGAGCGACGTTGCTTGAAACTTTGGTCCCAACGGAAGGATGCCTCGGCATCGCCGTCTTGGCGCTCGCGGCGAGATTGCCGTTTTTGGAAGTCTCCTGCGCCTTCCTTTCTTGTTCTCTATCATCTTGTTCTGTCTTTATTGTCATTTTCTCCCAATTGTCATCACCAGAGAAGAAGGCTATGTTCCGTTTGAAAGAACATTCAGTTTATCCAACTCAAAGCGCCAGTAATGGCCATGGCCAAACAGTCAGTACCTGGCTGAGACATTGTGTATTGACAAAATCTCAACCAAAGACTGGAAATGAAACAAAGATTCAGTTCCATCAACAGACAAAAGAACAAACAAAGCAGCTATTTTCCGGTGAAGCAGAGTATGTTATAGGCTTATAGCAGACTATCGTTCTTTAGGGCTAGCTGCTGTGTATACCTTAAGCATTGAACTAAACAATGACTAGATGTCTTTCTATGAAATGCTTCATAGACTGTAGCTACAGGCTTGCACTTCTAGCTTAGGGAAACAAGCAAGCAGAAGGCAAACTGCATATGACACATCGAGCTGTAAGCCCAGCTCAATGACATCAAAGTATACAAACACAGAAGTTGATCTTTCAACAATGAGAAGGCCAGGGATGAGCGTCTTTTTTGTCTGTGTGACAATAGTTCATCTCTTGACTTTTCTTATATATGGCTGAGTCGCTGCGCAAGAGAGAAATAGTTCTAACACTTCAACCAACCTGCTGCTCCATACCTCCTACCAATCCAGACAGTCCACCTCCAATCTCCAAACACTTTCAACATTGATATCCTCCATTGCTAGAAAGATGCCTGAACGTACAAGCACAACCATGGTGGATAAGCAAACACAGACGGACGATATCATCACCGAAATACGATACAGCTTCGAAGAGGAGAGACTGATTAAGGCCAATCGCCAGAACAGCAAGCATACGCAAACTCTCGATCCCATCAACGAGACAGATGGCGCCGGTGATTATTCCAAACAAGATAGCGCGGGCATATCTAGTCGCCTAAACGAGAACCAAACGGAGACTCTCAATACCATCGAGATGCGGGACATCGATCTACAGACCGAAAAGGGGGGTATGGTCGTTGACAAGTCTTCAGGTTGATAAATGAATGAACAAAGACGCTCCATTGGCAAGAGGCATGAAATCGTGTGCAGAAGGAATAGAAGAGAAAGTCATGTTACCAGTTGCCTGAGTAGTTCGCATAATTGAGTCTCATCATAGATCAGCTACCAATTAATAGGCGAATTAACCCAAACTTTGAACTCCATTCTCTATATCTATGTGTATTTGCAGCTAAAAGATGGCCATACAATTGGGCGGGCTACTCACACCCTGAGCATAATTCAGTGGGCTACTGCTGACGAAGAAAGTCCACCTATTATGCTGCTTACACATCTCAGCCAGACCGTCCAAGTCAAACATCTCACCGATAGGCATGCCCCAGCCGGCCAAAATATAATGATGTAGCTCAAAGTCACGCTCCATAGCAGGGAAAACCTCAAAACTGACGGCGTCACCGGCAACGGCCGAGAAATGATTGTTCCAAAGCCACTTGAGCACGCGCTCGGATTGCTCAATTCCTGCGTTCAGCGGAGTTTCTTGTTGCGAGTATGCTGTCTTCTCTTCGGCGGTCATCGCATCCCACGTAGTTGGCAGACCGATACGAACGAACAAAATATCACCGTATTGGAACTTGATATTAGACTCCTCCGCGATGGCGAGAAGATCTTCAAGCGGGATTCTGTGGTGGGTAAAGGCAAAGTTGGGCTTCAAGCCCTTTGTGCGTTCAGCCCAGGAGGCATAGTCAAGCAAGACGCCGCGACCAGCAATGCCCTTTTTGGCCCAGTGTCCTATTCCGATACGCCCAGAGTCGGTGTTCAGAATTTCGTCAAGTGTGGTGCCGCCGTACCACAGCTTCTTCTCTTCGGTCTTGTTATCGGGCCATGGACCGGAATGATGCCTGAAACCGTCCCATTGCGAGGACTGCTGCGGGTTGAAATGGTATTCGTCGTCGAGTGCTGAGCCTTTGCTAGATTCCACGATTTTGATGTGGTGGTGGAACGGACGACGGCCGAATACTGGCGGATCGATTTTCTGAAGATCCCAGTTCAGGCACACTCGCTCCCCGGTTTGGATTTCATTGCGTGCCGCTGAGGCTACGATTTCGGGGGTGAGGATACGCAGCATGCCAAGACCCTCTTCGTACGAGCCAGGGGGAGCTGGCCAGTACTGGCGAGGATTGGGGAGGTCCTCGTATGTGGCAGGAAGAGGCGTTGATGATGACATTTTGGTGTTTCTGCAGGAAGTATGTATCGACGTGAGGGGATGATTGCTTTGGCGGATCTGTCGCAGCCAAGTTACACTGTATAGCAGCGTAGTTGTATAGTTCGCAACATTGAGAAGAAGAAACACAAGACAGTGATTTAAAAAGGGCGAGACGTTTATAAAACACAACACAATTGCGGCATTCCCTCCGGTGAGATGACAGTAAGCTGTGCCCCTCACCCCAATTTTATATCGGAGTTGCTCCGTCCGAGTGGGGGGTCACAGCACTTTATCTAAGGAGATGGTACATATCCCAAAAGGTTTATAGTAGAATATAGGGATATAAAGGATAGCGCTAAAGAGTGCATACATACCCAGGTACTGTGCATAATTGCATCCATGGATCGTTCTTAAGATGGGAGTGTGGTATAGATCGGAGACGGAGAGCCTCCGCCCCACCTGCAAGATAAGCTTTCCCTAAGGTTCTCCAACCTCACCGGTCTGCACATCACCAACACTACCTACACATCTTGGCTATAATATCCCCAACACACATGATACAGGACGCAGATGAACCACCAAAACGCTGCGGACGCAGGGTAACACACTCCCGCGGCGGCTGTCTTACATGCAAGAGACGCAAACTGCGATGCCCTGGTCAGTGTCGCCGATACCTATGCGGCAAAGGTGGACGAAGAACTGACGCTCTGAACAGAGAACAAACCAACTTGCAACCGCTGTCGTGATGATAACAGGATATGCAGTTATGGCATCGAGCTCCGATGGGAGGATGACTCTCGCAAACGCGGAATCAAGCATGGGCGAACGACACGCGCTGACCGAGTTGGTTTATCTGTCTCAAAACAGTCGATATGGCTACACTTTCCCAAAGGTCAAGGTGGAAAACACTTTGTGAATACCTTTGTATCTGATTTGGATGGCGATCCGTTAGTGCCAATGGTAGAAGGACTTGACTTTGGAGGAGCCACCTGGAGAGCAGAGACATTATTATATTCATCGCCAACCGGAATGCCGACATTACATCTTACAAATGACGGTCGTGGGATGGATGCTCTTCTTTTCGACTACTGTAAGCAGAACCCTATTAGTCTGATTGATCGATATTGATGGTTCTAGACGACAAATCTCTCTCCCATTCTATCCCACTTCTTGATTCTTCGACCAATCTCTTCCGCAGCTTGATTCTCCCCCTAGCAACAGCAAACGAATCGGTCATGCATATGGTTCTCGCTCTCAGTGCCTTGTCGCTCACTACAACAATGCAGAAAGCCCATTTTTACCCCATAGCGCTGCGACACAAACAACGCACTATGCAACTTATCCGGGAACAAATTGCACTGCACGACATTGCAGCCGCAAATAACGCAAATGTAATTGTCATCTTAATGCTGTGTATCTTTGAGGCGAGTTTCCATCCCTTTTTGCTTTCATTGAGTGAATCATCTAACTTTTTAATTAGATTTCTGATAACTGCCAAGTATCGTGGTCAATACATCTCTCCGCTGCGCTTGATCTGATGCGCTTGGCACGCAATAGCTCATTATCTGCTTCGCCATCTTTTACGAGAATTAATCCTCAAGTGATAGAATTTGTTTCCAGGTTTTTCCTCGTCAAGGATGCGTTGGGCCGCACGGCTTGCGGCAAAGTCGCCAAAATAAAGCACGAAATACCACCGATGGATTCGAGCGAGGTGAGAGCCTTACCTATCTGCAGCTGTTTTGAGAACGAACGTAAAGTTAATCATGGTTTGTGCCATCAAACGCAGATCGATCCCTCAATTGGGTGCTCATATGAATTGGTCGGTGTCATATCAAGAATAACCGATTTAGCAAGAGACATGGTAAGATCCACCAAGACTACTAAGCTAAATCCTTGCTGACTTTTATAACAGCGGAATCCACAAATTGAGAGAAATGCATGGTATACAGAAACACTAAAGTTGGAAAAGCAGCTGGACACACTTGTCCAACATCTTCCATCCATCTACTTCCAGCTGCCCTTTGTTCCCAACCCAGCGACAACAGAACCATCAATATTATATCCGGAGACTCATTCTACACTTGCAAATCACGATGAAGCAACAATCCTCTACTATACATCCCTCCTAATCCGGATCTCTGCCATCCTCTACTTCCATGCAACGCTCCGCTCTCTCAACCCGCATTCTGCGCGGGCACGAGCCCTTATCGAGCAAATTATTGCGTATACGCGGCACCTCTCGCCTAATAACCTCCGATCCGCACACCTGTGGCCATTGTTTGTAGGCGCGGTGTATTCAACGGGCAATGACGAGGAGCGCGTCTGGTTTCTGGATCAGTTCGACATTCTCGGGAAAGAGCAGCGCGCTCTGGTTGCGAGAGGTGCGCTGAGACGCGTCAAGGAGATTGTGGAGAGTGTATGGAAGAGAAGGGATCTTGACGATGATCATGATAATGATAGTCAGCAACGAGGGGCGGGCGTGGCAGAGATAGGGGATTGGGAGAAATACGTGCAACCGTTGAGCGAGGGCTTGTGCTTGGGATAAAATTCTTGGTGGGATAGATTATCGTTCGTATTAACCGGTTCATTGCGAGTTTTATGTTGTACAATATTTTAAAAATGCCCTTAATTGGGCCCTGGGGTTTACATATGCAAAGACACTAGAAGCGTGAAAATAATCGGATCTCATTGGTACAGGGTTGTCTGCAGTTGAGCATATATATACCTCCTTCGTATCTAATGAATCTTAATTACATCAATCCAGCGAGTAAGTATACCATACTTATCGCTGTCCATTGCCTGCAACCCACGCCACCGCATTCATTATCTCATATACTTAATTAAAAACTGAAAGGAAACAGAACAAGAGAGGCAAAAGTGATGAAGACAACTAGAATCTAAATATCATCATCTTCTTCTTCGGCCTTCTTTCCTCCTTTGTTCAAGGAGCTCATCTCATATTCTTCTGCGCGCCGCGAAGCTGTACTTGTAGCATTCGCAGACATGGCCATGGCCTGACGTCCAGTGTCGGACGCTTCCAGAAACTCGCGCAGTCGTTTCTTCAGCTCCTCTAGGGCCTGTCTTGATGCTGCATCTGCCATTTTCAAGATGGGTCCCCAGAGATTGAGTTGGTAGGTAATGTATGCGCCGACTGCGCATACGAAGAGGAGGAAGAAGTATGCCGGGTTGCGGAGGACTAAAAGAGATGTTAACTAGGATCTACCATAGTAAACAGAGAGAAAAACTTACCAGCCCAGATCTCATTCCAACCCAATGCAAGTAACAACCCATAAAAGTAGAGCGGCACCTGCGTAATGCCCCCGATAGCACTGCGCTTGGCTTCGACGTAAACCCCGTCGGCGGCCTTTTTGAAGCGCACGGTCAGATCCTGACGCTTGGCGTCGTTGAGAATGGTGACCTCCTCTTGTAGAGATTTGCCTTCATCTTCATCGACGCCTCCGATAGGTGTCAGGTCTTCTTCATCGGCAGCAGTCGCTGAACTGGGAGTGTGGCCGACCCAGCGCTCGAGGGGAGGCGGAGAGTTGGTTTCTGCCAGATGGAACTTTGACAAGAGAGGAATAAGCGTGAGGGTAGACTCGCGAGCCCGAGTATAGAGTCCTTCAATGTCATCCGTCGGACGCCATATACGCGGTACACCCGCTTCATCATACCGGAATTTGTCCTCAAAATTCTCACGAAGCTTCAACAACAGGTTGCCTTCCATCATTTCTTCCTCGACCTTGGTACGCAAGACACCCCATGACTTTCTCCGGAGCCGCCAGAGACCAACATCCACTTCGTCAACGCTAGCATCAAAGCTAGTGGCACGGTCAGTGAATCGCCGCTCTGCATCCAGAACAGTCTCGACAAAGAGATTCCAAATGCGATCCCATATCTGCTTCTCCGCGGGCTTGTCTCCATTTTCCGGTGCACCAGAGCCACCTCGTCCAGAGCCAAGCGAGTTGAATTCCAGGCTAACCGAGTCTGAGAGACGAGAACGTACCCATCGCTCCACCCTTGTAGCGAGTCGCCGCATCTCGTCACGTCGCAATTGTCCACTGACCTCTGCAAGATCTTTCTGGTATAACTTCAGCTCCTGCTTATAATTACTCCATGGTGTACCTTCCACCACGGATGCGCGAGCTTCCTTTTCGAATCTTTCAAGAGCAGCTTTGGTTTCCTGCTTGACAATCTCTGCGAAATCATAGCTAGCACCCCTCTTTTGACCGGCTTTGACTGCGCTAGATACAGCCTCGCTGAAGTCTTTGACGCCTGATTTGTGAGCTGCACTTAGTTGGCCTTGGAAAAGAGCTTTCAATCTTGTGTCAAGTTTTCCCTCCAGCTCGGCCCGTTTCCGTTGGTAAACACCCTTGTGGTAGCGACTGGCTTCTGTTTCAAAGTTCTTGACAGCCTTAATTCTCGCGCCTCGCATAGCTGGTCCCAATCCGCCGATAATAAGCGGCGCACCGGCACGAACCCCCGCGGCTTGCTTGTCCTCGAAGGGAACAATGGCTTCATCAAATGCTACGATGACTTCTCTCGAAATCTCATCGCATCGGAATTGAGCCAATAGCTCTTGCTGTGTAGGCAAATCCAAGTCTTTATTGTTGACGATCTGATCCCAAATGCCCTCCGCGTAGTGTGCAAAACCGTCCGCAGGAATTCTTCGGTGGTACTCTGGCAGGAATATACCGTTCCCTACAGATGAGCCCACAAGTTGCTCTTTCCGATCCTTCCGACCTTCGCGGAACTTCGTTCCAAGCTTCTTTGTCTCGGCTATAAATTCATCGGGCTTGTATCCCTTGTGCGGCAGACCGTAAAATGCAAAGTCAAAGTAATCATGAATGGTCGAGCGCTCTAACCCTTTGGGCTTCGATAGAGACGCCCATATCCGAGATAAATCTTCAAGGAGCGTGTTTTCCAAATTCACCAATGGCGTATTGCCCATGAAATCACGGATGACGAAGAAAAGGAGAGAGCGATGGGTCGTGCTGTAGCGATAAACGTTAGTTTAAGAACATAGCTCCTTTTCCGGAGGGGAATGTGGCCGTACTTCTTATCCTTGAGAAACAACTGCAAATTCACCTCAAACACCGTCTTCAATAGTCCCATGTTGGCACCCTGGTACAACCCGACCTGGTGCTCCCAGATGTTGACGATCAACACCTCGCTTGTCGCTAACGCAAAAAGGGCGCTTTTGCGTTCAAAGTCCTGGTCTTCACCTCGCTCGCGGCCATCCGTACCTTCAACATCCATGACCAGGATGTTGTCGGCCATACGTTCGCTGGGGTCCTCATGCTTGGTCTTGTTCTTCGACATCCAGATACCTTTCGTTGTTTGCCTTCGCTCTCTGTCCGACATCACCGAGAATTGGGTCCCGAAAAGATTGTTCAGCAGCGTAGACTTTCCGGTTGACTGCGATCCAAAGACGGAGATCAGATGGTAGTTGAAACCGGCATTCGTGACATCTTCGAGCGACAGGTATTTTGACAGATTGGCACTGTTGAGGAACGTTCGCATTAGCATTTAATGACCACCCATCCCATTGCATAGAGCATCTCCAAGTTATGCGACAGAGCAGCACTCACTTGAACTCCTTATCCTCGTCAATGACCTGCACGCCATGCTCGTAAGCCTTGGGGTCGTGCGCGGCATTTCCCACAGACGCAAAGTGGCCGTTGGTGCCAATGAGGCTGGGAGCGGTCTGGCTCCTGCTCTCCGCGCGTGGGCGTTGGTCCGCCATTGTTCGCTACCGCAAAATAAGATGGTCGTCTAGAGATAGGGCGAGCGAGCGAAAGTCAGGGCGGGGAATGCGTCGATATGCGTACTGGCGGACGGGCACAGAGTATAGATCAAGGGCGGAGAAAGCAATCGTGGCGAGATGGTGACGTTCCGGGACAATGGGTCACATGCAAGTAGGGGGAGCACTTGACGCAGAGCACGCGGGATTCAATGCAGGGGAAGAAATCAATCAGGAGCGCTGGCAAGTACAGATCATGATGCAGGAACGTGTGCGAACAGCTCAGGATGTCTCCTCGGGGGGTAGCTTCAGCTTCGGACGTAGAATCGTTGAGAGCCTGATGGAGCAGGCATCTCTGTGGGCAACCGGGTCTCCACTTTTACTAAGGCCTGCGAAGCCCCAACATTTGCTCTACTTTATTATTTATTTATTTATCATTCCCCCTTGTATCATTAAACCTGAAGGTTATATACAATTCATGAACAATTACTATAGTTCTTTAACTGTCAGTTTACTGCTCCCCGCACCCAGATCCACCGGTGTTGCCATGGATGCGGAGCGGTACCAACTCGATAGATCACCAGAATATCTTGCTCACTCTTCTATCCGATCAAAAACCAAAAGACATGTCTGGTCCTTAGGTCTGGATGATATCATCTGGTCATGAATCGACATGTCCCCTTTCATTTCGGGGGCTACCGTTGTCCTGTACTGCCCGTAGATCCGGCGCAATAATATCTTCATTTCCACCATTGCCAAACTGCGACATGATCAACATCTTGTATAAAAGAATGGCAGGCGCTAACTTACTGCTTCCCAATACACCCTCTCCCGCCAGCTGAGAAAGCGAACAGCAACCTGTTGCGATCTACGTCCCCTTCTTTCTGTAACCATCGCTCAGGTTCAAACGATTCGGCATTGGGGAAAACAACCGGGTTCAGTAAATGGAGCGAATATGCCTGGCAGCTCACGATAGAGCCAGCCGCACATTTATAGCCACTGATAACCCTGCCATTCTCAGGGACGTATCTGGGTAAACTCATGGGGATAGGCGCAAACAGACGTAGACCCTCTTTGATAACGGCATCGAGATATGGCAAGTCGTTTATTTTAGCATTCGGATGCTGCAAGATCTCCTGGCAAAGGGTTTCCTGTATTTTTTGAGACCGTGGCAATGATAGTTTGTGCATCAAAAAGCAGAGACCATCGCCAGTAGTGTCGATTCCAGCCGCCATATGATCCATACATTCGGCGGCCATTTCGAGAGTGGAAAGACTTGCGGATTTGCTTTGCAGTTTGTGTATGAGAGACACTTCGTGTGGGTTCTCTTGGTGGCTTTGTTTAAGAACATAGTCCTTCGACAGAGTAGCCGACTTGGAGCTGAAGAGAGGCAAGATTCTGTTCATTATTGGCCAGTAATGTTCGACATATCGCTCTGGCAGGACGGGCTTTAGTATAGACAAGTTTTTCAGGTAAACATCACTAGTACTCACGTTTTAGGCTGTCATGATACGACAACTCCTGCACTAGCTTGAAGTCTTCCGGTTTATTCAGAGTATCTGTCCCTCCAGGGTGGAAAAGAAAATGAGATGCACAATCGATGGCATAGCAATGGAGAGTAACCTATCAGATCCGTACTCAGCCTCATTAACACATGTATGCGTTCAAGGCATATACAGGTTACATACGTAGACGTCCAGATAGCCACCGCGAGACGTCTCGCATTTCTCCATGACGGATGACGTACTATGCTCAAAACCATCGAGCAACGGTGCACGAAGAATGTTTGTCATCGAATATCTGTCCGCAATTATCCTCTTCCTTACAGCATGCTATTTCAAAGTCAGTCAGCGGTGCCCAAAAACAATATAGAGTCCATTGAATGACTGACATCGGCCTTGCCTGGTGTCGTGAACAACGTGCGATGACCATACTGCGTGAACAAATCATAAAACTCGGTTTTATCATAGCCACTACCTCCACTTTGATAGATCTCCTTCATGCCTTCTATATTGGAAAATGAGACTTCGTTGGGGGCAATGCGGACCACCGGCCCGTATTTCTGATGCAGTGCATGAATCCATAAGCGTCGGTTCTTCGAGAATTCATGATATTTCAAGACAAGGCTTGTGATATTCGTATACCATGGTCCTGGTAGCTTGGCTTGCCATCCATAGAAAGATCTGGCCAGCAGATACACTACCCAGATGGATATTGATAGGCCAGTAATCAGGAACATGTTGTGTTATAGTAAAGACATCGATGGGAGGACTCGAGGCAACGCGAACACATATACATTCATGTATCTCCAGCACTCTCGATATAGCAAGTCCAGGCGATTCGAGTAAAAGCAACACCTGTTATAGATAGATAAGTACGTGTGCGTTAAAGCAAGCAACTAAGAGTGACTGCATGGCTAGCATTACTCTTTACAGTAATGCCGCTATTCCCATCCAGGAAAGTCGTGGAGACGTCCAATCCAGCCAATCAGCAGCGACTTCTTATCAGTGTCTTGAAACCCTAAGCGTTAGTTATATCATGATGATTCTGTCCAGGTACCAGGTAGCTTACTAGTAAAGCCTTAGTTGGCCTCATCTGACTAGAATAGTCACTGCAAATGGATCTCAAATAGGGAGTAGATATATGTATTAATGAAATGAGAGGAGGAAGTATTCCGACAAAAAAAACAACGACCGACCGCCATGGATATAGAAACAGCATCAAATAAAGTCCAAGCCACCAACGCCCTCGAGTATGGTACATTCGGCACAAGCCGAAAAAGACAAATAAATATACATAATCACTTTTTACATCATTGCCCCATTCGTCCAATCCAAATTCCACCCTTGATCCAGATCCAAGTCTAAATTGATGTTAGGCCACAAACACATGTTCTGGTTATTCGCATCAAATCCCGTGAAAGTGTTTTGGTCCATCAGGCCAGCGTTGGGCAAAGAGAATATGTTCTCCAGTTGAACCCGCGAATCGTCCAGGAGTGGAGGTGTATAATTTGTATACGAAGAAGACGACGATGATATTGCGCCATTGGATTCGCTGGGGTTGGAATGGGGTGGTGTGTAAAGTTGGAATGGACTTGGCTGACCAGAACTGGGATTCACACTATTGTTAGATGCCTGGCTAGGAGCAGCGCCATTCCAACTACCACCAGGCATACTATTGGGTGTTGGTCGATCACTTCGTCCTTTGAATTGTTTTTTACCCGGTGACACTGTGATAACCCCGAAGTAGGGAACTGTGACTTTGCACGACATAGATGGATCTATATCACCCACGTCGCCGCTGAGTCCCTCGATGATTAGCAATGATTGAGCGGCGACGGTGCCTGCAGGCTCAGCGGCGGCGTGTCGCAGCACCTCTGTGGTTTGATCAACCAGAGCCCAGTCCTGTTCGTCTTGTTCCGAGCTATGATTCGGCGCGTCTTCGGAGTACCCCAAGATGTTGATAATTAGAAGCATTGCCATCGAAAAGGCCTGGAAGTCGATCATTCGGCATATGAATGGGTTCATCAGGTCGCAGGAGCGCAGTTTATTGTAAGCAAGAAGCGCGTTTCGCGCCGATTCCAGTGCAGTTTCTTGGCTGTATCGGTATCGACGGTCGCTATGCGACTTCAACATGAAGGGCAAATGCAAAGTGGCTCGCATGAAGTGGTACATGAATGGCAGCACTAGGCGTTCCATCACTTCAAATGTGGAGAGTCTTGTATCTGGGATTTGCGGTTTCCAAAAATGCTCCGGCATAGCTAGTGCTTGGGCTTCCAACTCTTGGTCCAATCTCAGCGTTTCGGCGATTGACATATTGGTCGGCTCATCCTGGTTTCGATCAATCATTGGGCCTAGAACAAGACAAAGACGGAGACAGTAAGTGTCCATGTGGCTGGTCTCCATTTTCAATCGCCGTTCCACTTGTGGGCGGAAAAACTTGTCTGGAATTCCAGAAGGTAGACCCAAAATGAGGCATAAAAATCTATCATTCAATCCAAGAACCGTCCAAAGCTTGAGACGTCGATTGTATAGTTTGTCGTTTGGGTGCGGTTCCCTTGCCGTTGAAATGTGCAAGCCAGCCAATTGTCCCAAACCAATAGCTCGTTTATTCAAGAGCCATGCCTTGCGTGGCCGGCCTAGATTCCCATACCATTTTGACAAAAGGGCCATAGCCTCAAGACCTGGAAGGGTGCTAGATAGGTCCTCGTCATTAATAACGCAATGATCAATCGCAGCAATACAGCGGTCTGTGTATTCCTGCACATCGAAGGGCATTTCCAAAGAAGCGTAATTAAAATCAGCCGGAAGCTGCTCAATACTCATCAAGTGACAAATTAAAAACTTGGCCACCTCTCCCGGAGACTCTGGTATTTGAAAGATATCATCGTTGCCCACAAGGCTTGATTTGCAATTGTCGCGAAGCTCGGGGAAAAAGTAAACCCAAGCAGACCACCAATATGATACAAGATTTCGAATTCGGATCAGATCGCCTCGCGGTGGGATTAATTTTGCAAGTTCATTCCGGGCGGCTATTGCTTTGGGCGAAATATCCTTGGTAGCGGCAGCATCGTGGCTGCGTGTAGTGGTTCCTTCGGTGCGAGAAACAACGTTGTTGTTGAAAAGCTGCAATACGGGAGCATTTTCAATCTGACCGCTTTCTGTAATCGGTGCATCGAGTGACTTGCTGGTGTGAATCGCGACAACTCTTGTATTTTCCTTGAAGCCTAGAGAATCGGCATCAGATGGCTGGTAAGACGGCAGAGGCACCTGAGACGGCTTAGTCGAATGTATTGGACGTTCTTCATGGTGATGCGGTTGAACGGGCGATGGAGAAACCGAGGGGCTGGTCTGGTCCACACGTTGCAATAGGTCCCTGACTACATTCTCTAGCTGGGTAACTCGCTCGCGTAGGCTGTATGACTGTTCTCCGGAAAGAACCCCCTTAGCCTTGGGATCCAGGGTCCCATACTCCTGGTCGATGCAAGTAAAGCCCCGGGTGTGACATTCATTGCATATATCAGGACGATCTGTGTCGTATGTGCAGCGTATCTTTCGTCGACGGCCTGTAAGGTCAGTTTAAGCTTAAAAAGACTGACAGGGGCACGAATATGCCGAATACGAGATTATGTCTGAAACCTCATTCTTTCGACATACATAAACAATCAAAAAGGGATTATTGCATTGGATGCTCACATTCGGTACAGCTCTTGGTGCCTTTTCGCATCTTCTTCCGAGGAGGGCCATTCATATCTAGCGAACGGGCGGAAGACATTTTGATCCGAAAGGCGTTAACTTAACAACAGCAGACGACCAGACCAGCATCAATTTTTAGCTCGTGTTGCAGCTTCCGAGAGAGCCGGGGTCGGGTAGCTTGACAGTAACCAGTGCAGCTCGCAGCAACAAGGGTTAACAGATGATAGATCAGATAAGCGTCTCCTCTGGTAGACTGATCAAGATAAAAAAGAGCAAAGGAAAACAAAATAGACAGTGTCGAGTTTACATCCCCCGAGCTTAGAGCTTAAAGTTTAGAGCAGCTGGCTAGTTACAGCCAGGCAGCAAGATTGCCCGTCGAAAGCAATGGAAATCAAATAATATCTCGCGCGATAAGGCGACTAAAGCAGCTCCCTGATCTGAAGCCCGTGCCTGAGAGCTTGTAAGGTAGTCGACCCTGAGTGGATATGGCGTATGGCGTATAGCAACGCTGAGTGGTCAGGCACCGGATACCGTATTGGGCAGTCAATGCAGGATCACGGACGAAAAGAGGTGGATGATTCTCGGACGTGAGAGTGCAGAAAAAGATATATAAGGCAGAGAGACCCCAAAGACAGATGTCCTGTTGTTGTGCTTGGAAGACAAGCAGAGTGGCGGATGGAGAAGGCGCCGGACGAAGACGGACGAAGGAGCGCCAGAACGGGTTAGCCTCCTATTAGGGCTGTGGATCGCCATCGACGCCATGGCGGTTTCTTGTTCGGGCTAGGCCGAACGTCGCCAAGACTCTCAGACTATCCCCATTCGGGAATGATCTTTTAGGGCTACTACGTAGTACGTATAGATAGGAGAAGAATCTTGAGATTTGATCAGGCTATGTGCATACTTTTGTGTCTGTTGAGAACTGATGTACTCTTGTGTCTCTGGTATAGGCAGAGAGTATGAAGACAGCTATCTCCATTGCTTAGGCTAGCATAGCAGGTTGCAATCTGAATGTGAAAAATAAAATCATCTATATAACGAAATGCCACGTCTTTGACAGAAAGAATCTGGCAAGCAAGAGTTTTCAGGCCCTCCCTTGGCTCCGTATGATATGTGCGGTATCAAATCGTAGAATTACTGGTGTGCAATTTAATAAGTAAAATGCATGTATTAGTTAAAATATCTGTATAAGAGTTGAGTAGCTAGCTGCCTAACGCCGAAAACAACCAACAACCAAACCGAATCAATGCCAGTATGCAAAATTCAACACCTTCTTCCATGCAGTGGATGCTATTTATCCATTCCTCTGGTTGAGACTACATAGTATCTTGTATCATACAGCTCCCATGCCCGGGTCAATCTTGCCTTTCAGGCTTGTCCATTTTGGGAACAAGGAGATTATCGCCGCCACACCTCCAAGAGCAATCGGCACTATGAAAGCCACTTTGAGGCCAGACATGTACGCCTCGAGAATACCCGGGAGTTGCGCTGCCGTGAACACGCTTCGCAACTCCGTCGCACCAGTCGCGACAACAAGTGAAGGGTTCACACCGGGGGCATATTCGGGCAATTTCTGCATGAGCCGGTTGGTGAAGGCAGACTCTGCTGCAGAAACCCAGAATGCACCGCCGATAGTTTGGAAGAATAGCGTGGCGGCAGACACGGTGGAGATGTCGGACGGATCCACGATGCTCTGGTTGACGATAATGGCGATCTGGATACCGAGCCCGGAACCGATGCCACAAAGCACTTGGTAGCCAATCCACTTGCTGGAGCCGGTGTCGATGGCAAAGGTGTATATTAGACCAGTTCCGATGGTCTCAATGACAGCGGCGAGAATCATAAGGTAGACATACTGACCGTACAGGGTAATCAGGACTCCGGAGAGCACGGTGGTCAGACTGGTTGCCAGAATGAAAGGCACATTCCGCACACCGGACTGAGAGGCCGACACGTCCTTGATGGACTGGAAGTAGATCGGCAGATAGTAAATCATGACAAACATGGGACCAACAACAAACAAGACGTATGCGCAACAGACGGCGACGGTGCGGTTTTTCAAAAGTCTGAATGGGATCAAGGCACGTTCGCCGGAGTACCACTCGATAGCAATGAAAACGGCAATCAAAAGACCGAATCCGACCAGCAAGCCTATGACTTCAGAATCGTTCCAAGCCTTACTTACACCAGCCCACTGGAGTGCCAGGATATAGCAGATAACAGCCCCTAGAATTGTAACAGTTCCCGCGGGGTCCATCTGTAAGAACTTCTCCTTGGCAGAAGCGACTGCAGGTTTAGCTGCAGGAGGGGCTTGGAAAAAGAAAGCAATGATAGCAGCGCTGACAGCTCCAATAGGGAGATTGATGTAGAAACTATTTCAAGTTAGTTCCTCTGAATTGCATAGTACGTGTCGTCAGATAATAGATACTTACCACCACCTCCAAGAAACATCACTAGTAAACACACCACCTAGCAATGGACCAACAACACTGGCAACAGAATATGTAGCTCCCAACACACCGGTCAATGCAGGGCGCTGGTGTGGTGGAGCAGAAAAGGCAATGATAATATAAACGCCACTAGCAATGCCAGCAGCGCCCAGTCCGGCAATTGCGCGGCCAACAATGAGAGCAGTGCTATTCGGAGCAACACCGCATATCAAAGAGCCAATTTCAAAGATGAAGATTGACAACAAGAACGTCCACTTCAGTGGGAAGTACTTGTATGCTTTGCCCGCGGTGGACTGGAAGGAGGCCAGCGTCAGAAAGAAGGCAGATCCGTACCAGGCTACTTGGTCAAGAGATTTGAATTCATCTGTGATTTTGGGAATTGCTGTTGCGATGATTGTCATGTCAAGAGCCATAAGGAACATGGACAGGATGAGGGCGACCACGATGAAAACGAGATTAGCTGCTGTGGGATATTGGTTTTCTTCGGCTTCGACGGGGGCGTCTTTCTCATTCTTCTCTTCTTTTTCGGAATCATTTGACAATCTTGTGTCGCTGGTGATCTGCCGTTCATCGACGGCTGCACCCGTCTCGTCCTTCACGGGGAGAGACATGGAGTCGTTGTCGCGGAATGTTTGACTCGATAGCGACGAAGCCCGCGTGGCCTCTTGATGGGATGCCATGTCTTTACAAATTATGTTTGTAATTGTCTTTGACTTTGGCTAAGGTTCAAGGTTGTCTTGTTGAAAATGAGATGCTTCGGAAACAAATTCCTTCATTCAGGGAAGACACCCATCTCTATATACCTTTAGCAATATCCACTTTTGGAAAATACTATCAAACCCCGAGCAAAGAAATCGGTCGAAAATTGAATACGATATGGATCAGTTGCCTATACGATTATAAATCTTATGCAAAGGGTTATTCGCCCATGGGTTCTGATGATGAAATTTTCAGCCTCCAGGGCTGGGTTCATGAGCACCTAGGCCGAAAGCAGCAAAACGTAGCTCGTATAATAAAACTACTGTACGTGCATATACACGATACGTCAATTTCTCCGACAAACCTTAAGTGAATCTGGAACGAGCAAACACGAGAAGCTTGAGGAGTGCCCCGAAACAATTGGTCGTGCCATGGACGACGTCCCTTCGATTTTGATAACACTAGCCGGATGCAGTTAGCAAAGGCCTATTGGCCGGGCGAAACCACAACGGGCTTAGGGTTATTTGTCAGCGGACGGACGATTTCGCCCGTTTTTTTGTCCGTTCGTCGTTTTAACATATGATTTTATCAGAGGGATTAGTAAAAGTGACAGTTGAAGATTCAATATTTAGCTTTACTTCGCTCTGTAATTACGACTTAAGGCCGAGTCTGAGTTATCGTCGGTGGTAACTAGCTAGTTAACTATAAACGCCGATGACCTGGGGTGTCTACCTACCTAGGTACCCACGAGATATATATCTTAGGGCTGGGTTGAAAACAAACCTGCATTTATATCCACACTTATTGTTTTCCACAAGAAATGGATTTTGTACCAATCGAGACGATGACTATTTGCTCTAATTCATGATATCTCTAGATAAAAATCGCCATCAACGTGACAAACATACGGAAGTATCGCGTACAAGAGACAGGTAAATCATACTTTCTAACGAGGACAAATCGACCGGACAGCGAGGCATAGTGGAAAACAAAATAACCTCTAGAATAGAATGGAATGTAATAAAACTCTATCCAGCCTGTTTGCGTTTTGAAAAAGAAAGGTTAAGAAAAGAAATCGAGTAAGGTACCCAAAAGAGTGTATTGTTTATTGCTGTTTCTCCCTGTGTGTCAAAAAGAGTGGGAACAGTTGGGTTGTAGAGTATAGAACTAAATAGTAAACAGAAGTCTTCATAAATGGGTATGATATGGGCATGGCACGTTCTTGTTCGCTTGTGCTTGCAAAATCAAGGAAATAATGTACGTGCTCAATTCATCACAGGAGCGGGGATCTGTTTAATAAATGGAATAGAAAAAATAAAAAAAGGGGTCGAGGAGAGAAAGATAAAAGTAACAATCAGAGTTAGCTTTCAAATAGAAGAAATAATCCAGCAGAAATAGAAAGAGAGAGAAATGTTAGTATTGTAAGGAAATAAACAGAATCAATAAGGAAGACCGGAAGAAAAACCGCACATATAACAGATTTGACGAGCATAAACTTTTTGTCTCCCTCAAAAAAGACTCCACCAAGTTCTTCCTAAAGCCTAGCTCATGGAGAAGCCATGAGAAAAGAGAAAATGAAAAGACAGTGCGCGTACGCTACAGGACCAAGAGAGCTGATATCGAAACATTCCAAGATTCAAGAGGGATTTGGGGTATTGTTTGAATGAAAAGACAGCAAAAATCTTCACTTCAAATGTAGAACAAGGCTCGCAGCCCACCTGCAAAAGAAGAAACATTCTGTGAACAGGGGCAAAAATGGCAGACATTTTCAAAAGAAACCAGAGTCATCAATTTACCAAAGAAACAAGGGGCAATTTCTAGGACTGTCTTGATATGCCCGTCGAAACTGCAAAATAAGAACTGTGACGTGAAATCCACCAAATATGGATGTTCCCCGAAGTTAGAAAAAAAAGGGGGGATTTAATGAAAGATTAGGACTGGTAGCCGCTCTGATTGAAGTTGTTGTTGTTGCCACCGTTGTTTTGTCCACGACCGTAGCCGCTCGCGTTCGCAGGGGGCTGGAAGCCTTGTCCAGGTACGGCGCCGCCAGAAAAGTTGTTACCTTGTTGGTCCCAACCGCGGCCAGCAGGAGCAGGACCTGTAAAAACCCATGTCAGAATATATAAATGAATGGACCGCCATGTTCCCACTAGCTTACCTTGAGGACTCATTGGGGCACCTGGGACCCCATACTGGGGGAAGTAAGGGGATGCATTGAAGCCCGGACCACCTTGTTGACCTTGGAAGCCATCGAACTGACCTGTGGGCGGACGATCCTTGCCCCACTATAAACTAGCGTTAGATGTGACGTCTATGTGTTTCAACAGTAGAAACTTACACTGCACTTGAGCGGACGGCCATTGACTTGATAGCCGTTGAGCTGGCAGATGGCCATGGCTGCATTCTCATGGGTGTCCATCTTCAAAAACGCGAAACCACGGTCTGCTTGCAAACGGGTCTCAACGACATAACCGAAGTTCTGGAATAAGGGAACCAGGTCGTTTTGGGCGGTGTATGGGGTAAGGTTGCCAACGTAGCAAGTAGTCTGCCATTGAGGAGTCTGACCGACAACCATATCATAGCTCTGGACGCCGTGAGTTGGGAAATGATGGTGACCAAACGGCGTGCTTGGGGTCATGCCCATCGCCGCCATAGCCTGCTGCTGCGAAATTGAAGGTTGTCCCTTTTGGTTTGCCCAGTTGCAGCGAATTGCGCGTGAGCCCAACCATTCACGATCCATTGATTTGAGGGCTTTCTCAGCATCGTCGAAATCGCGGAATGCGACGAAACCGTATCCTCGGGAGCGACCTGTCTTCATATCCCACATAACACGAGCTTCGGAGACAGATCCAAAGGCAGAGAAAGCCTGGAGAAGAACCTCATCATTCACCTCGTTGCTCAGATCGCCGACGAAAATGTGGAAGTGGTTCGATGTGTCCTCTTTGTGGTTGGTCGTGGACTGGTAGGCCCAGTTTACGCGAATTTCCTAAGCGGCAATTAGCTTTCAATTGTTGAAAACTGCGAAGCTCACTTTCAATACTCACAGACTGATGAATACGACGGCCGTTGAGGGTCTGCATGGCTCGCTCAGCGGCACCAGGATCGTCGTATTCGACGAAGCCGTAGTTCATGCCTTTGCTTTGGAACTGTGACTCAACAATCGTTTTGAAGTTAGTAAGTTGGATGATCCCGGGGTGGCTGAGCCACAGAAGTAATCACGATAATATGATTGTCAGATGGGAGATCTGCAAAATGCTGCAGAAGGAAATGTGTTGGAGGGCAAGAAATGGGGTGAATATTGGACGGGCAACATAGGTCTGGCTAGCGCTGGGTTTTTGGAGACTCACGTTTTTGTCTGGGATAATTTTGACACTCTGCACGTGGCCGGTAGTTTCAAAAATCTGTTTGAGAATGTCTTCAGTGACTCGAGCGTCCAAGCCACCCACGTAGAGAGCTCTTTTGTTTGGTTCAGGGGCGGCTCGACGCACAAAGCCGCCCGTGCTAGTAGGCGACATCATTTGCCCTGACATTGGCGAGGTGATGGCTGTAGGAATGGGGTTGGTTTTTTGTGGGATCACCACGGGCGGCAGCGACGGAGGCATGTGAGAGCCAGTCCCCTGACCGTTACCCTGAGCGGAGTCGAATTGGGGCTGGCCTGGGGCACCAGTGGATGGCTGAGGAGGGGGTGGGAGGGTCGACGAGGTCGCAGGCGGCGCGTTTTCTGCCATGGCGAAAGAGATGCGGTCTGGCTGAGCTCGAAAGGGACTGTTTATAGACCGGATGACAGTCAGTAAAGAAAGACTTCACAAAAGGAGCGTGTGGGTCTGCAGGCACCGCAACCGACCGTTGAAAGAATCACAGGCAGGAGGTGTGGGCAAATCAGAAGCAAGAATGCAGTGAATGGCGAATGGGGGGAAGGCTGCAGCACACAATGATTGCTGCAGCAGTGGTTGAACAGCACAGAGTCTGTAAATAACAATTTACCAAGAAAAAGGGCCACAGGCTGCAAGTGTGTTCTGACTTGCACAAAAGAGCTTGGTTGTCGTGAGACTCTGGATGGAGACGAAGTGGGAAACTGGGCGCTTGAGACCGAACCGAAGCAGGAGAAACAAACAGCAAAAAGGAACAGCGAAACGAAAAGGGCAGCTGAAAAAAAGCCAGCGGCCACGGGAAGCTGGCAGAAACGACGCACAGGGGAGGCTCGAAGCAAGAAACGACAGCAGAGACAATTTGATATTAGTATAAAGCTATGGTATAAACGGAGAGATCACAAACAACAACAACAGAGTGACTGGAAGAAGTTTGGACGGGCAAGAGCCGCCTTGAGGGGGGCCCACTAGGCCACGAGCGGCTAGCGTGGTGTTCCGCGGCAGCGAGAGTCCCTTTTGGGCCGTAGCCTGGACGTCTTTTGTACGCAGTTCAACACTCGCCTGCGACAGCGACGTATCAGAGCCTGCGACTGCCTCTGGCGTGTGCGACGTCCAGACTCAAGAACATTCCATTCCTCCGCGGCTCCATATCCGCCCACGAGAACGGCGGAGCTCCTTGCATTCTTGCCGGCACAGTTTCTCCGGTGCAAGGCACAGCTGTCAGCAACCAAGTGCAGCTGCAGGCGCTGGACGTCACTTCTTTCCTCCTTCTGACACGCCTGCCATTGGAAATTTACAATGGCTGCCCCACGGTCTCTAGCAAGCCCGGATTCCCTGGCTGTCCTGACAGATGCCGTCAACCAAACGGTGTGTGTTGGCCCTCGATAGACTCGTACATGTATGCTGACTCAGGAAGCTTATTGACACCGGACGCTTCTTCAAAAGCTCAGGGTCCTTACAATCCCGGACACATATGAAGGCGTCGATTCCCGCATCATACCAAAGATTTCAGGTCGCCTTGGACACACTGTCTGAACAGATTGTGGGTTATTCATTCTTTACGAGACTGTACATGTGCATGTTGGACACTGTATTGACTTGCACCTAGTTTATCGCAAAGGCTTTTCTGGAAAGAGATTATGAAAATGCAACGGCCAGGAAAGCGGCACCGAAGCCGGAGCCAGCGCCAGTTTCTGTTCCGGCCGCTGTTCCAGCTCCTACCGTTGTCCCTGCCGCCCCTCCTGCTCCCGCGCAGCCCCCAGCGGAAGACGTTCCCATGGCAGAAGCGCCAAGTGCAACGGTGAGTGAGCAGGTCAAGGAATCCATCGAGAAAGCGGAGCAGCCAGAACCGCGTATCAAGACCGAGCCGATAACAGCGTTAGACACCTTCCAGCTGGGACAAAAAACAGAAGCTAGCACGGAGAATGCTGCAGCAATTGAATCTATGGGGACTGCGAATGTGCATGCGAAAACGGACGAAACAGCAGATAAGGGGGATCAATCACTGTCCCTCACTACAGGAGACGAAATGAATTTTGATTCAATGCTTGCTACGACCGGTGAAGCTACGAATGACTTTGATCTGAACTTCAACTTCACCAACGATGAAATCGGGAACCAAAACTTTCTTGCCGGGGCAGACTTTATCAATGCAAATCCCGCAGAAGCAAGCAACGACAATGGCGCGGCCTCGATCAGCTCCCTCCTCCCGGGTCTTGAGAGCTATGCTACGGACAACAACGCGGGAGATAACTTCAACTTTGATCTACCAAAACTAGGGGACCAGCCGTTGAGTGGACAGGGTCTTGATCAGGGCACCACCGGGCAGGACGATTTGATGGCGCTGGGCGAATCCAGCTTTGATGATCTTTTCATGGAGAAGGATAATAACCTCGAAGGCGAAGACAGCTTGCTTGGAGGAGATTTAATGGACCTGGGTGAACTGGATGATTCTTGGTTGAATTAGAAGTCTTATCGCCCTGCATGAGCTTACTGACTCGATACATAACCTGTTAATATCTAGCATACGAGTAGGCGAAATTGATATGTGTATGATGTAAGGCGTCGTTGCCACCACAGGGCAAAATCTAGATTCCATGCTTCAGTGAGTACATATGCAGTTCATTAAGGCAAACAAAGACCTTCCAGACTGAGTAGTACTTACGTAGCTTAACGCGCGGACTCTGTACACGTCAGATTTAGTGAAGCCGTTGCCGGGTTTCCGTGTATTCCGCGACACCCATTAGTGCCGCTGCTTAGGCACAGCGAGGTGGATATTATATATTACTAGTAAATAAGTAATACTGGATATAGATGAGCTTTAAATCAAAATAGATCGCGATCATCCCACAGCGGGGATTGAGTTGTGAATCAGGATCACGCGTAGTATAAGTATAGCGTGAAGCCTCATGATGTCATCGACGTCGACAAACCAAGGCTATGCCAACGGTCAAGCCACATGAGAGCCAAGGACGGCTATGTGTATAGTTCTTATTCATTACTTTTTTCTAATAATTACTATATTAATTATATTGTGTATGTATTCGTATGTTGTATGCATGTTGAGTGAGAAATTCGAGACAGCCAGGTATTGCCTAATAGGGTAACACTACAGAGCCTAGACATCGCTGAGGTATTTTTTGGTATTTTTTTCACATGTCTGAGCTGGCAACAAGTGAGGCTATGGTACCGTACCAAAAATTATTATTAGAGCACAGCCAATATACTCGCGAACTCAAAATATAACGTACAACTCTTCGGTGAAGCTGATCCCCCCGCATTCGGGTCTTTAGTCTGCTTTCTTCTGGGAGTCATTGCGTTCTTGATTCTTGAGGAGAGCACGGAATAAATACATCATCTACATCAGGACAGCAATCAATATTATTAGCACTGACTGCCCCTTAATAAATAAATTAAGCATAATATAATGCAATAATATGGAGTCTCGCAAACAGTCTAAGTAATCGTCATCGAAGGCGGAGGGGCCGGAACGAACCACTGGCTGCGGGCGTATCGACAATACGCACTTTGTCAGCGGACTGCATGCAGGAGTGCGTAAGAAACGGTAACGCAGGCGTATCGGGCGGGCGTGAGTCAGCAGCGGGCGTCCCAAAGCGGCCTAGCGGAGTGTTCTGGGCCAGTCAGCGGCTGCGGATTCTCGTCGATGACCGAAGAGATCCGCGTCATAATCAAGCCTTAAATGCTAAATCTGGCCGGGATTTTTTTGCGCGCCTGCTCTCTCTGTGTAAATCATAAGATCATATCATATCATACATACATACCTACATGCCATTCTATATCGCCTGAACGATCCGTTTGTCTGTTGCGTGCGCATCGTGATTCCCCTCTGGATACTCCCCCGACTCCTTCCCGTATATACTCAGCGCCGGCATCGCAGCTAGCTTCTATACCTATACGCACCTTCCGGTCCTGCTGACCACCCCGAACATCCGCCATTCCCTCATTCAGTTCGCTCTGGCCGGTTCTCTTTATAACTCACAGGACCTGCTGCCTGCCTAAGTGTGCTGCGTCGAAGAGCGTGCTGCGAACATCTGACCGTGCCTCCTCCTCCTCGCCCCCGCCGGAATTGGACGTTTTGTGACCTGTTTGTGCAGGGGGGTTGGCTATAGCTCTGGTCACAATCGCAACCACAAACACCCCAGGCCGTGTTTGAAGACTTGACGTTTTATCTTGCGCGCATCGAATATCAGTCCGAAGGTGTTGAGTTTGTGTCTGCATCCGTGGCTGCGATTATCGCCGCCACTATTGAATTGGCGGCCCATTATTGATCTGACACGCCTAAAGTAAGCGTAAGTGCGCATCATCTGTCACTTTTTTTCGGTGCATGTCTATCCCTTGTTTGTGCCTTTGTGTTTGTTCTTTTTTCCCTCAGCCCAGCCAAACGCCGATCGGATTCGTCACACCTGGAACACTGCAGTGATCGCCCCCATGTATGACAATAAATACACTGATGTCGTCGCAGCGCGGGCCGCTGGCGAGGACATTATTCCGAGCCTGTTTTGTTTGGCATCCCTGGAAATTTCGAGTATTTTTCACGTTGCATTTAATTTGCGTGCTTGTCCTTTTTGTTGCTCTTCCATGCAGCGTTGTTACAAAGAAGAAAAATGCCCTCCAGCTCGATGCGCTATCGCCCGATGACGACCTTTTCCAGAAACGCCCAAGATGCTAACGATGGGGAACATAAACAGGATCCAGTATATACATATCCGGATCAATTAGTCCCTCGGTCCTGGCGCAAAGCACGCGGCAGTGATTTCCGCAGCTTCTGTCTCAACTCATCCGCCGCAGATTTAGCTGAGCTCTGGGGGAAGCTGTCCGACAGACCAAAAGAAGGCGCAAAACGATTCTTTCGCCTGCGAACTTCCGCTAAATCTCGACAGCTCGAGAACACAATGTCGCTCGACGTGGCGAGGCCCGGCCGATCACGGCCCCATTCCGAGATCTTTGTAGGAGGGGACGAAGAACGAGTAGCGCAATTCATGGCTGCGCAAATGCTGGAAAACAATTCTAGTAACAACTCAATGGCCGGTGGCTCGCCTCGGCCTATGTCTCGGGACCGGTCTAATAGCGACGACTCGAATATCATGCATCTCGGTATGCCAACTTTGCGCAACGAACGAGTTGTTGCCTCGGGGAATGGTATCACCGTTAGTATTGCATTGGCTGAGCCGGTACTTTTCCTGCCGGGCTATGACCACAGCGATCCAAGCACGAAGAAGTCTACTATCTTGAGAGGCCATGTGCATATCAAGACAACAAAGGCGGTGAAGATCAAGAAAGTTTCTATATGTTTTCGCGGACAGGCGCAAACGGATTGGCCAGATGGTAGGTTTTAAAAACGGAATATATCTTGTCTAGAACAAAGACGCTAAGTTATCTACAGGTATTCCACCAAAGAAGGTGTCTTTTCACGACAAGAAAGATATTATCACATCCGGGATGATCTACTTCAACCAAGGCGAATCTTCTATTGTTCAAAATCCATACGGTGCTCATTACTACAAAGTAGCGAATCCGGCACTTCTGGCTACAAGCAAAGACCCCAAAGTCTATAATGTGACCACCACGACACGGGAGTTGTTGAAGAATGGATCGACTGCCACTATCAATAGGGAGTCAGCAAAGGAATTAAAACGCCTGTCTTTACAGTCGAATCAGTCACGCAGCTTCAGCAAAAACGAGGCGCCGCCTCCTAGCACACAGCCACAGGCAGTGCGCAATTATCGACTTTTTCCTCCTGGTGATTACCTTTATTCATTCGAGTTCCCTATTGACGGATCAATGCCGGAAACCATCAAGAGCGAGCTCGGCTTTGTGCGATATGATCTAGAAGCTATTGTGGAACGATCAGGCGCATTTCGTCCCAACTTGCTAGGATCGTCGGAAATAGAAGTTATACGTACCCCTGCTGAGGGTTCTCTCGAGCAAGTTGAGCCCATCGCCATTTCGCGCAACTGGGAGGATCAGCTGCATTACGATATTGTTATTTCCGGCAAATCTTTCCCGATGGGGTCTCAAGTCCCGATTGCTTTCAAATTAACACCGCTCGCCAAGGTCGAATGTCACCGGATCAAAGTATATGTGACGGAGAACATTCAACACTGGACTCAGGACAAGTATGTCCATCGGTTGCAACCTCCAAAGAAAGTGCTGCTTTTTGAAAAGCGAGCCGATGTGCCTAGTGTAAGCACGTATCCTGGAAGCAGCATGCGGGTCACCGCCGGCGGTGGTGTGCCTTGGGATCGACGAGACGCAGCCTCTAGAGGTGAAGAACAGGTCAATCGAGGAGTAACCAGCCTGTTGGGTAATCTGTCCAATGAGGTGGGCACTGGACCTACGGAGATGGAGTTTAGTGTGCAGCTCCCGAGCTGTCATACAATGAAGGGCAAGGATGAAGGACAGAAGTTGCATTTTGATACAACTTATGAGAACATACAAATCAACCACTGGATCAAGGTTAGTTTAACTTCTATGCCTCTGAAAAACACAGGCAAAGAGCGAGTAACTGACATACAATAGATTGTAATGCGTCTGTCCAAACCCGACGAGAAAGACCCTACCAAACGCCGTCACTTTGAGATCTCAATTGACTCTCCCTTCCACATCCTGTCTTGCAAAGCTACACAAGGCAACATCTTCCTGCCGGCATACAGCGACCCATCTTCAGACCCGGCGGTTATCCAAGAAGCCTTTTCTTGTGGTTGCCCCGGTGCTCCAATGACAAAGCCGCGCAGCGCTTCAAACAGCCGCATCAACCTACCCTCTTTGATAACCGACCTCCCGAACTCCAATAATATTTCTAACGACAACATTAACATCGGTCCAAATGGCCGCGGACTACCGCGCAGCTTCACCAGCGGATCTGGGGGATTATCACGCCCCGAACAAGCACATATTGCTCACGAGCCAAGCGGGCGTGATGCACCACGACCCATGCATCTCATCCGAGCACCGTCCTTTGCGCCTCCTTCTTTCGAGGAACTGGAACCACCACCGCCATTGATCACTCCCCCACCGGAGTATGCAACTATCGTCGGTGATAATGATCGCGAGACCGTTCTGACCGACTACTTCAATCGGCTATCTTACTTCGAGGAACAGGACGATGAGCGTGGACTCGGTCGAGTCGATGTCCCGCTTACCCCTGGCGGTCGTGTACATCGAAGCATGGATGTGCCGCGCGAATGGGTTCGATTAGGTGATGCTACCGTTCAGTGAGGAAACCAAAAGTTGATATTCTCTATATGTACATACTCGTACATAAGCTTTCACGATCTTACGACACTTTGACGATCTATCCCCAGCAAGAAATATATGATCCAATCATGTTTGATAAACATCGGCTAGACTGGCGTTCGATTTTCTTTCCTATGTCCATACTTTACTTCTTGTTTTCGGTTCTGCATACATATCGGAGGTTTTATGTGGTCTATTGGGGTTAGGGGTTGCTGGGAGGGAGAAAAGTGTATTCACGCATATTCTCATATATATAAAATATATATAACCATCGTTCTAACTCGTTTCTTTCATGAAGTCCATTCGTATAGAAACTGAAGTACAGTAGCCAGACTAAACGAACTAGAATGTGACCAGTTCGAGGCGCGCTTCAAGATGCCTAGCACGGTTAGTCGTGGGATCTCCAACTACCTATCTGGGCCTAGCTCGACCCGGGCTCCGATTCATGTCCAACGGCGTGCATAGAAATAGCAACGACTCTCCCCATCCTGCTCGTAAACAATTGCATTCGTAAGCTTGTCCTTACCGTTTCTCTCTTTGTCTAGACCCTGAAGGCTCGTTTCAGCGACCGTTATCGCGCGTCTGTTCCTCTAGAACACGTTTCTGCTGTTATCACTGTTATCGGAGATCGCCTACCAAATACCGAAGCTCGCATCGCGGTGTTTGGTCTGACCAGCTTCGTGTCTGTTCGACTTCATTTCTTTGCCTCGAATTAGAATAAATCGATACGAATTCGTCAATACTATATTAGCATCAGTATCAATATCATCATGGCGATCAAGGTTGTGCCGTTACAGGAAGACGACATCCCCGGCGTCGTCGAGTGCATTCAGGAAGGCTTTGCGGATGACCCTTACTTCCAGTGGGTATTCGATGCTTCAAAGGTATGTATTTACATGTATCATATGCATATATTTTCCTACGACCTCAAGCTTTACGAAGCTAGTCGGAGAACACCGCTTCGCTGCCAGTTATCTAGAAAAGAAAAGCTAACGTTCTGAGGCCATCCCTGAGTAAACCGCGGTTGTTCCATTGTTGAACCCCGCTGTTTCTCATGTCCAAGAGACCATTGCCTTTTGCATCTGCCGACATGAATAGTTCAATAAGCAGAGAAATTCAAATTCACTGACATCCCGATGTTTATGGGGGATCAACAATGCTCTTTTCTTCGTCGCGAAAGAAGAAGCTGACGCTGAAGCTGAAGATGGGGCCATAAACCATCCTTCGCGAGTACTGGGCGTGTCCTGCTGGCTCGCTGCACAGCCTGCTTCACAGCCCGAGACGTGGTTTTCATGGTATCAGACCTGGCTGCTCTCAGTGCGCCAGCTGGTTACCAATCTGCGATACTGGGGACGCGGAGGCCTGATTACGAAACGGTACTGGATCTGGAAAGCGCAACAGGAAAAGGCCCAGCGCGAGTTATGGACTGATAAAGAACGCGGATACTACTTTTGCAATATCGTGACGGTCAGACCGGATGCGCAGGGCCGAGGTATTGGACGGAGTCTGTTTGAAGTGGTCACCGAACGTGCCGATAGAGAGGGCGTCAAGTGCTATTTGGAGAGTTCTAAGAGTGAGCCGAATGTGCAGATTTATGAGAAGTTGGGGTTTCGTATGGTGAAGACGATGGATTGTGAGGATGCTGGAGATGTTTGTCGCGTAAGTACTATCACCCTTCCTTTCTTCTTCATATCAAGTCCGTGTGCTGACATGGTTGGTAAGTTGTTTTGTATGATCCGAGAGCCAAAGACAGACAAGCTGTGATTGTAGACCTTGGACCTGTAAATTTTTATTTATCGTTGTTGATTCTGCAGTTTATCAGCTTTATGAGGTCCATTGACCAGACGACATGACGAGTTTCCTTTGTTGTATCGTGCGTATATATATATATATATGCATTGGCGAAGATTGATATTTCGGGCATTTATAATTTATACCGTTGAACGTATTTCTCCTGTTCTCCTCAGCAATATTCGAATAAGTATGGAGTACCGAGTAGTTGTCGAGGGAAAGTAGATGGGATATCCACGGGCCGGTATGGACCCACAGCCAGCTATCGATAACCTCGACGGGCGGGCTGGAACTTCCCTCTGTATACTCACGCCAACCTCAGCTGCTGCTCGTCGCACGATGATCAGCTTCAAATTCGCTCCGCACGGAGAGTGAGCAAATACCAACATCGACAATGAAGAAAACGCTTTTGCTCGTATTTATTCACGGCTTCAGGGTTCGCAAACCGATCCCATCCCATAAGACCCCCGCAATAATGCCTAACTTGATTGCTGATTGAAGCATCGCACATAATTGATACAGGGTGGAAACGACACGTTCCTCAAATTCCCAGAGCAGTTGACCGCTCTTGTTCGACATGCGCTTCCGGATATCAGCGTGCAGGCTGTGACGTACCCCAAGTTCGAGACGAGAGGGGACTTGAAAGAATGCGTGGGCAGGTTTCGCGAATGGTGTGCACGCTCCGATGATTGTTTTAACATAATTCTTTTCTATGTCGAATGAAACTCATGTTTATGTCTATATAGGCTCCAGAACAAAGTCATCGATATCGAAGTCGCAAACGGCACTCCCTCACCCACCGTCGACCCGTCTGTCCATGCAATTCTTATAGGTCATTCTATGGGCGGTATTGTCGGAGCAGAGACACTCCTCCTTCTGGCATCCGAGCAGCCGATCCCACATTTATCCGCGTCTCAGCAGAGGGGTCTTGACAATGATGGCATTCCATTCTTCATGTTTCCGCATATCCAGGGCTTGATGGCGTTTGATACGCCGTTTCTAGGTATTGCCCCCGGTGTTATGTCGCACGGCGCTCAAGAACATTATCAATCCGCATCGAGTGCATATAATAAATTAAACGAGGTGGCTGGGTTGTTTGGATATGGTGGTAAATCAACCACTACGACTACGACTACGACTACTGCTGCAGGCACTGCTAGCTCCGTGACAAAGTCATCGTCATCAATGGCTCTACCACCAGCAACAACAGATGCTGCTGCTGACGCCGCAGCGACGCCATCCTGGTCTCGATGGGGGAAAATGGCCATGTTTGCGGGCGCAGCCGGGGCAGTGGCAGCCGGCGGTGCCGCGGCGCTTTATTCCCAACGCGAACGATTGACCGAGGGCTGGCGATGGGTAGGTTCGCATCTTGAATTCGTCGGCTGTCTTGCGCGCCCAGCCGATCTGCGAAATCGCGTTGCATCGCTGGCAGATATCCAGCAAGAGCGTGGAATCAGGGCTGTAAATTTCTACACTTGTCTAGGTCAAGGGGCGCCTCCTGCTCCCCCTCCTGCTAATAATAACAACAACGCATCATCTCTATTTCTCCGCATACCGCGTGCCCGCGATCGCACGTTTTGCCATTTACCAGAAGACTTTGACGCCAATGATCATATGCTCGCTGGTGATGGCACGCCGGATCACCCAGGAATCAAATGGGTCCTGGCTTTGAATGACAAGGCCCCGGACGAGACCACGGCACATATCACTATGTTTGGACCTAAAGACAACCCAAAGTATTATATGCTGGCTCATGAAGCGGCAGATACGATAGTGAGATGGATTGATCAAGGTTGGTATGCTAGCGCTACAAGCAGTAGAACTACAGCCGCGACAGACGGCCCTGGTGATGATGATGATGATGATGCAATGGCTACCGAAGAGGTAGAAAAAGGCGGAGAAGGCAAGGACGATTTTATCGTTTTATAGAGCTGGTAACATTGGAGAGTGTATATAAAGGTGTTGTCAAGCTGGTGGTACGCTGTATGAAGTTATAAAAGCAATTCAAGTGTCAAGGCCTTCCAATTCAAGGAAACCGGTAGTGATAAAGATTTGCAAATATATTATTAAACTATCCATACACACATGAAACAATGAGCACCAAGTAGTCCTATATGCTTTTAAACGGTCAATATTAAAGTGCGAAATATGAAGAAAGCGAACGAAATAAACAAGAAATGAAACGTCATCTGCCCGGGTGAAATGCGAGCAATGTGTTGCTGATATGTACATGAAAAAACGCCCCTTCTGAAAGAAATTCGAATCGCATACGTGGAGGTGGGGGAGTAGATGTAGATTAGAATCCGGAATGGTTGCCGCCAAATGTGGAAGATCGGTAGTGCGTGCTAGGTGCATACTCAGATCCGATTCCCATGTCAGGGTACATTGTGAGTCGTCGGTCCTCTTCGTAAATGTCCTTGACTTCCCAGTTGTTGCGCTTGACGCCCACCGAGAACTCCAGGTCTTCAGTCGTGATTGAGTCCCAGTACTAGATTTCGTGACCTGTTAATTAACATCATGATAAGGGGAAGATTATAGAATTACCTTATAGATCATCATGACGGCAAATAGATTGCAAAGCGTGGCAATAAACAATCCATCCAAATAATGCTCCGTGCCATTGCACACTGGCTGACTGAAGGCATAGAGCACAACTTGCCCGGCAGTGAAAAAGAACACACCCAAAGCAATGTGCCCCAAAGGCCAGCGGTCCTCCAGAGTATTATAGACGAGCATCAGTTGCATGACGACGTAGATGAAAAGGAATATGGCGTTCAAGATATAAACGACAACAAATACTCCAATCGGATTGGCGGGATCCAAACCACCCCATTCTTTGAAGGTGAATAAGGAGACGACAAAAGATATCACAAACATGCCGGCCGAACTAGCTCTTAGAAGCCACACCGAAAGGCCCGTTCCATCTTCATACAATTGAAACCCAACAAAGCCATTGACCAGCAGGCATGTACAGACGGCCGAAACGAGGCCGTCCTGCGCAGCGACAAAATATGGCCAAGGGCCACTGTGGGGAGGAACGACGCCGGCGTCGACGACAAGGGAGCAGACAGTAAGGATCATAAAAAGATAAAAGAAGGTGAGAATTTCTTTACGGCCTGTTTCTCTTGTATCAGCATGACTTGTGGTCTGAAGAGATCTAAGGAAAAAAGTACGCAGAGATATACTCACCAACCGCTGTAAACTTGGACCGCACATGCAAGATCATGATTACTATAACGACCAAGGCTCCGATGTGCGCAAAGTCGGACGCACCCTGGAAGATGATAGTGTTGCCGACATCGATGTTCCGCGCATAGCAATTCGGGAGGATTCCTGGCGAACTTGTGATATCTGAAGGAGGCCCGATGAGAGAGCATACCGGCACGGGCGCCGTCTCACAGAAACTGTCTAAATTCGTGATCCCCACCATGTTGGCTGAAATTTTCGAAGAGCGTTATACTGAAGAAGTTCGTTCCGGTTGATGAAGTCGACGACGGGGAGGTGGACCCTCCAGGGTCAGAGATGGTGAAGCGCCCCGAGAGCTGCAAGCGAGAGTGGGATTATGGTAGCGAACGAAAGATTTGCATATATAGCAAACCGAGGTGAAGTAACGAAGACGTCTTCTGGACAGACTGGTAGGCCTGGCGTGAGGCTGTAAGTGGTTTGTTGCTGTGCCAGATGGCGCTTAGTCTAGTTTCTCCCGATGTCTCACCCTAGAAAAACACGTGACTTTATTGAGTTGCAGTTTTACCATATTGGGACAAGCGCCAGGTCCACATGGGCTGCCCCACAGGGCTCTTCATTGTATACAATTTCTAGCCAATCAGAGTGTGCATCCCCATCTGATACTATATTATTGCTAAATCAAAATACTAGTCTTGATCTTGGTCTATCTTGCAGCAAAAAGGGACGCTAGCGCACTGCCCTGGAAGAACGCCTTATCTTTCTTCCATCCATTCACCATAAAGTCCCTTCCAACCGTCAAGCCAGCCACAATCACCTCCGGAGGAGCCACCCTCGGTCCCTTCCGGGGCCGCCTGTTGTCCCAGCTGATTAGATGGACGCCCACGTAAATGGCAGTTCGAAAGGCCATCTCGTCACTCAATGCGCCGTAGCCGTCAATGACTCCTTCCATGGTGGATATGGCGGTGCCGAGATTGTTGTAAAGCTTTCGTTCGTATAGGTCGCCCACGATTTGGCCGAGATCAGAGGATCGGTGACCAAACTGAGCGAACTCCCAGTCGATAATGAAAAGTTCGTTGGTCTTGTCTGCTAGTGGCGGTTCTTGCCATCCAGCACTAGGAAGTAGAATGCTGGCGTTGACGACATTTGTCAGTAGGAAACCTAAACCGAAACAACGGCATAAGCGTCATGACTTACTTTCCTGACCAGAAATCGCCATGTAGGAGACCATAACCGTCACCGTCCTCTGTCGATGGCCTCTCAAACTCTTTTGCTATGGCATCCCGAATGGTGTCTAGGGTCTTCTCGTGGCCCTCCAAAAGCCCCGGGTAGTTTTCGAGTACCTTGAAAGCACTATCGTAAGTGAAGAGATACTTAGTCTTCCGGATAGGGTCGTTCTGCCACATCTGGGCCCGGAGAGCAGCTTGATCTGGAGCCGAAGCCCAAGTATGAAAGGATCGTAGCCATATCCCTATGTTACGGCCGATTGCGGCCGTACTGAGCGAGGTAAGAAGTCTCTGAGCATCGGCAGAGAACAACATAGCCCTGAACCCATCGGCATTGGAGAAATCCTCTAGAACTTGGATGTTAGTCTCTCGGTCGTATAGGTAGAGACGCGGTGCCTTGACAGTGGCTGTGGTGCTAGATGGCGAAAAACTAGCCAGCGAGTTGAGCAAAAGCTCCTCGAATATCTTGGACACGCAGTCAGAAGAATGCTTTATTATGATGCTCTCAGCTATGACGCCATTTTGGGCACGGATGGGCTCAGCCAGGATACCACGGTAAACAACGTTACCGGGCCTGCTGCTTAGGGGCGGCGATAGCGAAGAGCAAGCATATGGAGTTCGGGACAGCTGCTGCAAGAGCTTCGTGCGAATGGCGTCGTCCCCTGCTGACTGGAGTGTCGCCATGATACCAAGAACTGGACCTATAAAGAGGGAAGGCTGTGGTGTGGGTTGACACAAGGTCTAGGATTATGGAACATATTAGTTCTAGAAAGTAACCCGACGTCTCTTCAGCCCTCAGGGCTAGTGGTATTTTACCAGGTATCGGGATGAAATTAATAAGCTAAACCCGTCACTTTATTGTACAATGCGCGTCTGCTTAATAGAGGGCTACACTTTCAAAGGCACATTAAAGACAATCTTGAAGAAACTCACTGTAGTTGATATATAGGCCCATTTTGCATGTGATGTGCAACGTTGGGACATGGTTTCGTGGCATCAAGGACTAGGCGCCTTTTGCTTTGTTGCGGTGGCTTGAAATCAAAATATGTGGGAATAGGTCATATGAACAATTGTGCGGATGTGGATTTTGGTTTGCCTTGAGCAGGTCAATCAATAATGTATATGAGAGCTGCATTACTGAGCAAATTTCTTAGGGGAACAATCTTTGGCAGTTTATAGTCCGTGGATACCTTTTGAAATATGCCTGTAGATCTATCGCTAAAGTATATTTGATCGTATTCCCACCGTGCTCTAGTATTGAAATACCATTTCAAATATACAAAGTACGTAACTTGGTATATTATTAAAGATGCTGTACTACTTACACGGGAAAAGTACCGTAGGTTTTTTGTTGGACAACCAAGACCTTGATACAGCATAGCCCTCTACTAGGATGGTTTGCTCCTAGATTTCCCCAAAATGATTTATAAACTCGTGGCCGGAATTACTAGAGCCAATTAATGAAGCCAGGTTTGCCGGCCTACTTGGTTATTCTTTCTCATTCTTGACTGTCTCTCGGGGTTACGGTTTAATTCAGCCCAAAATTTTCAATAACTGCGTATTCAGGTCTAAAGATAGTATCTATAGTATGACATAATGTGCTCTCAAGGTGAAATGGAAGAATAACTGGGGAACTTTTATTTTTCTTAGGGAAGGGAAACAGGTGAAGGAGAATGACCGAATCACAAATTATGTAGCACTTGGGTATCAACTCCTCTTAAACCTAAATTCCCAAATATCTGTCGAAAAAGGAAACAATAATGCACTGCTATAGAGGACATGAACAGCACAATAGAAGGTTTTCGGCGGAGAGGGTCAACGACGACAGAGGCGGCAGACTCCTATTTCGATAACTACCCTTTCGTGAGGGCCATCGTGACATTGGCCAGCCCTGTCTCCTTCAAGGTCGGTTTTGTGAAAATGTTGACTAGGATCGCCGCATCCTGTATAGACGTATATATTTTTGAACCAGTTGCACATCTCGCCCCCTAGTCGTTCGTAATTTGCATAACTATGTTCGAATGAGCAACAGACAAGTCAAAAAGATAATATGGGTTCTGCGGTCTTGATAAGACAGCAATGACTGCGTCGCGTCCATACCTTGGATCCCCAAGACAACAGAGAATTGTTAATAGTCGACAATTGATAGAGATGTATTTACAATACAATGGGCGAACACGCAATGGTTGCAATTATAGGGACGATGAAAGTGTCACGTTATTTAATGAAGAGTTGTTGACAAGACAAAGTATGCAGCAGCATCCTGAATGATGGTTGTTTGATGAGTTGCTTTTCCACTCAATATGCACAGGGGCTCATATCTGGCAATTAACTTATATATATAAGCCACAGGAACCTTTTCTTTAGAATGCTACAATGTCGTCGGTCAGTAGCGTCGAACAATATAAGTCAAGGCCTCTAAAACACACTAAAATATTGCTATTTACCAGAATTGGTAATTAGTCCGTGCAATTGAAGAGGAACAACATGAGAAAGAAAATGAAAAAAACGATACACTCTCAAAATTACAAACCAAAAAATGGAGTACACACCGCACAAAGCAATTCCGCAGGCCCGGCCATTTTCGATCTGCAGTCATCTCCTCTTCCTGCCATTTCCAGCAAAAGACTCCTACTTGACGGGAATAAGTGAAAATGGAAAGGAATTTCCAGAAATAACAAAATGGAGAGAAGCGGGAAACCGGTGTTACAGTACAGGGAACATCCATGTACGATAGGATTTGATCTACGACGTCGGCAGCCGGTTGTGTTCTCCGTACCCATGCTTTGGTACATACGAGACATATCTCCTGCGGCTTAACACAGCTATGTAAGAGTATTGAAGATCGTCAAGGATCCCTGGCTACAAACGGAGTTGGCACTTTCTTCATCAGCGTCGCCAGGATGTGCACACACGTGTGGCGCTAACAGGGGTGGAAAAGCAAGAAAATACTACGTTTCTTTGCTAAAGAATTGACACCGGCCCGAGATTGGCTTTTTATTTTAAATGAGGTTAACTAACATGATTCGTCCATAATCTTCTCATTCTAGACTTCGAAAAATGGTCTGATAGGCCACGCCGGCTTGGCCGTTGAAGCCAACAAGCTGGAAAGTCGGCCGTGCTCGAATAGCGTTCATCCTTGGCTAAATCTGCTAAACTCAAAAAAAGACAAGGAGGGAAAAAGAAGGGAGAAAAGGAATAAAAGAGAACCGAATACGGAGTAGTCGGAATATCAAGGATCGCCTTCCAGGTTCCTCGATGAGTAGCTACAACTATCATGTGATTGCAGGGGATAGAATCAGCCTCACAGATTCAGACAACAACGCACTTCGTACTACAAGGATGATCAATGCCGCCATTTACTTTTAACCCCTGATAGTTAGCTTCGTGCTGCCGAAGTTCACGGCGGGGCTAATTGGCAGGTTTTCACAGTGACGTCGCCCTGTCGATCTCAACTGTCAATACGATTCCTAAATCCCAGGGGAGGTGGATACTCAGGATATGTACGTGTCATCGATTATTAGCACGTCATAAGAAGCGATCCACTCGGTGAATCAGGGCCAGCGTCGTTCAATCATTAAAACCGTCGGCAGGGATCATCAACCTTCTCTTCATTGCGCATACGTAGGTATGTAACATGGGGGATAACGGTGGTGCATGGCAGACAATTGTTGTATAGCTACGTATGTAGCTGCAGTGCCACATAATTTGGTCGGTTGGAAGTCATTGCGTACACCGGCATTGCCATTTATACACTTGCCCGAAAATTTCCAACTCACTTAGCTATACTTCGACATGATACCTCGTATTGAGTAAGTATGTGTCGCTCTTGACGCAACATTTACTTTAGGTTGTGTGGCATGTGAAAGCTCTCGCCCACAGACCCCTCGCAGGCCGACAAGAGAATGGACGATACTACTTCATATGACTCAAAGAGTTTTATTCTGGTCATTTCCTACCGGACAATAGCTAATGGTTGTATCTGTCCAGACCTCTCATCGTCAAACAATATACAGTAAGAGCAAAACAAATATTCAGCAACGCCACAGTCATCCCGAAGAATCATGTTGGTAATCCACCTACCTAAGTTGGCTAAAATTTGTATCATCGGCATTTTTAGTGTCTGCGGTGTAAAGCTACACAATCTCGATGGCAGGCCACATTTTTGTCTTTTTCGGTGATATCCGCCCCATTTCCGGCTTGCAAAGGAAAATAACATGCATAATCAACCCTAGTGCAATCTCTGAAGGCACTAGTATTGCCGATGGGGTTTTTCAACCAAAAACCTCCACCGGAGTGATCCGTATATCCATCGATCACATCCACACTTGGCTCTATTCTGGTGTACTCCACAACAACACGAGGGGTGGCTGAAGTACTTGTCCACAATGAGAGCGCCTTGATTTTTATGCCCAGCCGTTTATGTCTCAAATCGCGAGACTGGTAATATGAATTTCAAGTTATGCAGAATGCTCACTTTGTGCCAGTTCACCTTGCGAGTCATGCTATCTTGTGAGCTCTGTGCAAGGATCATGTAACTCTCTTGTTTATCCATTTATAAGCTTACCAACGGATATTATTTATTAGATTAACCGTTGTAACGCTATTCAATGCAGAAGTGAGCTCAGGCCTCCGAACTAAAATATCGGGAGCCTAGCCCTAATTATGAACAGCCTGCTTCGCATCAATAAAAGATATGTCATGTGGCATCTTTATTGGATGGATATTTAACAACAATTATAAGTAAGATTTAGTCTTGCATGATCGACTTCGGAATGCCAAAACGTTACTAATAAGCCGGAAATGCTCAAGTACCGAATCAGGTCTGAACAAGACTTGAATGGTAACCTGATATCGAGCACATGCCCCATGCCTGCCCAGGTGGGTATCTTAACCCAATTTTCTATTCTAAGGAATGTACCTGAATAGGTACCGGATCCTACTACCCATTTATATTCACACCCAGGTAGGTAACCATAAACGGGTTAGAAAGCTCATAGGTTGATGATTAGTGAAATTCCCTTGGAAAAATTGCATACTTGTTTTGTCTAAGACCTCCCTTCTTCTACAACGTTGTTAGGCACGGAAACAACAAAGGTCTAATACGACAGAAAGAATCACATGCATACCGTAAACCTTAAACGCCGCATTTCAATTGGCCTCTCTATCCGCAAGATCACTAAGAGGAGGAGCGATGCGATGATCATGACTTCAATATTATGATCGCTACTGTTCAATACCCCCTTTTGTAATAGAGGTGGCAATCGTACATCGGAATAGAAATAGAAATGGCTAAGCCTGCCTGCCATTTGCCAAGTATGACTTCTCCACCTGCATTCCAGAGGTCTTCCTCGATCTACCAAAAAGATGATACCTGCCACGCGTACCCAGGGAATAAATCCCTATAATGACCTCCAAGACAAGTTCTTGTGCTCTTGGCACTTCGCTCTTCATCTAAAAGGTTTCCTTTGACGTCAGGATAACCGTTATCCCGGCCCGGCCCGTCGCCCCGTCCCTCCCACATCACGAGGGCTTCCACTTCCATCTTTATTTCGTCCTCACTTGAAGCTATGAATAGAAGGATTCTCTCCGCCGGAGCGTACAATTTAGAAATGCACACGGGCTATTGATCGAGCCGGGCCCGCAGCTAGTCAAGTCTGCTTTGTCTTTGGAGGCAAATAATCGTACCGGCGAATAAAAACGCAGAGAAGATTCGGAAATATTCATCCAAACATCATGGCGGAAGGAATTCAAGTTTCTTGAACTGGACCATCCTTAGCAACATGCATTGTTGACTCGAAGATTAATGCACATATTATGTCCGGGTAGGAGAAGATGTTGGTTGGAATGGGGTTGATCTTCACTGCTATCATGACACAGGCCGGAAAGAAGTTCCCACATCGTCACTGACTTCCAAAACTATAAATTCATCATAAGTTAGCAAAACATCGAATATATTTCGCAGTGAGCATTAGGCGCGGCTGGAAAATGAGTTGCTAAGATGTCCATTGTGAAAATTTCAAATGATATCTTCTCAGCTTCATCTTATTAGTGCTTATCTAGGTGACTAGGCATGAGCATCCTGTACAAACTTGGCCGGCCATTCAAATAGCATTTTTATTTCTCCGACACATATACCCACTTAGTGCCACCAACGCTCTCTATCTATCCTGATTTGATGCTAGTACCGAGCGGATTTCCGGGGCTTGACGTTTAGGGTCATAAGTTAAGCTACATACGTATGTACGGAGTATGCCGGATGCGGTGCGCAACGGCACGGCAGTTGATGAGACACAGGCTAAAACTTAATTTTGATGCGATCTTGCGTTATGGGCCGGATCAGCGCCGGTGTAAACCGCAAATGCGCAGGTAATAAGGTATGCATTGTATAGCGTCTAGGCACTACCACATGCTACCTAGAACCGAAGGATAGGTATATGTATGCGCGGTTAATCCGGCATCTACCTAGGTACGTTGGTTGCCTAATTGGGATTTTTTTTCTACATGGAAGCAAAAGTTCAAGTATATAATTTTTTCTTGGATCTTGTTTATATCGTCAGATGCCGTTGATTGTACGGAGCACGGAACTTGAAATAGCCCCGTCCAGAACACCCCCAAGTGCTCAATTAACGAAATGTAACCGGGAAGTACAAATTTTGCTTTACTTGAGCTTTTGGAGGACTGACCGCTCAATTGAAAAGCAACTTTTAAACTACGTATGCAACGAGGCTAGTCGGTATTACCTAGTAGCCTACACTGGATACACTCTCACGGCGCACTTCGGAAAATTTCCGGTTGTCTATCATGATTCATTGTATTGTGCCATGAATCGTAATTAGTGGGGCTACGAGCTGAGGTTTGACCTTTCGAATCCTTGAATGATACTAATACTTAGTATTACTAGCAGCCCTAAAGGTGACATCGTACTAATTGCCGAGTCGATTAACGATTCACCGCTAGACTGGGAACCAAAAAATGCCTAAGTAATTTAACTTATTTAAGACATTGTTGGTAGTTACATTTTGAGCATGGAACATAGCTGCCTATCTGCTTAGACCTGCAACGGACCGGCCGATGCATATGCATGTCGTATTTCCATCCGAGCCGATTTGTACTTCAAGGATATGATACATGCAGAGATTGGCCAATAACAGGCTGCACCGCGCGTAAATTCCCGTGGGTCTATGTAACTAAAGCCATAACAAAGTTCTGGACTTTGAAGGCGGCTTTGTTTTTTCTAGCATGAAACACTTCTATCTCAAGTATGCCGAGGTTTATAAACTCATATTTATATCCGAGTCTTGTGCCTATCGGCTCTAATGAGTATTGTGACCAAGTTATCTATGTAGATGGGTTCTTTTTTATATCCAGTGTGGGTTCAATTCATATGAAGATTGTAGAACTCGCCCTCGGCTTTCTAAAACCGTTGCACCGGAAATATACTAGGACTAGGAAACCTCAAACCAACTTCTCAGATGTTGTCTGCAGATTGATATGGTGGATACAGTTAAAGCCGAGGAGACTATACATCTATTGCTATTCGTATGCTCTGCCGCGTGTCCCTTGATATTTCTATCCGGTGGGAAAGCGTTGTGTTTGGGCTGAGCTGGCAGGTAAATTAGCTTTGCGACATTGTCACTTTCGATAGACAGTGACTTCAGCTCTGCTTCTTCTAACGAAATCATCCCCGTTTTGCTAGTAGATTGTCGTTGGTATCAGAGGACGAAGTGCTTTCCTAAAGCTGAGCCCATTGTATTGGTAAAATGGGTTTCTCGTATTAGCATATTAAAGAGTTAAAGAGTACTCGTGGTTTGTATAACTAAAATGCTCAAAAGAACTAAAACTCAGCGTTTCTATTGAAGGTAGAACTTAGAGGGAAAAAAAAATCAAGACCAAGAAACTGCCCTATACTCACTTATAGTTACTGATCTATCTGTTCAACCTGTGAGTGGGTTGGAAATTTCATGAGACAGGCCAGGTTCTAGGCAGGCCAATATGAGAGAAGAAGTTGTATTCACTGTGCAAGTCCATACATCACTTGTTTGATCGTGGACTTACAAAGGAGCCTTTTTTGTTGTTGTCCAAAATTCCCTCGTAAACATTCCAGCAAGGAGAGATGAAGAATCCCAAGGCCGTGCTTTGACGTCGTGATTGCCGGAATAACTCTAGTTTCCGTAGTCGTGGTGTTGTAATGTATGATATTAAAAATATTTTGAACTTCATTGGTACTCAACAAGTAGAATAAATTCCTTCCCAATTATATGCGCCGGAAATGCTATAAACTAAAAATACATCGGGTACTTCTCCTATTGACCAGGAAACATTGATGCCGATTGACGGAAGGCACCAAGAAAGTACTCCAGCTTCTGATTCCCGAATATGTACGCAAAAGCCTTTCGAAAGAAAACAAAGAGTCTCCAGCTACCTAAGACCTCTCGGGCGTGTTTCTGAAAGCTGCACCAAAGATAGCTGCCTCCTTCATATCCCTTGACCTGAATGCTTCTCTCGAGTTGATAGTGTCTGCAAGACTGGTCTTGGTCGGGTTCCATTGGACATGGCCTGGCACGTCGTTGATTTCTTCGAGCTTGTCGCCCAGCTTGAGAACGGAGAAACGGATCATTCGAGGATCGAGAGACAGCGTTCGGCGCACGGCAGCTTGCACGGGTCCAGACGCATCAAAGCGCATGATGAAGTGCCAGCCTTCAGAGTATCGAGCTTGATGCTTTGTTGTGGGTTTGGGGAGCGTGAATGTGCCCCAGTTTGTGTAGCCGCGGACTACGCCGCCAGAGCGAAGGACTTGGATACCGGCATTCTTCGCGATCCTACAATGCGAGAAGCCAATGTTAGTATGCGCGATAACTCAATGATACGTAGCGATGGGAGGTGCCGATGGTGTTGATGTCCGGCGATAGGATTTCGACGTACTCCTTGACCTCCTTAAGACTTCCAGGTCGGACCTGCGCGAAAACAAAGTCAGCATGCGATCGATGGCCACCGCATAGAAAGACGGAGAGGAGAGCCCACAATTGCAATTAATTCGTATAACATCTTGTCAAATGGGGACTTGCGCGCGGATTCGACTGATTGCGGTGATGACGGATTTTTTCCTCAGCTTCTGCGGAGACCGAATGGACGGCGCGGCCCACGGAGAAGATAGCTTATCGGCGCGCTGATTGGCCGGGGTGATTAGATACAACTTCTTCCTTAGCTTTGCACCACCAACTGTCCGACATTCTTTCTCCTACAACTCTCCGCTCTGCATTTCTCTTTTTCTGCTTCTTGCCTATTTCCCGGAAGACTACCTACCTTCGCAATGTCTGTCGCCGCAGTTACTCGCCCATTGGCATCGCGAATGCTCTCCCAGCGCCTCCCAGCGTCCCTTGCTGCTCGCCGCGCCATTCCCGCTTTCCCGCGGGGAAGCGTCAGGCAGTTCTCGAGAAGCTCACAATGTACGTCGAAAATGCCCTGCTCAATTCGTGTGTGGCTTCGCTTAAAATGTAGGACGATTTGCTAACGGGGATACCAATAACAGTCGAGGTCAAGAAATACACTGAATCCCACGAGTGGGTTGAGCTCTCAGACAACGGCATCGGTAAGTCTCCAACACTGCCAGTTCGCATTGCTTTCTTCCGCAAGAAGTTTTCGTTCATATTTTGTGTGGGAAATGGGTTACTGACTGGACAAAAACATAGCCACAATTGGAATCACCCAATACGCCGCCAAGTCCCTCGGTGACGTCGTCTACGTCGAGCTGCCTACCTCCGATCTCGAAATTGGCGCTGGAGAGCCCGTCGGAGCTGTGGAATCAGTGAAATCTGCATCCGATGTCTTGTCGCCTGTCTCAGGCAAGGTCATCGATGGTAACGCCGTCTTGAGCGACAAGCCCAAAACAATCAACGAGAGCCCTGAGGGTGAGGGATGGATCGCTAAGATTGAGGTCAACGATCCCAACGAGTTGGAAAGTCTGCTAGATGAAAAGGCCTATCTGGAGACCGTTGAGGACCACTAGATAATTGTTTTTCCCTTCTTCAGCTTTGTTTACTCGCTTGCTCCCTTGTCTACCTCGGTGGCTAGTCATGATATAGGATTTGGAAGTTGTCTCTTCGTTAATTTAGTCTATATACACAATGCAAGAAAAAATATAGAAAGCTAAACTTGGGTCTCTCCTTCTTTCATATGTTTATCTATCTTTATACCAGGTGGATTGGTTGAAGTCCGATCGAGGAAGAAAACTAAATACTCGTCTACGATGACGTCAATATGTGCACCCGGAGTGTTCTCCTACACTGGTGGAATGGATTCGCGGCAGATCGGACATTGCAATCTCAGGCTCATCCAGCTCTCTAGACATGTGCTGTGGAAAATATGCCGGCAGGGAGTGACCATATATGCACGCCGGCTAAGAATGTTACTTGCACCATCTGTCATGCCAATGCCATGTGGAGACACAATGATGGGCACCTCGATATCTTGCATGCATATGGCGCAGTCGAATATTTTCTTCTTCTTATCTTTCGGTCGCGGCAGTTTATTTACCTGGCTGCTGCCGGCAGTTGCGGCATCTCTTTCTTCTGCACGGAGATAGCCAATTGGCAAGGTCGTGCCCGATTCCAGATCATCGCCAGTCCCGGAGGCAGAGGTATCATGTATGACGGGGTGATAGTCATATGCCGGTGGTGCCCAGCCATTTGGTATGAAAAATCGAGGTCCCAAGATATCTTGGCTGGCAAGAATCCAGGCTTGAATCCAAACCCAGCCCACCATAGCCAATGCCGTAGTTGTGTCAGTACGGATGAACAGAACGTTGCCTCGTGCAGTGAAAAAGTACACAAAGGGGAATAGACGGAGGATGCTCTCCCCAATGACGAATTCCCATGTTAATGCTTTGCGGCAGTTGCGCATGATATTGCGGTAAATTTGTGGAGTCCAAAAGGACAGGTAAATGAAGCCGGCAATCTTAGCATATACCGCACCCACTTTGCTTGGAAAAAGAAAGGACCAAAGAGAGACGATTCCCACAGAGCCTAGAACAAAGTAAAACCGTGCATACATCGTCCCCACATCTGCTCCTACTTCTGCTTGTGAGGGCATCGTGTTCGGAGTGGGAGCCGGGGTAGCTGTGGGAGCGGGTGAACCCTCGTCGGCTACGGGTTGATCGGGAGGCAAGACAATAGGAGTAGCACCGGAACTAACAGCTGCGGGTGCTGTGACTGGAGGAGGAAGAGTATCCTGGTTGTTGGTCTCGCTTTGACGGTCTTGATTGCGCCTTTCAGGTACCTGCACCGCCCAAACTTCCATCATGAATCTCATGCCTAAGTAACAAACTGAAAGGAACACGAGGAAAGAAATAGCCGAGATTTCAACAAATGAGGTATCAGCGAATAAAGTCAACAACGTCAAGGTCATGACTATTGCATCACCTAAAGCCATGAGTGCGATGGTATAGAAACTGATACGGCTCCGGGTAGACGGAGTTGAAGCTTCTTTTATCTGTCGCAACAGCAGATATAGCTGTCCTATCATTACTGCGCCTAGAGCGTATATGGTACGGGATGCAAATTTCCTATACTCTTCCTGCTTTGGGCCGATAACGTACAGGCCCTCAGAAGGCGGGAAATCTGGCGCACCTTTCGATTCGAGAAGTATTCCACAGTCCGGCGAAAACATGACGACAGACATTTCCATCATCGGAGGAGGGGGGATTGGTGCACCCAAAGGAAATCGAAGTTCTGTTTCGATTTGGTCTAATATCGTTTGATCCGGAGCGTTTCCGCCGATATCTACAGGACGCTGCTGTATATAAAGTATATACTCGCATTTCGGTGTGAGAAAGGCCATGGGTTGGCCTCCATGAGGAAGTGTGGACAAGGGAAAGAATGTTGGCTCAAATTTTCGTCTTTTAGCCACATTGTTTGAAAGGGCTTGTAGAATTGCATGGTGGGAAGTATTGAATGTATCTTGCGAAAGTGCGAAATGAGGTAGAGATAGAAGTCCGCCGAATTTCTCGCTTGTTGTCGTCAATATGATTGCGCCTTGTTCGGGAAAGTGTAGTCCGTAAGTGGCCATGTACCAAGTGCTGCCCCATGAAGCGTCGCTCTCGATTGCCAGGTCCGCACGGATTTCACGCACTGGAAGTCCTCCATCTCCAATTTGGTGTCCATCCCCTTCCACAAAATCAACATATAATCTCCCCGAGTCGCCTGTTATATTCAGACCAAACTCTTGTGTCACAAAATCATGTTCTTGCACCAAAGCAGTAACATTCAAATGGGACTCGTGAGGCACAGGATGTCTAACCCAATCTCCCCGGAGCTTTCCCGTGACGTTGTGGTAGACAGGTAACGATAACGAAGAGAGATTCACAGACGGCGCTTTATCAGGCAAGTTTAGTTCCGGTGGGCTATCGATGCCTCCACTTTCCAAAGCGAGGCGTATATTTCGACGAGCTCGACGTTGTGCCTGGGGCAGGAGATCCCAAGACCAGCTGTCATTTTGCCTCAGTCCTGGGATCGGCAGCCATTTATCAGCTTGCGGATCAAAGGCACCGTATTCGGATTCGTTCAGCAGCTTGAGGGAGTTTTCCTCGTGAACAAGCCGCCTTTCGCGTTCTCCATTCTGGTCGATTAACGGAGCGCGGGACGACGAGCTTAGCAGGATGTAGACGGCAATCACGAAAAAGAAGAAGCCTCCGCGGTTATCCATTCAGGCCAGCTGAAGAGATCATCTCACCACGGACTGGAGGAAAGTAAGTGCTAGATACAACAGTAAAGAATGAGGAGCGGTGGCATGGCTGTACAGTGCACGCTGCTCGGTCGTTCGTTGCCAGAGCGGATGTTGGGAGACTCCGATGCGGAGTAAGAACGGAGAACTACGGCGGGGGATAGGGACTACCTTGGCAGGGGACATAAACCGCCGCAAGTATCGCAAAACAATCCTCAACTACAAATATACACGATATCAGGAGTAATTCTTTCAGCACAGGAAGAATTCAACATCCCTAGCCTTTCGGTCGCAAAGGCCCAGTTTTGTATTGATTACAGCGTCCTTCTGTATTGGGGTCGACTCGCGTAGCTAGGTCCTATTATTTATTAATAAGCTCTGCGTAACTAAAAAGGGCCAAGCATCTAAGGAGCCATGGGATTCGGAGAAACAGCTCTTAGAAGTTAGAAGCCAAGGCCAATGTTGCAGCTATTCGCACGTGTGGGCTGCGCTGTGGATGGAACCTTAATATTAGCTCCCGCTCTTGACTCTTCAGCTCCTGCCCATCCTGGCACTTTCCTGAAAATAGTCAACTTGCACTACTGACTCGATCTTAATGAGGCTCTGAGCTCGTATAACCCACACCGAGGGACCAATGGCCTCACAGAAAATGGCAAAGCTGAAACACGGCATTGGAAAGACGAAGACATGGCTTGGTGATCGGGCCGCCAAGCGCTTAAAATGCAAAGCATAAAACCGACGAGGCTGAAATGGGGCTGCTGGGGAGGGAATAAAAAGAACGAAGCTGCCACCTTCTTTAACCCTCTGATGATTCAAAATTGAACGTCAAAATTATCGGTTCCAAACATGAGTGCGAAGACCAGCGATGATGGCCCCCAGTCGGTGAAGGAGATTTGGGACAAGGCAATCGCCAGGTTCCAGGAGCGCACCGACTACGCGCTCGGCGCTGTGTCGAAGTCTCCAGACGACGTTGCAAAGGCCCTTAGATTGCATTATGAACGGCAAGCAGATGATGAGAAGACGGCGAAAGCCAAAGATATGGGCCTGAAGATACTATCTTGCATCCAAATCCTGGGTGGCATTGCGGCCCAAGGCGCCTCTGAGGTGCGCTATCAAACACATTTGTTTTGTGAGTTACTACGCTAAGCTGTATTTCAGGTGTTTGCGCCGGCCTCGCTCTGTTTTAACGCGATATCTTTCCTTCTTGATATCCCGAAACAAGTTCACGACTTCCACGGGGAGATCAATGCAATATTTGCAGAAGTCGGTCCGGCGATGGCCCAATTCAAGATTTATCAGCGCATGGACGAAAATACCGGCGTTGACGAGTCCCTGCGAGCCGCCATCCACGAGGTGATGATCAGCTTTGTGGATATTTGCGCGGATTGCATTAATATTCACAAGGAGGGCAGATGGAAGAGCTTGAAGCGCAATGCAAAGAGAATCATTTTAGATGACAAGTCTGTTCAATCGGAGCTGGATAATTTCAAAGAGCTCACTCAGCGCCAGTTCAACCTCCAGGCCACTTTGACCTTGGAGGTTGCCCTCGAAACAAAGCAGTATGCCAGATTCATCAAAACGACAATTGTTGAAATTGACACGAATACCAAGGCCATCAAGACAGATGTCTCAACCCTCGTGGAGGCAAATCAGAAACGGAGTCTTGATGAAATCTACAAAGGGCATCTAGCCACTATTAAGAAGAAACTCGGACTAAAAGATGAGCAAGTAGCGAATGCAAGTCATCTGAGTGAGAATATGTGGGAAAATTCTATCGAGAATGGGGGGAAATGGTTGAACGACCTTGAGCAATACAAGGAATGGGTTGACAGAAACAATACAAATGCACATTTGCTATTGTTGACTGGAGGTCCAGGAACTGGAAAATCATACTTGGTCTCTACCATTGCCCAAAATATCAAATCTCAGAACTCAGCCTCAGCATCCAAATCTGAGCGAAGCTTGATTGGCTACTACTCTTTTTCGCTCTCTACAAAAGATGATGAACATCGGCCACAGAAGGCCCTCAAGATAATCTGTGCGCAACTGGCAGAAAAAGACGTTGTTTATGCGCAAAAAGTGGCTAATGCTTGTGGAGAAAAGGATGAAACGTTTTTCAAAAATGCTGGGTGTGCTGAGCTCTGGAAGACTCTCGCCATTGACTCTCCTGCTACAAACACGGCCCATTACATTATATTGGATTCAATTAGTGTCTTGAATACCAATGAGCTCGAGGAACTGATGGAGGCTGTTCGGCATAAGCCAGTTGTCGATTCGCCCGAAGACAAGGGCAACCGTGTTCGAATTCTTGCCAGTGGAGAGCGTGAAGCATTTCAGTTGGGCAATGTTGATCTACAAATCCTCCCTAACATTGAGATTACGGAGCACAATACAGATGATATTGGCGTGTTTATTGAACAAGAATTCAAGAAAGCAGGAGTTTTCCAGGGAGAAGACGAGGACGCCCTGCAGTTGAAGGAAAAATTTAAGCGACGACTCTTGGTAAGATCAAACAACCGCTACTCGACGGTTCGACAGGATCTAGAGAAGATCAAGGAAATAAGCGGATCCGCAGGTACAGAGGAAGAGCTCAGCCGAGTCTTGCCGGAGTCCATCGCTGATCCGAAGGAATTGGTCGCATCTGATATTGAGGCTCTCGAAGCGGTTCTTAAGCCGAGAGAAATCGATGAAGTTAACGAACTCCTCATCTGGACAGTCGCAGGATACGAATGGTTTTCTCTCGAGTCTCTTACAGCTGCTCTTTTTCTCCGCTTTGATACTGTTCCACTTCAGCCGCTTATACAAAAAGTAACCGGCAAATACTCCAAACTATTCACCTTGAATAGCTACCAAGCTTTAACTCTCAGGGAGTTTGTCGAAGAGCATATTATTACTGAGGAATACAGGCCTCGAGACTCTCCTGACGACCCGACAATTACTGCCACTATTACGATCTCGAACGCGAGTATAAAGGCAGTGCAGCGGTTCTTCTGGGACTTGAATCACCACTCTTTTACTGAGGGATTTACATTTAAACATGGATCAGAGGGAAATGACTCTTTCCATGGTAAAATTCAGCTGAACATGATTGATGCAAACTATCAGATCATTAAACAGGCATTTGAATTCTTCCGTAAACCGTCAGTGGACCGCAGAGCCAAGGCGATAGGGTGGTATCTAATGGCGTATATTCCCGATCACCTCCGCGGCTTATATGATGCTCCCGGCTTTAATAATCTTGAGGAGCGTGATAAGAACCTTATTTGGTCCTATATTAACGAAATGTTTTCGGTGGGGAACTGGATTGAGAAGAACTGGGAATACCAAGAGTGGATAAGTTGGTACTGCAGAAGCGAAGAGATCGCTGCTTTCTGGAAGTGGCTGGATGACCCCGTTGCCGCAAGTCACTTGAAGCCTCTTGAGAAGAAATGGCTAGCGGACCTCAAGGCCGAGGAAGATCCAAACAAGGCTCTACTTACTCCGGTTATGATAACCATTGCACGGCACTGGCTGCAGAATGATGATTGGGATGTATTGGAAGCATACCGCTGGATTGAAGGCTTTCTAGCATTGGTAAGACTTTCTATCAAATATGTTTGTGTCCTTCTTATTTACTATTGCAGGGTACAACGGAATCAGTTCCCGAGCCTGAGAACGAGCCCGAGGCCGAGGCCGAGAACGAACCTGAAAGCCAACCTGAGAATGAGCCTAAGAACGAACCCGAGACCCAACCGGAGGCTGAGCCTGAGACCGAAACAGAGAACGAACCCGAGACCCAGCCTGAGAAGGAGCCTGAAAACGAGTCTGAAAGCAAGGCCGAGCTGATAAAAAAGGCCGAGGAATGGTGTAAGCAAGCTCTCAAAGTGGAGGAGGTTGATTATACCTGGTGCGTCAGACTGGGCGCCACCCTTGCTGGCAGCGGCGAACTTCTTGCTGCCATTCAGCAGTATGAGCAGGTAAGTGGTTTTCTCTTGCCCAAGAACTATGTCTCCATCTAACCATGAAAAAACAGGCGGCTAGTATCCTCCAGGCCAAGGACCCAAATAATAAGGAAAAGTTGTGCCATGTCTTCAAATCTCTCGGTGAATGCTCGACCGATGAAGAGACTGCTATAGGTTATTACAAACAGGCACAGGAGCATGATTCCTTCAACGAAGAACTCACGTACTCCATGCTTAAGAGGTATATTTCGGCCAAGAAAACAGACGAGGCCAGAGTTCTCGTCCAGAAGATTGTGACTGAGAAGATACCTGACTCAGAATTGACGTTGCTCCCCGGGATACTGAAATATGCTATGAAAGACAAAAGTGAAGATCAGTCACTGCCCACATTTATGGCTATCATCTTATTGTCTTTAGCCTCCCCGGCGTGCTGGGCGGATGTCGAAAGCGGAATGGAGACTGCGATTCAGAACGCTCGTGATGAGGCAAAGGAAGATCAGCTTGCAGCCCTACTTTTGCATCTGGGTATCGCAAGATACTCTTTCCGACAAGAGGGCTCAAAGGAAGAATTGAAAAAGGCAGTGGCCAATTGGCAGGACTGTCTGCTCACCCTGCGTGGGAAGGCTAACAAAGAGGAACGTCTCGAGCTACTTGAGCAAAGGGCTATTAGCTACCTAAGCATGGCATATTTCGAGCAACCTTCAGAGGTTTCCGAAGACATTTTCAACAGCACTGGGGTTTCTTCAACGACAAGATATGTACTTGCATCACACTACATATCCAAAGGCCAGCATAGTAACGCACGAGACCTCTTACACTCTGAGATGTCGACAGCACTCCACATTCTCTCCGATGACAACATCAGTAATGATTTATACGGCTACACCACACTCCGTCAGGTCCTGTGCCATGCTGGTGATTATGAAAACGCGGCGAAAGCGTCTTTTCTAATATCCTCATTGAAGTTTGATCTAGAGGTGTTACAAGCACTCCTTGCAACTGCTGAGAACACGGTTTTAGACCAGGCTTCCACGAAAATACTTGAATTCTACCAGACTGGCTGTCTGGATAGTGACAATGAGATGGACAAACTTCAGAAGGTGCTAAATGAGGTCAACAGGCTATCAGGCGAGACGACCGATGAGAATGATGAAAACATCTCAAGGTACAAGAAAATCTCGAATATTCTCGCCCCCCTTGTTTATATGGACGACACATATTACACCTGTAATAACTGCAATCGAAAGTGGGACGATGGGATTGCTTTTCATGTATGCAAAAGGTGCTATTCCATGGATCTCTGCCATGCCTGCTGGGACGACCTTCAATCGACGGAAGTCAAGGTTTTCATATGCAGCAAATCGCACGATTGGTGGGATCTAGAGGCATGGGATATGGAACGGTATCTTTTGGCGTTTAAGAGGCTTGTGCCGATGAAATCCGAAGATGGAAGCATTGAGTTTATTACGAGCTCAAAATGGCTTGGAAGCCTGTGTGAGCAATGGGGGATGTCAAAGGCGGATTGGAAGTTTGAATAATTATTCTCATTTCCTTAATTTTCGTGGACATTTACTGTTATAGGCAGCTCAGTGCGTCTGCTTTTAACATTCTACATAATATTATTTTCTATGTATAAACAAGTGTTCACGCGAGTTCCTCGTATGTACATCTTTGCAGCATTCTTCGTCACTGTATTAGGGCTACCAACAACACAACCCTAACCTCGACCTTCCCCGTATGGCATCACCCCTCTCTTCAAGGATTTTAACACACTGGTAAATGGTACAAAATTGCGGTCTTCCAAGTGATCCTCTTCTGCTCTGCTCTTGTTCGGTCTGACTTGAGCACATGAGTTCTCAACTTCTAACCATAATAGAAGACCCGGAACCAAGTCCAGGCTCCGGCAGTAGAGCACTCGCCGGGTCCAATCGGATCACCCTCGACACTGCAGTCATCGGCAACATCCGACACGGTGAAAGTAAAGTAGCCGGAATCAGTTACTTCCAGATGGCAATACTCGTAAGTCCCATTGATGGGCTGGCAGAAATCGGCCAAGTTGGTGGTGAAGGTGCCTGAGTCAATGAGGTCGGTGCTCTCGCACTAGATTGAGGATTATTATTAGCGAAATGAAAATAAACAAAACCTATTCTCTCCACACTTTGGTGAGGTTGTCAATATAGATGTTGATACAAAATACGTACTGAATCGCCACAGTAGATCTCCCAGGTCGGCGTCGCAGCGGCGGCGACGGAGAGAATGGACGCAAAAGCAGAGATGAGCTTCATTTTGGGGGTTTTCCTTGAATAAATCCGTCAGTGAGTGTTCCAGATAATTTATAGCATCAATGAAGCAAAAACTTGTTTGTCTTGCCTCGTTTTGTTGTTCTAGGAATTAGATATTTGAGTCTTAGAACAGGAGTACATAAAGCAGATGGAAATGCCTATTTTTATATCCAAATCGTGGACACTTGTTCTTCTTTCACTACATGATTTTTGCCCCCAAAATTGAACTCTTCAGTTTGCAACGTTACATAGAGTCCACACAAAAAACTAGAAACTCGCAAAACATATACAGCCGATTTTGAACTGTTCAGTGTTTACATGCATTTTATACAAGGCGATTGCCCAATTCCGTATCATCCTGCGCCACCTGCATTAGTTCCCACTACTAACTGGTTTTAGCTTGGCGGCAAATCTGTTGATCTGTGAGTTGTCTCAGTTTCTCAGTCTTATGGTAGCATCGGATGCATGCCCACGGGTGTGGGAAGTCCCGAGGTCATCCTGGAGCTAGCGTGGGATTTTACCCCCACGCAGTGGCACGCACTAATTCTCTTAGGGCAAGTCCCCACAGATCGAACCAATCGGACGCTTTCCACTGACTATATGCTCTCTGATTGGCTCATCACGCGCGCGCCTGGCAACCCCGCGATCGAGCTCCATTTGCTCCTATCGACCTACGATCAAGCACTCAGAAGAATCAAATGATTGAGCGAGAGTAGGTAACAACATTGAAAGCTTACCAGAATGGCTTCACAAACACAGCCTTCGCCTGACGTGGTAGAACCATGCGTGATGTGCAACAAGGGCCCCGCTCGGCGGTGTACGCGATGTCGAAGTGTTTTCTACTGTTCCACAGAATGCCAAAAGCGCGACTATGCTAGCCACAAACTCCTTTGCAAGGCTTACTCGCAGCAGCATTCACGACCTTCCGAGGACCATGTGCGTGCTATATTCTTTCCACCCGACCAGGACAAGCCGCGCATGATTTGGATGAAATGCGAACACCACGATGACGAGGGTTATACTTACACGACACCTGACTTCTCATGGGTTGGGGGCAACCAACGCCTCTCGTCCCCTGGGATGAGGAATGTTGAAGAAAACAAAGTTCGGCGCAGAAGGCTTGGTCGTGGTTTTGCGTCACACGCGGATTCGAATGATGGCTACTGTGTCACATTAGTTTACCGTGATAACTATCTCAGCGATGGCTCAGTTCCCAATCAAAGTATTGCAGCGTCTGTGAAACCTTCCGGGTTGCTTGCACATCCACATTGTGGCCCTATGACAGCACACCGGACGCTTCCGAACGAAACTATTGCCGATATCACACTAGCCGACTTTCGGCATCTCATTGATCATTTACTGAGCTACGGTAAAGAAACTACCCATTGGCCTGGTTTCGACCCTTCGCCACCGCCCCCTCCTCCATTTGCGCTTGCTCCCCCGCCTGCTCCAGCACCTACTGCAGCATCTACTAGTGAATCCATTTCGCAGGATTCGAGAACGATACGTGGTGGGAAGATCTTCTGCAACGGGCAGGGCAAGCTCCATGGGCGAAACCACTTCGCTCGTTTTGACTTCACACCTGCCAAAAGAGCTGCTCTCGGCAGAGGGCATGTATCTCCCATCTCCAAACGCCTGGGTATGCCTTTGTTGCTATGGCAAGACCCAGATGCCCGATACTCGACTGGGCCCTTAGGCTCTTGGGATAATACATTCGCCACATTTCTCATGATGAGTATTGATCCTGCCAGCCAAGAATGGGCCTGGGCCCCCAACTACTGGCAAACACGAGTCGGATCTGTGTTGATCCTCCGTGAAGATGGGAAAGACCTCAACCTGGAGGATTTGGCAATGATGGCCTATTTTGCCCAGTGCACTCTGCAGGAGAGGCTTGAGTGGGCGGCGGAATCAGGCCCTGGTTCGAATTCACGGCCGAAGCTCAAAGTTCTTGAGTATATTACTTGGGCGAACATGGAGAAGGAATACAAGGGCACACTTAGATTTTCATATGATCCGTCACTTAAGAGTTTTGACTACTAGTGACATTCACTTATGTACCTACATCAATTCTGAATAGACACAAATTCAGTACTAGAGTCAATACTAATAGGCTAGGCTCAAAGGCTATTTCTTTCGTTACTCCTTCTTCGAAAATATCTGCATTAGCTGAGGCTTCGTGGCCTATTATTAGGAAGACGTCGGGGTACAAGGAAATTCCTATGGCCTATAACCAACCCAATACATACAATCCGACACCTATCTCTTCAAAAGATGAAAAATTGTATGGGAGCGCGGACAGGTCATGTGGGCCCTTTATGGTCTGATTGGTGGCTTGTCTGCATCAATTTGATTGGTTCTACTAGGAACGGGAGCTAGCTGTATTGAGCACTAGGTTGACTAGCTCATTTTGGCTTAGCGGCAAACTCATTGATCTATCATCTCTCCGACATCCGTTGGCTTACGTCTCAATCCCAGACGTCGGCCATCGGACTGAGTGCGTGTAAGTGCCAATTCTTCATAGGTTTTTATTAAATACCGCAGCAAGAAATATAATATGACTAATTACTACTGCCGCAGAACGTTCTCAATTTGCCACAATGGCCTCCACGTTACCAATCCCGGAACCCCCCAGGACCCCGTCCCCTCTGTCAGATAACAACAGTCAAGAGGGAAATCTGCCTCCAATGCAGCAACAGTACGATCCTGATGCGCTCTCGCCCATGCCCAGTTTTGCGCAGGGGCAACGAGCAAAAGGAGGAGATTTGGCAGTACCAGCTACCCCCACCAGCCCGACTCACGGATCGCATGGCAGTATTGGCTCGGGAACTGTTGATTCCAATCCTTTCAACTTTCAACCTATGGCGCTAGCAAAGACGCCCATCATGAAATCTGTATGTCTGGGATATGTGAGCGTCAATGCCAATGCCTGACTGACTGGGTGGGTAATAGAATATCGGCCAGCGACGCGGACACAAATACAAACACAGCAGTATATCGCATCAGATCTTCCTCGAACCACCGCCTAGAGCTCCCTTAGCATTGCCAGCCTCTCTGCCTATCCCCACTCTCAAAGAATGTCGAAGTAGCATGTCTAAGGACCAAACCACTAGGTTTTGGTGGAGTGTTTGTCACATGTTAATTGCTGGGTACACGCTAGGGTCGGCTCATGGTTCTCTGGCAATGACCGCGCTTTCACATCTCATTCTATTCGATTCTCTGGGTGCGCTGCTCTGCGTTATTGTGGATGTACTTGGTAATTTTGAAGTTTGGAAACGATCCAGCGTTCGCCATCCGTTCGGTCTAGAGCGGGCAGAGGTACTAGCTGGCTTTGCTGCCTCTGTCTTACTCGTATTTATGGGCCTTGATTTGATCTCCCACAATTTGCAACATTGGCTTGAGGCGTCTCCAGGCCACCAGCCACATCATTCACATGAACATGACCGGGCCACGACGGGTTCAGTCGATCTCACGGCCATTCTTGCAATCGGGTCCACCCTAGTCTCTGCAATTGGGCTCAAGAATCATGCGCGCATTGGCAAATCTATGCGATTCGCATATATTGAATCCCTCCCTTCCGTCCTGAGCAACCCATCGCATTTTCTCACGCTTTCTTGTTCGGCATTGCTTCTCATTTTGCCTTTGCTCTCCATTTCTCTTTACAACTATCTAGACAAAGTGTTGTCCTTGTCAATGGCCATTTCCATGTGCATATTAGGCTCACGTATTGTGATGACGTTGGGATCTATGCTACTTATGTCCTTCTCTGGCAACGGTGTCGATGATGTAATTCGGGACATTCAAGCTGATCCTGCAGTTGCTGCGATTGACGATGCCAGGTTCTGGCAAGTTCATTATGGATTATGCATGGCGAATCTCAAGCTGAGAGTTACAGGCACGGAGGAATCGTTGGTCAAGCTTCGAGAAAAAATCACGAGCTTGATAAGAAATCGGCTCGGAGGGGGGTATGGATCTGGGGGCCAGAAATGGGAAGTGACTCTGCAGTTTGCTGTAGACAAAGTGTAATCTTAATGGGCGATGTTTGTACATATATATCAATTTGTCTATATATAATCTGCTTTCTTTTCCTCCTCGTCCCTAGGTAGAATCGCGATGGGGCGTCAAAACGAAGTGGGATGTTTAAGATATAAGTCACTTGTACAATTCATAGAAGGTTTCTCGCTATTTGATAATGAAATACATGACCAATGAATCCGCTTAATTCCGACAATGGGTTTGTTGCAGGCTCATCTGGTACAAATCGAGGCAAATTGGCCATGGTCCTCAATCGACTTTTCGTCTGGAACATCTCGCTTCATGCGTGAAGTCTCCGCCACTAACCGATATCCCCTCCCTCTATTTTTGTCTCTAAAAGATAAAAAAAGAAATATTCAATTAAGAAGTCGCAGCCAAGACACCGGCTTCCTCCGTCTTCGACAAGAGACCTTCCCGCTGATCGCGTCTTCGGCGCTTCTCGAGTATAGCCTCTCGTCGCTCAGCGAGGATCTTTTGTTGTCTGCTCTCAATACCCTGCATCCAGTAACCAAAGCTTCCACCGACGCCAGCGAATAGTGGGTAGACCCAGAGCGATTCTCTGCCCAAAAGAGGACGCATTTCGATACCGAGTTGCCAGAGGCGGACGGCGATGCCTGCAAGACGGTACCGTATCAGCAGTCATATTCATAATGTGAAGAAGAAGAGGAAATATTAAACATACCGAAGCCGCTCCAGAAAAGGACCTTGTGAACCATTTTATTTATCGGATATGTCGGGAGGTAAAGGCGACGATGCGCGATAAGTGACCGGAGCCCCGGATCTGTGGAAATCGGTTCGACCGTCGAGCAAGAATGAAAAGCTGAAGAGCTCCGACTGTGTCTGAAGTAGCGACGCGAGGAGCACAGCTCAATTGGCGCTCTGGCTGTCTCTTGGTGGCGAGTGTCTTGTCGCTTCAGGAGTTCGTTCGGGTTGGAACTTGAAGTGTTTGACGTTGAATCATCCGAGGTGCTATTGGTGGTTTGGCAATTGGCCAATCACAGCCGCGTTGGCCGACTTCTCCGCCTACGGCATGTTTTCTGCCGGAATTATTGTCAAGACTGAGCGAAAGCTTGCACGGCGATTTTCTTTTGTTAGGAATCCCTTGTTCGCCAGAACCCAGGGAATTTGATGATGTATCGCTGTTTTTCGCCTTAGCATTCTTCTACTTAATCCATTGTGCCGTTGGTAAAAAATCGTGCTGGCCACGATTTTTTCCCCTCCACCATGGCGGTCCTCGAGGAAGGAGCTCCCAGCGACAAACAAGAAGCAACAGCAGCGCCTACCATGGACGTCGAATCCCTCCAACGCAAGAAGTACAAGGCCTCGGAGCTGCCTCTTACCCAAGATCAACAAACCGCGATCCAAAATCTTCTTATTGCATTCAAAAAGAAGGGCGCCTTTGATAACTACCGGAAAAAGATCTGGGCAGAGTTCAACGAATCAGTATGTATTCCTGCCTAGCAGAGCCCAACCCTCGCCCTGATTGGAGCGTTGCGCGCGTTTATCAACCCTCCATATGTCTAACTTGTTGTACAGGAACTTAAGGGGAAATTTACAAATGCTCTACAGGAACTCGCTGACAAGGAGATTGAAAGAGAACCCGCCCATTTGTCGCGTGACAGAGGCAAAGCAGCGACGCTGATCGAGGGTGCTGTCGATCGCAGTGATATCTACAAAAACACAGAACATGATCTGGAAACCTTCATGGCCCAGCACCTCGACATAATGTTAACTTCAGTCAGGGAGATCAGGCGACACGAAGTCGGCGAGGAAATAGCTATAAAGGAAGAGGAGGCTGGCAATAAAAAAGAAGAGGACTACGACCGCTGGCGCAGTGCAAGAAGGGCAGAACGCGAGAAAATTCACCAAGCAGAACTTGCAGAGCAGGAACGCATTGATGCAGAGAGAGAGAAGGTCAGGCTTGAAGAAGCACGCAGACGACGAGAAATTGAACGAAAGAAAGAAGACGAACAGAGGGAGCGTGATGAGAAGAGACGCGCTGAGCAACGCGCGCTCGACGACCAACGAGAAAAGGAAAGACAGGAGCGGTATGAGCGCAGGAGACGGGATGATTCTCGGGACAGGTATCGAAGCTACAACCTCCCTAGGGGCTACGACCACTATGAAGGCACTAGTATGTCATCATCTCGGTTTCGTGATCATGAGCGGCGGACAAGGTCTCGGACCGCCACACCCAAGAACGCCACGCCTCCGCCAGCTCCCCCAGTTGATGAAAAGACGTTAGAAGAAACGGCTTTGCAGTTGCTTTTGAAGGAAGGCGAAGAGCGGGCCGCCAAAGCAAAACAGAAACCAGAGTTTGATTTCGAAGAAGCCGAGGCTATTGAAAGTGGTCGGAAGCCTGCGTCGCGCCCAAAAACTGCAACGGAAGCTCGCTACTCCGCAGCTGGAACTCGCGAGCCGTCTCGTGACAAGAGACGAAGGAGTCGCACGCGCTCACGTACAAGAAGGTCTTCTCGATATGAAAGTGACACCAGAAACTTATCAAGGGAGGGCTCCACGAGACTTCGAGATCGCGATGACGATAAACAGTCCGTGCGCAGTCACAAAGATGAACGAGGCCACAGAACTAGTAGACGAAGCCGCAGTCGTTCCAATGTCCGCAACGACAGGGAACGTGACAGGGATGAACGGAGCCACAGAACAAACAGACGAAGCCGCAGCCGTTCTAACACTCGTTATGACAGGACACGTGATAGGGAAGATAGCCGAGATAGAGCTAGAGAGAGGGACAGAGACCGAGACCGAGACAGGGATAGGGATAGGGATAGGGACAGAGAAAGAGACAGGGATCGTGACCGTGACCGTGATCATTTTCGAGACCGCGGGTATGACCGATACACTGGTCGTGACATGGATCGTAGTCGCGAAAGAGAGAAAGAACGAAAACGCTCAACGGAAAGAGATAAAGATCGCAGCAGCGATAGGGATAAGGATGTTGATAAAAAGCGAGATCGAGACCGAGAGGACCGTCATCGCTCAAGATCCCGCCGCCGTCGCTCGCCATCTCGCTCTAATCGTTCTCGAACACGGTATCGTCGGGATCGTTCTGCTTCTCGTTCCTCTGCTACTCGTCAACCTTCTCCATCACGACGGCGGTCACGGTCTGCCAGCCAGCTGGACATTGATCGGTACGTGCCGGTTACCAGTAACCGCAGCCGATCTCCTCGCCGTCGGGTGCGATCACCTGATCGAGACAGGCCCCGTGATCAGGACTGGAATCGAGAGCCTCGTGGGGATAGGTATATCCCCGGTGCTGGAGGAGACCGAGAGCCTGAACCAGATAAACCTAGTGATCGAGAACGTGACCGAAACAGAGATACCGACAAAGAACGGGATCGGGATCGAAATTCGGACAGAGATCGCAATAGGACCTATGACAGAGACCGAGAAAGGGAACGAGATAGAGACCGAGAAAAAGATAGGGACAGAGATAGAGATCTAGAAAGAGACCGCGATCGAGAAAAGGATAGGGACCGTGAGAGAGATCGAGACCGAGAAAGAGACAGAGATCAAGAAAGAGATAGAGATAGGAATCGGGATAGGGACAGGGACAGGGACCGAGACAGGCATAGAGATTGGGACAGAGACAGAGACAGGGATAGAGACTGGGACCGGGAACGAGACCGAGAGCGGGACAGGGACAGAGATCGTGACCGTGACCGTGACCGAGACAGAGAGCGAGACCGTGACCGTGATCGAGAGAGAGATCGTGACCGAGATAGAGACCGTGATCGTGACAGGGACAGAGATCGTGACCGAGATAGAAGAGACCGCGAACGAAGAGATCGAGATGATAGGGGGAGCAGTTATCGCCGGAGTCGAAGTCGATAGGGTTTATACTTCCATTAGGTTCAGTTCGACCTGCCGAATTAACCATATATATTAATTTTTATCACACTCGTCTTCAATCCTACCTATCCATGTATGCAAATTATTGCCTGGACGTATCAAGTTATCAAATGACATTAGTGTTCCTCTCTTGTAAATTTGCCAATCTTGAGGCTTGAAAGAACCCATTTGAATGATGGATATCAAAAACCATGCCACACACCGTACATGGATACGTATATTACGTTTGAGATACAGGAACGCCGATAAATAGTTAACAAGAGTGCCCTGAAGCACGGTACATCTTTTCAGGCGAGCAGCCTACTACGGAAGACGTATCATGCGACAATAATAATGCAATGAACAAGCCCAGCCATCTATGGAGATTGCTTAGAGGGCTAGAATAAGACGACGATGTCGTAAGTACTTAGGTGAATACCATGAGCATATATAGGTGTACTCTCTCTTTGCCCATCATATTTGTCAAACATCCCTGGCCTTTTCGACAGCCTCCCGGTACCCTTCATGCTCAGAGTGTCTCTTGTAGAAATAAGAAGAAGACGGGGAGACGAGAATACCATTGTTGCTGCTGCTTGTTGTAACAACAGGCCTCAGATGAGGCGACAGTCGACTGATGATGGTGCGTTCAAGAATCCGAATGGAACGTTCGTTGGATCCATGTTTGTTCCAGACGGAGATCAAATGACTATTGAATCGGGTTGATGTACTGACACCGAGGACATGGTCGTGCTCTGAATCATGCCCTATTTTTCAGTAACTAGGCAAGAAAGGGAGAAAAACGAAGTGGAAATGCTTCTAAGAGGGAGTAGAAAACTTACCACTCTCTATAGCAGCCTGTAATTCATTCGCCATAACCAGGATGACCACCTCATGAAAGAATTCCTGTCCCTTGACCTTTGGAACCCGGAACGTCCAGCATCCGCCATTCATATTCTCCGGATCTTCCCATACTGGCTGAACGCCTTTGCGGAATATGTGGACTGTATCGCGCAGACGGATCCTGTCCCAGGGGTAGTTGTTGTAGACTCTATAGAAGGTGGCGATGTCGGCAACATCTTCGTACAGAACGGTGAGGCGCGAGCTATATTGCTGCTGCTGTTGTGGCGATTTTTCTATACTGGTGGTGAGAGTTGTGCTGGCAAGTGGATCACTATGCTTGTCGAACCAGACTGTCCAGTGGTATTGGAAAGGGAGTGGGCGTAGTTTCACTAGGAGGTTTTGGTGTAGTGTCTTTCGGGTGATTGAAGCTGTTTGTTCGGAGAGTTGATGTTGCACATGGTCGTTGACTTGTATTATTGGTCTTGCCATAATGAGAGTAGAAAAAACTTGAGTCAGGTGAACAATTCCTAGGACGACTTCCAATGTTTGAGTAATGATGATGGCTCTGCCCAGGCGTTGGCAGTATTTAACCGGTAAGTAGGTAGCTATGCTCGGTTATAGCCCCTTCGGTGTCCTTCGATCGAGTCGATCTAGTTGAACACCTGATTTATATATCAGCAACAGGACCACAGGAGGTATTGAGATTATCCAATACATGCGCAAACAAGGGGAGAGGGATAAGCGCTAGTAAACCAGGGTTTCAAAGAAGGCCGAGGATATCACACGTATATATGCAGGCATGGATCTTTTAGTTCTTTCAAAATTAATGAAATAAAGCATCTCAGACAAGGATGTTGCATATAGGTTAACAATTATGCAGTAAATGTGGATATGTTGCAAGCAGACTGCAAAGGAGCCTTAGATTTGGGGTGGAAACTAGGGCTAGCATTGTTTGGTGCACTTCCAAGATTTGTTCTTGTTTCCCTCAACAAATGAGAGTCTGAGGGATGCACCCCTTTCTCCAACTTTCGGGTTTCAAGACAAAGAGAATGAAAAGGATGGCATACCTGTAATCTCTTCTGGTCAATTGCTAGAGAAGGTTCCAGGGTTCCAAGGTTCCTATAGATGGTGTAAATGGATATATATTTCCGATGCACCGTAGGTATATTCTTCGCTGTGGACTGGCTGTTTTTCTTTCAAGAATAATTCCCCAGAATCTATCCCCCAGGAACAGACAGTAATCTTGGCTATAATATAACAAAGGAACATAAAACCTAAGCATCTCATCTCTTTACTCGGACCAACCAGGGCGGCCATTGCAGCCTGAGGTAACAGGCGGTAACGCATTAATTAGCGACGGCGGGCCACAGCCATTCACAGGCTCTCCATTCCCACCTCGCCTCTAAATTCGAAACAACCAACGCACCTCTTGCCGCCGGGTGCAATGTTCGCTTTTTGTGATAAGGGCGCCTAATAATTCTGGTCTATCAATGGACAGGACCGAAATCCATAAATAGATCATCGCCGCCATGACCCAAAAGCGTGGGAGAGAAGATGGTCGGGCGGAGCTCTTGGTGTCCTCGCTACCAAAGAGGCCTAAAGCGTCGTCGTCTCTGGCAGAGACAAAAGCTATATCGGGCAGCACCGTCTCTAAATTAGATGAGACTATTTTAGATGTCGATGATGACGACTATACATCTTCTTCAGGCACGTCGTCATCCGATGATGACGATGACGACGACGAGGAGGATGAGTGTGGAAAATATGATAACGCCAGAAAAGAAGAAACTACACAAAGGCAAAATAAGAAGAATACGCAAGAACACCCGCCAAAATCCGAAGACGAAAGTATAACTTACGTCCCGGGCCGGCCAAAGCCCAGGATTCAGCGAATGCAACCACCCGACGTCGAGTCAGGGCTTATGTCTAGACTCTCGTCATTCCTGCCGCAATTACAGGCAGCGAATGCAGACTTGGAAAGGAAACTTGCCGGCGGGGGCAGTCTACAGGATATGATCTTGGATGATGTAAAAGAAGGTGAAGAAGGACAGTATATTGAGATGGTAAGCACTACTTTCCTTGTTTGCTCGAAGCCAAAAACAAGTACATTCTCTAAACAATAACGTCTTGAATATAGAACCTGGGCTTGGGTGTTCTCAAAGAGAAAAAGAAGAAAACCGGTATACTGGACAATGAAAGTACAACCAGTTCGGACAGCGACGAGGATGGTGAGCATGATGAGCATCCGGAAGATGCAGAGGGAGGCGACGGACATGTCATGGATCAATTAATGGGTCTTGGAAATCGATCCCAGAAGACGAAACCGGATATCCAAGAAGTCGACGATGGGTGAAAAGGATTTTGAAGCCTTCGCTCTTGATGTATGTAATATTAATGGCGGCTTTCATATTGAAATATCGATATCTTCACGCCCCTCGGCCAGGCAAATAAATACTTATACACGCGAGCCTAAATACCTTCCCCCAGATGCCTTCTCATACATGTATAACCCTAAACCTATACAGGATTATGCCAGCAAAAAAGAAGAAAATAAACAAAAAAGTCTAAACCTTTCCCACAGAAACGATAAAGATGATAAAAAGAAAAGGTCGAAAAGAAAAAAAAGAAATTTGGCACAGTTAACCACGTCCTTTTATGCAAGAGATGAAATGTAGAAAAAGGATTACACTACAATGCCTGTACAAACTCATCTTGAAGAATATATAGTGTCATGGCATCGTTATCGCAAGAAGTTAATAAAAAGTATGATGTTGACTTTTTATTTACGACACTTCTTTGATACGGCAGGTCCAGCCTGATTCCTGACTTAGTAGTGGCAGACTATAATTAAACATTAGTAAAGAAAAATCCGACGATAGCTGAGAAGGGGAAAGAAATTGGGGAGGACAAACCTTGCACCCAAGCACCAGCCAAGTTCGTTATCCTTTATCTTCTTAGCAATCTTGACTTCACGAGACAGTGGCATCTCGTAACCAGTGTGTAGAAGACCAAGCATAAAGTTGAGATCCAAACAAGATTCTGGACGGCCTTCAAGCTCCTCCATCGCACCCTCAATACCTTCAAAGATGCTCCAATTGTCCTGACCGGCGCAAACAATTTCGGTCAAGCGCTGTAACTCATGGAGCGTGAACGAGTCGGGCATTCCAAGCGGTTTGGTTCGGTCGTAGAAATACGAAAAGATGTATACATCCTCCTTGGCGAAGGTCTTTTCGAGAGAAGGTTGGTGAACTCCATTGAAGGAACATGGCGCTAGTTTACATTCGGCTTCCTTGTGCAAGATCTTTTCGGTTATGCCGCGGCATTGAGCAGGAGCAGATAGTTCATTAGGTCCAGTCATTATGACTGAGAGCTCGGGCCCGAGGGCGTGGTCAACAGGGAAGGTGAGGTTGACTTGTTGTTGCATTCCAGGACCGATACAGGGATTAGCGATGGGACGGCGAGTCCACTCCAAATAATTCGGGCTTAATGTCAATTTAGCTTCGACAACAGCCTTGTGAATCGCTTCACGGGCGGCCATGAGACCGTATCCAAGATGGGAGTGTTGATATAGTTCGAAGTCGCGCCCACCAAACTGCAATTCATATTTATGATCACCCTCTGCGAGTTTCTCTGGCATACCGCCTGATTTACTATCAAAGGTCGGCTGGAAGACAATCTGGGTCGAGCCACCGCCAAGATCGAAAATAGCAGCTGTAGGAGTCTGATCAGGTCCGCCAATCTTACCCAGAAGGTAGTTCGTTGTGATCCAAGCATAAACCCCCTCTTCACTACCGTCCATGATCTCCACTCCTCCATTTTCTTTGGAGACGACGGGGAAAGGGTAAACGGTTTCTAAACGATGTCTCACCGCGTCCAAGATTTTCTCGCTCATCTCTTGTCCGAGCATTCGCAGACCAGCAGTTGCTTTTACTGCAACCGGTGTGCACGACTTGTACTCGTCGGGGACATTTGCCATCGCAACATCCATGAGAACGTCGAGACTCTTTGCCGCGCCCTCAGCGTCTGTTTTATACGAACTCAGTCCGGATCCGCCCTTCTTCTTCTCGGTCATTTTGAAAACTTCATCTTCCAGTTCGGGAGTTGGTCCGCAGTTGTTGAAGCGATAGACATGGATACGCGATCCTGTGCTGCCCGCATCAATCATCAGAACATACTGTCTTAAAGGCTTCGATGGATCGTATGGTTTGGTGCATTTCGCCGAGGAAGGGGACGTGGCGTCGGTGACACCCTTGTCTATTTTTTATCAAGAATTAGAAAACACTCGATTCACAGAGAATGCTGTGGGTGCTTTACCTCCTATATTATAAGGAATAGATGGCCGCGATGGTACCAAGTACAAGAGGAACAGAAATGCGCCGGCGATGATTAAGCCCGCCTTTAAGAGTCGCGACCTTTGCGTCATGATTGGTTTCTCTGAATGCATTGGCAAAGGGTCGTCTAAATCACCCACCGGTGGCACCGAGGTTGGAGAGGATCGCTTCCGTGGATGCGATGCGAACAGTGGTGTATGAGAAGACTGTTTCTGCTGGTTGTCGATACCGGTGGACATGCGAGCACACGATCTCAAGTAAGCGGCGGCGACCGCGCTTGCCTTGCTTTGACGCTGGACAAAGTGCTGAGGAAGATCAGAACGAGAGCATGCCAGTCGCTGCTTAAGATTCCGTGATCCTCTCAACAGACAGACAGGCAGAGGAAAGGGATTTCGATCTTTTCCCGGACGCCAAAGGGGCCGTGCCTGTCTTAGTAACGCGAGATCCCTAAAGCATCGCTGTGGCGCATGTTATCTGCTGCTATTCTTAGTACGGCCTAGCGTGGCGGGTGGCGGTGCGTGGTGGGTCGTTGCGGCCTGAGCCTTGAGGCATTCAACAAAGAAAACACTTTAGTCCTGAACGGGCTAGTTTACCCGTACTTCTTGGCATCTACCTATCATCTATGCCACTTCCGGTTGCTAAGAATAACATCATCAGAGATTCTGCGTCGCTTCGTTTCTTTCTGTCGACTTCATCGCCCTTCTTTAATCCTTTTTCTATGGACAATCTCATTGTCTAACTCGCTCGGCTCATTTTTGACAAAGGAAACAACACGCTCTCGCTGCCTGATCTCCTATTACGCCGTTCGAATGCGCTTTTACATGCGATAAATCAACTATGGCATCCCTCCGGGGCCTGGCCTCGACATCTCTATTTCTTCGACATGGATTTTTCCCGTCGCGATATGTACCTATCCCTCGCCGGTTATTAGAAGTGCCCTACGTGGCCGGAAGAGTGTTTCAAATTCGAACCGTCTTCCGGGGAGCTCTCGCTACCACAAATACTACCGATACAAAAAAGCCGTCGCAGCGCTATTCACGACCGATAAATGGCGAGATCGAGGCCGATATTATCCAGCTCGTGAACCAGGATGGACAGCTTGATCTGCCGACACGAAAATCGAATATACTTCTTTCTATGCGGCTCAGCGAACAAGTTCTCGTCCAGCTAGATGCCGCGACTAGCAGTCGGCCTGCGGTGTGCAAGCTTATGCTGTTGGCTGAATTTCGAGACCAAGAGCGGACAAAAGAGAAGGCCTCAAGGATGGCGAAGCACACGGCGAAAACGTCAACCAAACAGATTGAGCTGAATTGGTCTATTGACTTACACGACCTTTCACACCGGTTGAAGAAGATATCGTCTTTCATTGACAAAGGCCGGACTGTGGAAATTGTTTTGACAAAGAAAAGAGGCAAACGTATGGCTACGGCTGATGACATCAAACAACTGATGGACCGCATCAAAACTGCCATCGAGGAAGCCAACGCCCACCAGGCCAAACCAATGGATGGGGAAATTGGAAAGACGCTGACCATCACCATTGAGAAGAGAAATTGACGAGTTCTGGATGGGTGTGTTATCAAACAATGGATGAATTGTACCATATACTTGTATATTACTTTTATATACCCGTTCTTCTTCCGTAGGGAGTCTAAAATGCATGGCGACTGAAAGACACTGTAAACTCAAGCATATACTAATCCAATTAACCATACGCAATGCTAGAAAACAGGATGCTAATAAATCATGGCGATGTATTGCACTCCGCAAATGCTGAACGCCTATTGGCTGGGGACGAGCGCGGGTGACTAAGCTCCCCTAAAATTTTTGGGGTAGTCTCGGCATTGACACTTGCGAGCCTGACGCCGTAAACATTCTTTATTCATCCTTCTTTCTCTCTTGTCTTGTTCTGTTTTTCCTTTTCTTTGTTCCATTCATCCTTCAATTGATTGCAAGGTGATCAGGATGGCCGGCATTTCTAGATCAGTCAACCTTCTTCTGAGGAGCAGCAGGTCCTCCCTGCTGCGTCCTCGCGCCGTGAACCCGGTGCACCATGCGCTCTCCAGCGAGAGATTCGCAGCTCGTACCTTTGCGACAGCCTTCGAGCGAACGAAGCCTCACGTCAACGTCGGTATGTTCATTTTTTTCGCCATATTTGGAGTGTTGTATTGGTGTAGCTTAGACTAATCCATGTCAGGTACAATTGGTCACGTTGACCACGGAAAGGTACGCTTACTCGAGTGATGAAAATTCTCTGCTACTCCGCTAACACCGATAACAATCTGCAGACCACTTTAACCGCTGCCATCACCAAGCGTCAGGCTGAAAAGGGTCTGGCTAACTTTCTCGAATATGGTGCCATTGATAAGGCTCCTGAAGAACGAAAGCGTGGTATCACCATTTCCACCGCCCATATCGAGTACTCGACCGACACCCGCCACTATGCCCACGTCGACTGTCCCGGTCACGCTGATTACATTAAGAACATGATTACTGGTGCTGCCAACATGGATGGCGCTGTCGTTGTTGTTGCCGCTTCTGATGGTCAAATGTAATTGATTCACATCCACAACTTGGTGGCTAAATACAGTTCGCGCTGACGGAAAGGATAGGCCCCAGACTCGTGAGCACTTGCTCCTCGCCCGTCAAGTCGGTGTCCAGAAAATCGTCGTTTTCGTCAACAAGGTTGATGCCGTCGAGGACCCAGAGATGTTGGAGCTTGTCGAGCTGGAGATGCGTGAACTCTTGACTACCTATGGATTCGAGGGTGAAGAGACCCCCATTATTTTCGGTTCTGCTCTTTGCGCCTTGGAAAGCCGAAAGCCCGAAATTGGCGAACAGAAGATTGACGAGCTCATGAACGCCGTTGATACCTGGATCCCAACCCCTCAGCGTGACCTTGACAAGCCTTTCTTAATGTCCATTGAGGAAGTCTTCTCCATCTCCGGACGTGGTACTGTTGCCTCTGGTCGTGTTGAGCGTGGTGTCCTGCGCAAGGATTCTGAAGTCGAGATCATCGGCTACCAGAAGGATGCTATCAAGACCAAGGTCACTGATATCGAGACCTTCAAAAAGTCTTGCGATGAGTCCCGTGCTGGTGACAACTCCGGTCTGCTTATCCGTGGTATTAAGCGTGAGGATGTCCGACGTGGAATGGTTATCGCTGCTCCCGGCACCACCAAGGCTCATGACAACTTCTTGGTTTCCATGTATGTCCTGACTGAGGCTGAAGGTGGTCGCCGTACTGGATTCGGCGCCAACTACCGCCCCCAGGCTTTCATCCGTACTGCCGGTATGTATTGACCGATTTAAAATCTCTTTATTCAAGATACTAATTATCTCTTGCAGATGAGGCTGCCACTCTCAGCTTCCCTGGTGAGGACCAGTCCCAGATGGTCATGCCCGGTGACAACGTTGAGATGATCTTGAAGACACACCGCCCCGTTGCTGCTGAGGCCGGTCAGCGTTTCAACATCCGTGAGGGTGGACGCACTGTCGCCACTGGTCTTATCACCCGTGTCATCGATGCTAAGGCCTAAGAGGCAGATCTCTAGAGCTGGCTAATTGATGAGTTACTTGTGTACGATGGAGTGTCCTGACTGTATTTTAGAATACCTTTTTTTATTTAATAAAGCAAAGCGCTGATATCAATCAATCTATCTATCCGGACGGGGAACGGGGACATGAAACAAAAGAGAGAAATGGATACATTGGATGGTGCACGAAGAGTTGGCTTTTTTCCATTATCATCTTTGCTTTTCTTCTCCATTTGTTTGTTTATATTTGTTGTATTCTTTTTCTTTTCTTTTTTTCCAAGTCTGTATTAAGTCTCCTTTTTTAAGGTCTTGTTAGGTAGCATCACTCTCCACTACATCTATCCAAGTTGACCTATTCATTACCTAGTATATCATAAGATTCTATAGAAGCAGGTTCTTCATTCCAAGATAGGTATGAGGAAATGCATTCATTGTAAGGGGGTTGAGGAATTGGACCGAAGACTTGTTTCAGATCGGCATACTGGCCACAATCAAAACATATATAATATTATCTAAGTATATAACATAGAGTTCAATCCTCACTCATGGACGTATGTCCCATTATGCATACCCCGCTTCTTCTTGTTGTCATCATCTGAGAAGGACAGATCGGAAATAACATACTTCGCTGTCCCGGAGAAATAATTCTGCTCACACTTCGTGCCCTCTTCTCCGCAACTACCTCCAACAAAGTCATCTACGTATTCGATCAGTATTATTTCCAAGGTTCTGGATAAATAGAGAGTTGGAGTCGGAGTACTTACATTCGTCACAGCTGGTCGAGACATACCAAAATTTGTAGATCGCGTCGCCATTAGAGTCGCATGCGTCGGATTCCTGGGTTATAATCCAGCTTTGGATCGTAGTGCCTACATCCCAGCATTTGCCCTCGTCATAAGAGTAGCCATCGATATAGTCTTTGCACTCGGTATCGCTGAAAACCATGATACCGAATCCAGTTGGCGTGGGCGTGGCAGTAACCACGTCGGTTGAGGTGCTGGTTGGGTGCTCTGTAACAGTAACCACAACAACATCGGTCGACGTGGACGGCCCCTTGGAGATGGTGGTCACCGACCCGACACAGGCAGTGCTTGGTTCTCCATCGTATTCGAGCACCAGCTCGGACGAGCAGGCCACGACGTCTCCCAAGGCATCCGTTATGGTAATCGAATAAGGGTCTGCGGTCGAGGTGGCCTTGGTGGACGTGCTCGCGGCCGTAGTTGCTCCTGTACCTGTGGCGCCTGACACTCCGCCTGAGGCTGTTAACACGTAGCTTATCTCAGAGCCATACAGCGATGCCATCAGACCGGCCCCCGCGGTAGCCAGGGCTTCCAGCTCTGACAGGGGATCCGTGGTGGGTATGGGATCGTCAAAATATGCAGTGGCCATGGCATCGACGGTGGCGTAGAAGGACTCGGAAGAGCTGGAGCTGGAGCTGGTGCTGCTGGAATCACTTTGGGAGCTGCTTCCATCGCCATCGCCATCACCGCCGCCGCCTCCTCCTCCTCCTCCACCACCACCACCACCACCGCCACCACCACTAGGTGCGCAACCAGGACAGCCAAGATGACAGAAAAGACCACCTAGATCATCTAACGTTAGCTTTTGCAGTGCAGTGGGGAGCTGGAGGAAGGGTGAACTGACAGCCGCCGCCATTGTTTGAGCTAACTGTGGGCTTTGAACCGCCCTTCGAGCCGGTGGATGAGACCTGAGTGGTCTTGGTGTTGAGAACCGGATCACTGGTGCTATCGGTGTTGGTTGGATAAGGATGGGGGGTGACGGTCGTGGTGGTTGGAGCCATCGTGGTGCCATCGTTGACTTGCGTGATACCGCCAAAAACACCGGTCCAGGCCGGACTGAAGTAGGTGTAGTTGCCCGAGGAATAGTTCACGCTGGACACCGTACTAGTAGTGCCCCCTATCACCGTGGTGTTGCCGCCAATCACGCTTTACATTTGTATGAGCATTGTCATCTTCTGCAGGGGGGACTATTTCAGGCACTTACGGAGTCCAGACCACCTCATAAGGCGTCTGCGCAACTGAGCTGGTTTGTAAGAGGGTGCTCTGACCCGACGAAGGCAACTGATACCAGACCGGAATAGAATTGATGTTAACTGCAGAAATATAAGTTAGACGAGAGGCAAAGAAAGAGAGAGGGTCCCTGGGCGAAGCGCTTACGGGGCGGAATATCGAGCAGAGTCTGTACACTGTGTGTCGCCATGGATGCATAGGCAACACCAGTGGCGCCGCTATATAGGGTGGTCGTTACTGTAATCGAGTCCACATAAATGAGATGTGTGGGCCAGCCAGGGAAGTTGATGGTGGTGTTCGTGGGTAACGGCATAGGAGGCCATATGAGCGTGCAGTCAGGCACGGCAGTGATGGCCGGAGAGGCTTCAGACCACACAGTGGGATCAATGTAGACCTCACAGGCCGTCGAGGTTGACGAGGTTGCCGACCCGTTTCTTGAACTGACCCATGTGCTGGTATTACCAGTAAGGAGGTCGATGGCCCAGTCAGATGTTCCCAAGAAGTTCATGTCTTCGTACAGCTCCCTACGAGTATCCTTGATAGCAGTGTCCATGAAGCCGGCCCACTGTGTGTTGTCCCACACCATGATGTTGGAATTGGAGTCGACGTCGATATAGGTATATATCGAGTCCTCATCCGCAATAGCAAAGAGCTCCGCATTGGAGATGTATCCTGCTGTGTCTGTACAAGGGCCAGGGGCCGCACCCGAGTCGGGGCCCGTGAAGTGGCAGTTAGGACCATAGCAGCCGGCCTCGCTCATCTCGAAAGATCGCGCATAGCTAGCCACTCCCAATGCAACCTTGTTGGACGGTATACCGGCCTTGGTAATCATCGACATGGCACTTAACGTTTCAGTGAAATTCACATGAGACCTCAGACAGCCGCCAGTAGGGCAACCGGGATCTGTAAACGTGTTATTCCAATCCCACTGTCCATGCATGTCATAAGTCATCATCGTGATATAGTCGACTATATCACTGATAGCCTTGATGGGAATTTCCTTCATGTACCAGTAAGACGAGGGGGCGGTGGTCGAGAGAGTTTTGCCACTTGGCATAAACAAGGCCAAATCAAACAAAAATAGGAAGAAGTCTTCGGCACTGGTAGTGGTGTCAGCGGGAATTCCTGGAATATCAGGCTCTCCTGGATACTCCCAGTCCCAGTCAATTCCATCTATGTCGTATGTCTCCAAGAATTCGACCGTGTTGGAGACCAGAGTGGCGCGATTATCAGCGGTAGAGACGGCCTCGCGGAAGATGTCATAGGTGCTAAGATCTGTGGAAAACGCCCATCCACCCACGGTGATGATACGCTTGACATCGGTGAGATCCATAAAGGCATCCATCTGCTCTTCAATGGAAGAGATATTGAATGAGAAATCGGCATTGAGCGTGGCAAAAGACATATGGATATGTGTGTAGACACTCGTGTCAATGTCCGTGATCAGTGGCCGCAAGCAGGGGCGTTCCAAATCAAATCCTTCGAAATATCCAATCCTAAAATACTCACTTGGCGCATCACTCTCTATAATCTGTGTACCACAGTTCGAAATACACCCGTTGGTGCCATTGGCCGCAGTGCCAGGAGCGCCAGTGGTTGAATTCGTGGGAGTGCAAAAGTCAGATGTAACTCCACATTGACCCCAAATATCACAACAAGCATTGAGAGGACACTCATTAAGGGTAGCTAAATCGGCCCCATGAGGTGCAGTGGCAGTGCCATTAACCTGGGGCCCGCAGACAGCATTGGAGATCACAGCGGGCATAGGCGGCCACCCTGCGCTCAAGCAGATATTTTCATTGGCGAGGAGATCGTCACAGCCCATCCAACCCCAAGTGTCAGTGTTCCAGCTCTGAATGTCATCCACAGTGACGGTGTATGTGGCGGCTAGTGCAGTACAGGTGTCGCCTTTTACGACTGAGTATGAGTAGCAATTACCGTCGGCGTCCGGAGTGGGCGCAAAATCGGGAGCTGCCCCAGACGTGCAACAGACCCATTGTCCGACAGGAATGTTCGACGAGCACAACGCGGAGTTATAAGTTTCAAGCTCCGTCAAGGTGATGCCACACTCAGTAGCAAGCGTGGTACATGTGTCTCCAGAGACGGCCTGAATTGCAGTACAGGTATCATCTCTAGGAAGAACCTTTGCCCCTGTCTCTCGACGGGTCCAATGGCTGGTGGAATTAGAAACTACCGGAGTGGTATAGGTCAGGTTGTTCCAAGTGCTAGTGTTTTCTAACGTTGTGAGACAAGTACCATTGCGCCATGACTGCACCGCCATTTGCGCCGCGAGAAGATCTTCACTAGAGCTGATGAAGACGCCCATGGAATAGCGAGAAGTCCTATTGTCACAGAGCTGGACTACCCGTCACCCCCTCCCCCTCGACTCGATCAATGAGATCCTCAAGGATCGAAGGGAGCAGACCCTGCCTATGCAAAGAAGATCCCATGTAAATACCAACAGAGGTCTTCCCTGAGGATGCAAAATTGATTGTTTCGTTGCAAGGAGTTGGGTTCACGCTTTCATAGGCCAGCAGCTGTTGCAAAGCAGCCACTGCTTCGCTAGCAGATCCGGTTGCGGCACCAGTATCCCAGCCCAATTGCACTGAGGCGGTCACTGTTTTCGACGTCGCAGGCGCCTCACAGGAACTATTGCTAGAACCCGTGCTGTCTGCATCGAGGTCTGCCGTGCAGCCGCGGATCTTGACTTGGCCGTTAGCTCCATCGACGTCACTGTAGAGAGCGAAGTTAAGGAGCATTGTTTCGTCACACCGCGACAAACGATCCACGCTGGAATAGACTGGCCAGCCGCTGGAATCGATTCCCAGGCTTGTACAGCTTCCTGGACAAGGGCCACGGAGAAATTCCCATGATCGCGAGGGAGTGTAGTTGCCGGCCATTACAGCAGCCTTGAGGTTATCTAGGTCTGCTGTGGCTTGAGACTGGGCGGCGGAGAGAGTACTGATGGGATGCCTATCCATATAGTCCTGAAGCGCTTGTTGAGCCTCCTCAGAAGTTGAAAACGCAGCGTGAGCCATCGAGACCAGACTAGCCATAATGGCTCCGGCCAGCCCGATGGGCCGCATGTTGAGAGGTAGGAAAAGAGTGTCGGTAGATATCAACCAAAGAAAAGAAAAATAAGGAAAGTAAGTAATGAACAAAATCTAGGTAAGTTCGCACCTGCCCGGCCACAGGCGAAGAGGAATGGTAGAGACTGTCGGGGCGATGCAGGGGAGAAGAGCGGGGAGAGAGAAGATGCTCTTTATTTATCAGCGCTATCTTTGCAGATTATCCATCCATGACCTGTCATCTCGCGGGACTTATTTCTCTCTCTCCATTTTGACATGGAAAAGACCGATAGATTTAGTGCACTACTCAGAAATTCCCACTTGGTCAGGCAAACAACCCGCGTCTTTGCGAGGTTACACTTGCGGCTTGCCATCTTACGCAACACCCTAATAACAAAAATACCTTAATCCCGAGAGTCAAGCTAATCTTCGGTGGTGGGCAATTAATAGCTCATAATCAGGGCATGGAGCTAAAAGAAGACATTGAGAGCATGAGATGGCTCTGTAAACATCATATGGATTTTCAAGAGATGAAGGAATAAGCTAGTAATAGTCCAATAGATCAAATAAAACCTGGTTGTGCCAATTAGAGGCTTCTAAATAGGCGTATATTCTCACAGAACGTTGGATGGAGATGTCTAGTACGAACGCAAATACACACAAGCGTCCCCAATATCAACATTAATATAGCCCCGAACTAAGGATCTAGCGTGCATGACAGAAATAACTACGTTCCAGCGGCTCCACCGGTACCTACATTAGTTCAGTTAGCTAGCTCTGTAATGCAATACTATCACGTTATCCTACCAGCCCGAGGGCGAGAATGCCTGGGTAGCCTTTGGACGCAGGTCTAGTGTCTTGACGCCGGGCTTCCTTAAACAAAATCATGGTTACCTCCGTTTCTGAGTAGCAATGGGCATTTCCTTAGCGCCGAGAACAGTGTTGGTTCGGAAATTGCAAGCTCGTCAGATGGAGTGAGACTTGCTTTGTTTTTTTCCTCGTCATTTTGGGAGTTGACGGATATCTGCTGGACCCCCCATATATCATTGTACTTGCACATTCCCACCGAGTTCGATTCACCCCCAAAATCCATGCTTCCGGTCTTAACTGTTTCGTCTCTTCGCGTCCCATCGACATGTGGTGGCTAAAGAGCTCACTGCTTCTCGTGGTACTCGGCCTGGTTATCAACCAGGCGAGTGCTGCCGATCCTACCACTGCCAACCGTTTCACCCCATTGGCAAAAGCAGGAGGATGCACTACAAATCATATCCAATGGCTAGACAGATACCTCACGGATGCTAATACCTTAATTTCGTCTTTCCAAGACGCCTTAACAGCTGCCAAAAGGTCAAAAAATACCGCTGGCACCGCGGGCGAAGACGGTATTGTCGCTAGGAAATTGCTCACCAAATACTTTGGCATCGAGTTCCAGGAAACAGCTGCTGGCACACAAATTCCGATGTCTACCTATAGAAGCTACTGGACTCAGGTATCGAGTATGGCATGAGAAAAGCCCCCACCCCCCGAGCTGGAGAGCAAGGAATCTAACAACCAAGCTAGGTACGGTCACCAAGGTTCAAAATTTCTTGACATCCGGCACGTTAACAGGCCCCGGAGTGACGAAGGGGAATAATCTGCCCTGGATAAGTTGCGCTGGTACTGCTTTTAGCAAATTCGATTGGAACGATCAAGTTTTCGGCTATGTTCCTAATGCGCAAGCACCAACAGTCGACAAAATCACAATTAATGGCAAAGCCGTAAGTATCGCCGATGCATACTCGAATCTTGTAGATGCCGCAGATTCCCCATACTACTCAGTGGACAAAACTTATTATTCGTGTTGGCCTGCGACGATGGGCACCGATATATGCACGGATATCTATGGATGGGCAATCCCAGGCCAGGAGCGCTATGAAAACACAGTTCAAGGAGAGAAACTCGAGTATGGGACGACAGAGCCCGGTGTTATCATGTGTCCTGATCTTTATACTCTCTCTGTGTCGATACTGTCACAGGTCACCGCTCAGAATCCAGCTTCAACCACGCCGATCCATCTACAATACGTGATGGGCTGGGGTGCTACCACTATGCTCCATGAGTTAACCCACATGACCACTTTTTGGGCGGAGGTCACAGACACAGAAGCTTCCAATTATGGCTCGATCTATGATACAGGTACTAGTGCGGTGAAAGATTATGCTGGTCAGTACTTCACCTTTCTGCAATTATTTTTATCATACTCACCGAGTCACTGTTCTAGTTTCGATCGCGGATTGCTTGAAACTGGCCACGGGAACATACACGGATGACAATGGATATTCATATGATGCCTACTACGCGGCCTTTAACGCACGGAACTACGAATTATTTGCGTTTTCGTGGTGGTACTATCAGCAAACGTGGACCTATACAGATAGCAGCGGCAACACACAGACATACCCGCGAGCTACTTTCTACGATGGCATCCTTGTCGAGTGGGATAAATAATTATACTACTTGAGGACTCACTCTTCAATCTAACCTGTTGGCGATGTTGCTCTACCTGGCTAATTCCCGAGTTATTCTCTACCGTTACTTTGCACACTGTCGTTGACGAATCTTTTCCTATGTTTTCACCTACATTCTTGTATCTAGTACTCTCTTACCATCTGTCAAACTCTATGGCAAGAGGCAAATAAGTAAACTCATGCAGCGAGGCAAAATCCTATTTCAATTTAACCTGCTAGTAAGAAAACATTTGATTACTTCGATGCGTGCGCAATCACTACGAAGTCTTCTCCTACTACCTAGTCTCTTACTCTGCTAGCTAGCTTATTATTTGATGGAATTTGATATAAGAGAACTATCAAGAGTACTTTGTACCCGGATGGCGCGTATAGCAACATCAAAAGTTCACTACCACCAGCAACAACAAGAAGTATATACGTGGTAAACTAGTACTATTCAGTACTATGCTAGGAAGCAATCGAAGGCACCTAGTACGTATGTAGTATTTGCTTGGCTTGGCTTTTCTCATCTTCAATCTTGAGTCTAGACTTGTTTTACTCACCTTTGTGGTGTCAAACAGTCCAACAATGGGGCCGGAGCGAGACTATAGATGTAACGTTATGATTTAGGGGAAGAAAAGTAAGAACTATTAAAGAATTAGACTAATAAATCAACCTGTGGGGTCAGTATGTGGGAACCCACTTTCTTAGTGGATTGCTTGTGCGTTGGATAGTGGATTAAAATGTCCTACAAGGTGGGTCCGCGTCTTTCTCGCTGCGCAATTTCTGCCTCTTTAGGAAAGCGGTAAAAAAAGGCAGTGTCACTTCCAAAGAATACCACGAGGCTTTACCGAATACGGTTAGATTGATAGTCGGGCCATCGCGATACCTTATTTTTAGTCGATGCTTATTACTACGTATGTACAGTATTGTACAACTATTTTATACTTATTTTAGTCAATGCACTGGCTTAGATATATGTATGCAATATAATTATATAATATACAATATACAGTATATATATTTAGATTATAATTACATTGTGAGGAGAATTAGCACGTGCTGTCCTGATACATCACAGCTTGACGTACCTGACTAACTAGGGCTTGTCGGCATCATCTGACATCTGACCGGGCCATACTATGATAGTAGATGGACCTTGCATTCCATATATCTAGGTAACATTATCATCATTTTACTTATTATTTATTAATAATTGTGCAACGGTCTAATCTACTACTCTGTCCTCTTTTCTTTTTGTCAGGTTGCATTTGTTGGATTTATCATAGTTACTTCGTCGTTTGTTCAGTACGTGATTATTAGTTAGTCAACTAACTGGCCAAGTTTTAATGCTTAGATCGCGGCGATTACGACGACATCGTGAGTTTAACTTAGTTTGTTGGTTAGTTTTAACCAGTAAAGAGCCAGAGCCAGAGCCGAGCCATGAGTGGCGTCGTTTCCAATTAAGCCCCCTGGTCTAATTTCTAAGTGCTAGTACTACTAGTGCTTAGTGCTGCTAAGCTTCTCGCCAACTAATCTGAGCCTGCAGGATCTAATCGGCCCCAGAGCAACTAGGTTAGGCTAGCCTCTGAGGCTCAGATTAAGTGGGATAAAGTTGGCATGGCTTTCTCCACTAGCTGTCAGATACATGGTATTAACGGTATCGGATTTAAATTGTATACGGCAATCTATGGCACAGTAAATACGGTAGAATGCTACGTGAAAATATCTTTCAACCGATTCATGACCTATCATACAACGAGGGAATTATTTATATGGGATTTCTATATAAACCATTCAAAAGTCATGTTTTTAGAACCAGCAAGCAGAAGAACGAGGAGGTACATAGCAAAGTTACTAGTTTGATTACTAAAGCCATTCCTCAACCTCGACACTAGCAGCAGGCTTTAGGTACATTAAGTCTTTTATACAGAGTAGACTATACAGTAGTACGTAGTAGGAGGCTAGGCAACTAGCATACCACAGTAATTGATTTGCTAGCAATCTCTTTAGATTAAGATTAAAAATAGTACCACGTGTTGGCGTACAAGTTATACATTTGTGAGGGGGGTTTTATTACCTGTAGGAGCATCGTGTAATATTTTACTAATATTCTTGAACTATTTATAAAAGACCTTCGAAGGCGCTAGAAGTTGGGAAGTTAAAATAGAGCACACAACGTGGTACATGCTACAACCTAGAATAGTATAGTACTATAGGCCCTGTAAAGGATAAATAATTACGATACAGCGCCTTCCAAGTATGGCTAGTCGTGAGAATTGTTGATTATGAAGATTCTCCCGCAGCCTCCCTATTTGTCAACGGAGTATAGGGTTAACATGGTACGTATAACTATACGGATGCTATTATAATAGAGCGAAAATACGGAGTACACCGTGCATAACTAAATTAAATCTATGATATGACTAAATACTAGTATTAATTTTTAAATCTACTATCAATTAACAAACATCATACGCTTATTTACGGCCCATGCGCGTTAGATCGAGGGTCAACTGCCTAACGGCATCGCCGATTATAACACTACGCTGATATACCAGGCTCAATACTAGCAGGTACAGTACACCGTACTAGTAACTTCCAAGCAATGTCACATTGCCAAACCGTAGAGAGTTTAAAGTTTAAATCCACCGGGTGGACATCCCGCGAGTAGGTACGCAGTTAACTCTAGTTCACACGAGGCTTTCCTCCCGTGGTCGGACTCTCTATTTACATGATTGCAATCTAACAAGACCATCCTATCCACCGATACTAGGCCCAACATCATGTTCATACTAAGTTGCCAACCTTGCCACCGAGGAGAGCTACTGACTAGTGCCTGCATATACGTAACATAGGTAACACGTTGTGTAGATTAGGGATTTGAATGGAAAGATTTTGATATCAACGTAACTGTTCTAAGTTAGTATCTGGTGATTGAATATATAAGTCTGTAAAGTAGGTATCAGGGGACCACCCACTGCTTCTAAGAACCATCCGATCCTAGGTGTCCACAGACATAGCTCTATTTGCAACAATGGTCCTTACACACCTGGTTGCTGCCTCCCTGGCTGCCAGGCTGGCTATGGGCTACCTGGTCACTCCACCGGGCACCCCCTTTCCTGGAACAGTCTCAGACTGTAGCGGATGGGTGGAGGGTACTACAGGGGTTACCTGTGCAGAAGTTGAAGAAGTGGTAGGAATCACGGCCGTGGAATTTGATGACTGGGTGAGAAAAGTTCTTTCCTCTCTTTTTTTCACTACCTATTTCAAACGAGGGTTTGAGGTCTGGATCTGACATGGCGGCTAGAATCCCTTGGTTTCTGAGATATCCGGAACCTGCGAGATTTACAGTGGATATTATTACTGCATTCAAGTTGACTTCAGCAGCACATCAACTGCGGCAGCATCCACTACATCAACTGCTGCTGGCTCTACCACAACTGTTCCTGTCTCAACCACAACTGCTGTGGCCAGTACGACCACAGCCAGTACCACTGGTGATGGTATCAGCACCCCTTCACCCATTCAGACAGGCATGGTATCCACTTGCGACAAGTTCTATCTTGTGGCTACGAACGATACATGTGATTCTATTGTTGCTGATTCTGGGATCTCTTTGGCTACATTTTATGCCTGGAATCCCGCAGTGGGAAGCGACTGTGCTGATTTGGAGCTCAATGAATATGTCTGTGTCGATATTATTGGATACACAATCACCTCTGCCACAGCCACTGCTACTACTACAACCACAGGAGATGGCATCAGTACCCCTTCGCCTATTCAGACAGGCATGGTATCCACTTGTGACAAGTTCTATCTTGTGGCCTCAGGGGATACATGTGACTCTATTGTTGCTGATGCCGGGATCTCTTTGGCTACCTTTTATACCTGGAATCCCGCAGTAGGAACTGGCTGTGCCGACCTTGAGCTTAATGAATATGTCTGTGTTGATATAATTGGATACACAATTACCTCTGTTACGGCCACTGCTACTGCAACAAGCACAGGAGATGGCATTAGTACCCCATCGGCAATCCAGACAGGCATGGTCTCAACTTGTGACAAGTTTTACCTTGTGGTCTCGGGGGACACGTGTGACAGTGTTGCTAGTGATGCTGGGATCTCTTTGACCAACTTTTATGACTGGAACCCAGCTGTTGGCTCCGACTGTGCTGATCTTGAAGTCGATGAATACGTCTGTGTCGATATCATTGGCTATGTAGCATCGTCAACTACAACTGCGGCTGCGAGCACCACCACCTCCGGAAATGGAATTACGACTCCTACTCCTTATGAGACCGGAATGGTCTCGGATTGTAATGCATTCTATCTGGTGTCTTCGGGTGACTCCTGTACCACTATCGCAGACGCTGAAGGCATCACGGTGGCCGATATTGAGGCATGGAATGCAGATGTTGGGACGAACTGTGCGGATATTTGGCTGGGATATTACATCTGTGTCGGTATTTTGTAAGCAGGGATGGTGAATAGACTTCTAGGGATATGTGCTGTCATTAGATATACATGTATCTATGGAGACCTAGATGTATAATGGATGTGCTTGTCTCGACAAGCCTTGAACTTTTGGTTTCTTCTTGTTCCGGTGTCGAAGAAAGCAAAACGTATACCTAGGTAGAGAGCCTAGTTAAGGCAGTTAGTCCATACTTAGGTATATATATATGAATGATCTCTTATCCATGGAGATGGATAATAACCTTGGATGTTAACCACAGTTATACACATAAGTACGGTTGTTGTTCACAGAAGTAAGGAGTAAAAAGGCAAACTTAATGCAGCAGCATTTAGCACCAGTAAGGTACCTAGATATATACTTAGGTATCCATGAATATTTCTACTACCTTAAGCACAAGCTCATAGTGCTTCGAACCCATCCATGGATGTTCTATCTCCTTACGTACGCATTCACATTTTGGATATTATACTTGAAATATTTATAAACACTTGGATTCGGTACTTATGGCATATCAACAATCACAGCCAAACATATGCCGTGAAATTTACGAATGGGCAGTACTTTGACTGATGGAAAAAGACTACATAATGTAGACAAAGAAAAGATAAGGAAACTGATGCAGAAGTGAAGCTTTAAATAACGCGAAAGTAAACGCTCAAGACCAGGTCCAATTGCAACAATCTTATATACATTCTCCCCGTCTACTTGTGGGCAGCATACTGACTTGCTGCCCGAAGTCTTTCACCGAAAAACCACAATACTAGAGATCCGGAGTATCCGATCCCGATAGTAGCGAACCCAAGGACACTATTGCCCCATCCTTGTCCCAATGCATCGTACATGTAGTCTGCGAATAGTGGGAAACCAAAACCGGTGGCACTTCGCGCCACTGCAGTTGCGCCCATTGCAGATGCAGCATATAGTTGGTAAGAGTCGATTGTATATGTTTGGAGAGTCGTCATAGACATATTTACACCAGCTCCGAGAATTGCGGCGCCGATATTCGGCACGATCCAATGCGTGTGAGCTTCTGCAGACCAACCGTACATGAAAATGCCACCAGCTGTTATTGCAGTCGAGCCAAAGAGAATTGGGACCCGGAACTCTGGCCTACCCTCTCCATTCGGCGCCCGGCGCTTGAGCTTGTTATAGAAAATATCAATGAACAGCCCAGCCAGCTGGGCTCCAATCATCATGCCTATCATGAGCGAAATGTAGTTCAAACCGCCAATTCCCGTCGACTCATGGTATATGTCGGCCCAAACCTTCGGATATGTAGAGAGGATCAAATAAACGATGCCATAGAGGAGAGCCATATATAAGGAAAGGAATTGAACAATCGGCTGTGTCCCTAGGAACACAAAGACTCGTGTGAGCGCGCGACGCACCACGGATGAGATCGTGCCATGATGTGATTCAAATTCCGTTCGCAACTGCTTGTTTCCTGTATCTTTGCGCAGTTTCTCAGCCTTCCGTTGCAAGATCCGAGGCGCGAAAGTCTCTGGTAACGTAAAATAAATCAAAACTTGCACCATTGCCCCAAAAATGGTGACAGCCCAGAAGCTCCACCTCCACGTTGTTCTCTCCGCAATCCAAGCTCCAATGAGAGGACCAGCGGTTGGCCCCAACACAGGCGCCAGCGTGTACACTGCTACTGCCTTTCCGCGCTCTTCTGACGTCCACAGGTCTGACAGAACGCCGCCACCGACCGTTTGGGGGGCACATGCTCCAAGTCCAGCCAGGAAACGGAACGCCAGCATCTGGCTCGGATTCTGGGCGAAGCCACACACGAGATTGAATATCAAAAACCACTATGTGAAAGTCAGAAATCGTGTGGGTACAAAGAATTTGGCGGTGAATAACATACAACATTAGATAGTTGCAGGACAATCACCCGTCCATATACCTCGCTAAGTGGTGCCAGGAACAGAGGGCCAATCACGAATGCCAACAGATAGATAGAAAATATCATTTCTGATTGGATCGTCGAGTGAACATCGAGGTCTCGATCGATATCCGACTCCGCTGGAGCTATCATCGATGATGCGATCGGCGTCATGAAGGTAATCAACGATACCAAGCCCGTCGCAACCCATCTTCTTTTGAACGACCAGTTTTTCGGATTGGAGGGATCGTCAGGTCCATCCCATGTCACCTATGCCGAGTGAGACTTGCAATCTTCGCCCTTAGGAAAACCACTTACAACATTCGAGGTGGAGGAGCCGCTCTCTGAACCATTTTCCAGATCTTTGTCGTCCTGGTCAGATGCAAGTCCTACTGAAGCGGGCTTTTCATCGACATTTTCAGGATCCGTTGCGTTGACAACAGATGTGGATCGAGACATTATGCCTTTGTTTGAGCAAAGCCATATGCAGTTCGAAGGAGACGGTGTTAGAGAATCGTGGTCACTGTTGATTATTCAAGTAGATGAATATTCACCGGTCTTTGGGGTCCGGCACGCTACTTCGGGCAGGTTGACAGACATTTCCAACGTGTCTGAGAGGCTCAGTCTGCTCAGACTGTCTAGTACGACGAAGTTCGCACGCCAATGCTCTCTTAGACCTACTTTTACACGTGGGCTGGCTAATCAAAGTTCCGCATGCCAGTGACTTTCGTTGTAGATCGTCTTAGTTATTTGGGGGCTTTTTTTGTCTACATAGAGACCCAGCTTTTGCTTCCTTTTTTATATGGCAGATTTTTAACACCGTACAATTTCTTACTAATATTATAGACTTATTGCAAAGAGCTTAAGATTCTCTATGTTTTGTTGCCATCGATTTGTTAATATTTGATTATAGGGGTGAAATTCGAGGTTGAATATAAGCTACGTATGGGCACCGAACAAGACGCCGAGCAGGGCGCCGAGCGGGCACCGAGCAAGAAGACACCGACCATGGCGCCGAGCAAGCGCCTTATTGAGCATATAAAAGCATGATGGTGTTTCTATGCTTAGCTCTACGTCGGAGTCGATTTTTTATTTCTAAATTTGGTAAGGAAATGGGTGATTTAAAAAATAAGCATCTTCCCCCCTAAGCATATACCTACATTGTACCCAATGACACAGTTTTATGAATATATATATTTTTTACATAGAACGATAGAGCTTCTTTTGCTCAATCACTGGCGGCTGCACCAAAATTATAAAGAATATTATATTTTATTGTAAAATAGCCGTTGCAACGGCAAAATACGACGCGCAATTCGTGGTTTCAGTCATTTCTGATGGCTGCGACCAAGGCTTGCATGGGTTTTTGATAGGCAAGGCCTTGGATGATCGCGGCTATGTTGCATTTCAACGATGGTCATGCATAAGTTTGACAGAAGTTATATCTGACCCTTGGTATTTCCTCGGTAGCGAGGTGGGAAAAATGAGCAGAGAAAGGTATGTGTGAAATTTTGCATTTAGATAGTTTTGCTATTACAAACGAAGAAGAAGATATATGAACTGCTGCGGCATCTCTAGTTTTTGTGTCTCCCTATTGAAGGGTATATCTTGCGCAGGCCTAACACCTCTTCACTCAGAGACATAAATAGATACAAAATAAACAATATAATACACGCCATTAATCGTCTTGAATTAGACAGCCGGTGCCTGATGGATGTTCAATCTCCAAGATCCTGTAATTCTTCCGAGCGGTACTTGATCAAGCCATTGGACTGTAATAACGTATTTGGCCAATATTAGCTTGTGTCACCGACCAAAAAGGTGTCCCAAAAGGCCTGTGATAGTATTGAATTAGTCAAGGTAGCTAAAACCCGAAAACCGGCAGGCGGGGGAGGGACACTCTACCCAATCAATAGACTCTGGGTTCATCCATTGCACACCATCAAACCAATCATCAAAAGTAGTCTCGAAGTCAACGTTCATCACTGCAGATGAATGAGGCCGCTCAGGGGAAAGCAATGCCCTGCCACAAAACACCATTAGAAACCCAGCCCAAGCGAAGCGTAGTGTATACATACTGAAGATGACTGAGAATCGGATGAGCCTTAGCGCAGATCTGGCTTTTCCCCTGTAGCCTATCAATTCGTGCAACAGCTGCATCAAAGCCCGCGCGATAGGGAGATAGATCAAATGTATCCGGCTCATCAAGCAAGCAGGATGCCAGCGCGATGGCCCCATGAATAGCATAGAAGCTCGTCACGCCGGATAACAGCCACCTGTAGTGTCTCAAGCGGGGGAGGTCACAGAGCTGCCGGTGAACATCGAGCAAAGCAGTACCGGAGAGAATGCATTTCGCCCTGGAGGCTGATCTGAAGGAAGGGCCACGGGGTTTGCAGAAGGGGCGATGGAGGAGGAGGTATAACTGATGCGCGTATAGCTGTAGAATACACCAGTGTGCGTAGCTTGAAGGGTCTAAGAGGCTTGGTGACCCATCTAAAAGGAATATGGAATCCCATTGGCGTTGCTCTTCGGCAACTTGGCTATCGAAAAGACTGAGTGCAGCTTCGTTATACTTTGAGGCACTCGCGAGATGGCGGCAAATTTTAGAGGATAGCAGAAACATCTGAATCTTGAACCGCATGACGGACATCTGTGTGGGTTGGCTGGACGGCGGGAGAATAATATCCTCTTTGATATCGTGGTCATTTACGTCGGCTGGCATGGTGGCGTCGATGTTCAATAAATAAGACATATCTATATCTCCAAAAAACGTGGCTTGGTATGTGTGAAGCAGCAAAATGCCTGCCCAGCAACGGCGACGACGTTCGGCATCTACGCAGTTCATTTTCTGGGAGTCGGGAGCCACATTGCATTTTAGTGCAATTCCAATATTCAATGTCAGTCCTGTGCAGCCCAGTTGTTAAAAATCTTTAAGAGTGCCTATATGGTCCAATAAATCTTACCTAACAAGGCCCATGCACGTTCAGCACCCTCATGATTACTTATCGTATAGATGAGTAGCAGAAGAGCCTCCAAGGAGCCGAGGCTATAGTGGATCATAAATTGGTCTTGAGACAGGCAAATCATAGCAGCCGTGCGAAAGCGATAAGCAATGTCTGAGGTATCATGAGGGCGAGAAGTATCTGGCCAGAGCTCAACCAGCATACTGTCGTCGCTTTCCATAGTGTTCATGGTTGCCGAGCAGATTGCAAAAAGCAATGCTACCCAGGAAATACTGGCACACGAGTTGTTTTGGCGGAAGGTGTTATATTGTTTCTGAAACGTTGGTCCGTGGAGGATATGGAACAATGGAGACAGGCGTGTGAAGTATTCTGTGACGAGGTAGTCACAGCAATGGGCCGGGGGTAGAATGGCGAGTATTTCATCTCGTGATGCAGCTTGGCCATCAGAAAAGGGGAAGCAAAGCTTTCCAGGTGATGAGAAAGGGTCATTTGGGCTCGCAGCGGGTTGGCCAACCTGGTTTATCGGGCGTTGTAGCAGGGCATCCCATTGACCATGGGTGTCATGTTGGCGATCTTGATCTTGTTGAATGGGATTGGAGCCTAAGTCCGGCTCCACAGGGTCTCGAATCTGGGGGGGAGAAGCTATTGAGGTCTGAGATGGCGCATTTGGCCTCGGGGAACTGGGCTGGTCACGTCGATAAGTACACGCTTCAACACAGTCTCGCCGCTTGCATGATGCGCAAGGATGTTGCCGGTCGCACTTCAACTTTGAGAGTCGACATGGTGCACAGTTGATGGGCTTTCGCGGTCGACGTTTGTACACCCGCCGTTGGGGTGTAGACGGTGATCCGTCGGCATTTTCCTGGGTTGCTAGCGTTTCTTCAGTCATGGCAGTGTCTGCCCCTAGAAAGCATCGGAAACGTCGCCTAGTATACCTACGAAGTTGGATAGAAGAAGTGGTGGGAGGACTCGGAGAAAGCGGAGAAAGCGGACTTGGTGGCGTCGGAAAAACGCCGACGTCTCCGAGTACGACGTCATCTCCGAGAGGCGCTAACGTGCACGGACCAAGTGTATCACATAGGGCTAGGGCTAGGGTTGTCATCGTTTCCTTCGCCAGGCCAGCTTGGGGTGATTATAGGTAAGGGCGGCTTAGGCATTCGCAAAGAAAACGCCATGCAGTATGTTGGGGGTTATACCATCATCAATGATGTAACGGCCAGAGAGCGACAGCGTGATCATAAACTGTTCTTTATTGGCAAACCCGGAGATACTCACTTCCCTATGGCTTGTTTGAGTCAATGCCGCCCCCGTTTTATTGACCCGGAATTGACGAGCGTGGGTACTATAGGGACCTATCTCGGTTCCTGCCAATGACCTTCCCGAAGTTTTCCGCATTCAGACTTTCGTGAAAGGACAAGAGAGACAGAATGCAATTACCAAGGATCTGATTTTCTCTCTTCCCACATTGATTTGAAACCCTTTCCAGAGGTAGTAAGTACTCTTCAGTCGGGACATGTTATTGCAGCCGGAACGGTACGCTCAATTCTACAATCGACATTCCCAAGTTCTACGCTGACGACAACAATACAGCCCGCTGGCGTTGGATTTTGACAGCCTACAGGTATTTCTGGCTGAAGTAATACCTTCAAGCGTTTTCCCAGCATGAGTCGGGAAATTCAGTAGACATATACCAGCAGCTATACGACCCTATTGACATCTAACCGTATTGTTTGTAGCAGCTGCAAAGCCACGTCCTAGCATAAAAACGTCCGACTACTCTGTGCCTGATGATATTTGGAACTTTTTGCTGAGGGTGCCTAAAACAGGTAGGAAAACGTAAATACTTACAGGGAGTTTACTCTAATAGTTTCATCGCTGTCCGGCACCGCTTTTGCCAGAAACTATTTTCACGTGGTCATTCCTTTTGTGCATTAACTCTAGTCCCGGAGATAGGTCGGAGTTGTAAGGTAGCGTAATTAAATCAATTCTTATAGCTATTTAACATGGTCTCCTCGGGGGGGGGGGGGGGGGGAACTTTTTCCAACATACAGTATTTCACATAGAGGATTTCACGATTCCTGGACAAAGTGTTGTCGACATGGTTTCGCGGTCGCTCCCTCGATTCGCCAAGTAAGCCTCCTCTTTCAATCTAAACTACCTTGAATTTAATGGTAGTTTACTAGGTTTCGAATTTTATCTCGTGAGAATCGGGTCCCTTTCTACCAACGGCTCTTTCAGGCAAATGATGGCAAACGAATGTGGTGGAAGGTGAGATTCATAGTGGACATAACCTGCCAACAACCCACTAAGAGAAACCTCGTTGACCTTGAATGATAGACTGGGAGAAGTGGTTGGTTAATGTGGCCTTATTTGATTTCGACCTACGGGCTCGGTGCTGGTATTTCTTGTACTTGTACACACACCTTTATCCATCAACTAATGAGTAACCAGGTTGTATATATGCTCTATGTCGAATGGCGCTTGTAAGCTCTTACTCCAACCCATGAACTTCTGCACTTGGACATTCTAACAACTTCGGATGTAGGGTCATAAAACTTGGATTGGAAAGGACTAGAAAGCTATCAATTTCAGACGTCATGAGCCATGAGAATTTCTTTACCACTGTGTATTCTAGAAGTGTTGAATATGGGTACATTGTTTTAATGACCGTCTCAAACGCCGTAAATCTCTATGTTGACTAGCTTAGTCGGTGGAAAGATTTCTCAAGAAATTCTAAAATTGACAAAGCAAGCCTAACACTGCCTAAAGCAAACAGTAATATGCTGTAAAAGTAACTGATCGCCTCAGGTAAGAGGCCATGACAAGTACGCACTACCCCAATGGCATTGACAATAGCTAACCTGCTGAATTATCTAAGAAATGACTGGAGATACGAGTGAACAACTCGTAGTGGCCTGGGGCGGCTCTCTGGATAGAGCATAAGATTTTGGTCTGTCCAAACAGGCACTATGTACGGAGTACCTAGGTACCATAGGGGTGACAGTGGCGTAATAAAATACCGTATCGATCAGAAAAGAGGGGGTCTCGGAGTAATTAATCATGCTCTAGGCAATGAAAGCCCATTGAATCGAGTCATCTCCGAGGGAAGTCGGAGACATCTATAAGTGGGGCCGGAGATGCGGCCATCAGATAAGATAACCGGACTGCCGACAGTTCTTCGGCTTGCCGAGAACCATTACCATTGTGTTGGATGGCGGCAAGCATCATGAAAAGGGATGGCGCGGTTTCCAGATTTCTTTTCTCAAAAGAAAAATCTGACTTTACTCACCAGCATTGACAGATCACCCAGATGTGGGTTTCTCCACTGTGAGGCGTTCACTATTTTCAATGGAACCCGACGGACTCTGGAGGGATCAAATAGGGATGGCCTTATGGTCACTCCTCACATTGAAAATCTGTTCGAACTATATATAGCAAAGACAATAGCCCAGGTTCTAGCCTTTTTGCCCACAGATCTTCTACTTTCCAAAGTCTGAACAGAACAGAATGGACACAGACGAGTTGCCTATTTATCGACCTGAGGGTCGGGCCTTGGGCGTTGTGTTTGAGAAGGTCACTGCCTATGGTGAAGGAGGCAGTACCAGAACGGTTCTTGATCTGCCCGCCATATTTGCGGGAGTTCTCAAGGTACCGTGGAACTTCTTCTACGGCTTCGTGGGCAACAGACCGCGATCGAAAAAGACTATTATCAATGATATTTCAGGCGTTGTCTTCCCCGGTGAGACTCTGCTAGTTCTTGGCCAGCCTGGTTCCGGCTGTTCTACCACCCTCAAGGTAATTGCCAACCAGAGATCATCTTACGCAATGGTCGAGGGTGAAGTGTCCTATGCTTCAATCTCGTCTCATGATATGGCCAAGAAGTACGGATCCGAAGTGATTTACAATGCTGAAGATGACATTCATTATCCAAGTCTCAAAGTGAAGCACACTCTTGACTTCGCTTTGAGTCTCCGAAAGCCCGCCAAAATTGACCACGCAGACTCGGAAATGTTTTCAAGAGATATGACCGACCGGCTTCTCGGCAGCCTGGGAATGGGTCACACAAAGGATACCATTGTTGGAAATTCCTTCATTCGCGGCGTTTCTGGTGGAGAGAGGAAGCGAGTTTCTTTGGCGGAAGTGATGGCCACCAATCCAGCAATTGCCTGCTGGGACAATCCTATTCGCGGCTTGGATAGCTCTTCCGCATTGCAATTTTTGCGCCTGCTCAAGGAGGCATCCGGTGCGACGCTGATGTCCAATATCGTCACCATATATCAATGTTCCGACTCCATGTATAACCAGTGCTTTGATCGTGTTCTGGTCATGTATGAAGGGAGGATGATTTTTTCAGGAAAGTCAGATCATGCAAAGGATCATTTCATCAGCCTCGGGTTCCATATGAGGGAACGGCAGACAACTCCAGACTTTCTTACTGCCGTGACTGCGCCTTCAGAAAGAATTGTCAACCCGAATCATGAAGGATTTGTCCCACAAACTCCCGATGAATTTGTGGAGGCGTTCAATCAAAGCACTTATTACCGAATTCTCCAGGATGACATGGCCAACTATCGTCAATTGACGGGATCAGACACAAAAAGACTTGCAGCCTTTCAGGATGAGGTTCACCGTGTGAAATCCTCAGGCGCATTGAAAGGATCTCTTCAGCCAATGCCAATTTGGATTCAGAGCATGATTGCCATAAAACGGTACTATCGCCTTCTGTGGAAAAACCAGCGCGACCTTTACATCGTTCTATTTCTCAATGCTGTGAATGCCGTGATCAATGGATCAGCATATTTTATGGCACCAAAGACTGCCACTGGATCATTTGAAAAGGGGGGTGCCATCTTTTTCTCGCTGATTTACTTTTTTCTGAATGCGCTTGCCGAAGTTCCGTCGACTATCCACGCACGGTCAGTCCTGGTAAAGCAGAAAAATCTTGGACTTATTCACCCTGTGGCGTTCGTCATTGCCCAAACCATTGCCGATATTCCTGTTGCCGTCTTTCAATCATTGGTTTTTTCATGTTGCTATTACTTCATGTTGGGCCTGCACAGAACAGCATCGGACTTTTGGATTTTTGAACTGGTTCTATTCACACATTACTCTGCTGTGTCAAGCCTTTTTCGTATGTTGGGTGCCTGGGCGCCTAGTCTGAACGTCGCGTTTTTCATGGCTGGAACAGCAATGCCCATCTGTCTCACCTACGCTGGCTACGGCCCTCCGGTACCGACTATGCATAGATGGGGATCTTGGATCCGCCGAATCTCTCCATCTCCGTGGGCACTAGAGGCGCTAATGAGCAATGAGTTTGCTGACATTACATTACATTGCACAGCTGATCAGATGATACCACATGGCTTTGGATACAATGACATGCGTTATCAAGGATGTTCTCTGGCGGGCAGCACCAAGGGAGTTGATACTGTTCCTGGTTCCAAGTATCTTGCCATTATATACGATTTCTCTCGCTCCCACCTCTGGAGGAATTGGGGAATTATACTGGTTATGTGGTTCATCTATGTTCTTCTTACTGCAGTTGGCCTGACTGTGATGACCAGTGAGCGTGCCAGTGGGGGTGGAGCAGTGTTCAAGCGTGGAGCTGTCATCACCGCTGCCCAAGCCGATGAAAAGCTGAAAGATGATATTGAGCATAATTCTATGCCACTACGACAGTTACAGCCTGTGTCGTCCAGTTCTTCTACTACACAAGCTGATATAGTCGCACCAGATACTCCATTCACCAATGAACGTTCGAAGGAAGCTATCGATGAGCGGGTTTTTTCCTTCAAAGACGTTTCCTACTATGTACATGTGGATGGAAATGAAAAGCAGCTTCTTGATTCCGTGAGCGGCTATGTGAGGCCAGGCCAACTAACTGCTTTGATGGGAGCCTCGGGTGCGGGAAAAACTACCTTATTGGATACCATCTCGCAAAGAAAGTCGACTGGACGTGTGGAGGGACAAATTCTCATGGATGGAAAGCCGCTAGGTTCTTCGTTTTCTCGGTCCTGTGGCTTTTGCATGCAACAAGACGTCCATGAGCCCATGTCAACAGTGCGAGAAGCTTTGGAGTTCTCAGCCAAGCTACGCCAGCCGAAGGATACTCCATTGTCAGAGAAACTCGGCTATGTGGAGAACATAATCTCCTTGCTAGAGCTGGAACCCATCGCCGATGCACTGATTGGAGAGCCAGGAGATGGTGGTCTCAATGTCGAGGAAAGAAAGCGAGTCACTATTGGCGTTGAATTGGCAGCGAAGCCCTCCGCATTACTCTTCTTGGATGAGGTATGTATTTTTTCTAACAAAATCCACCCTGGTCTGGGTAAGTATCAAGTATCACTAACTTCAGTTTCTTATCTTAGCCCACATCTGGTCTTGACAGCCAAGCTGCATTCTCTATCGTATCTTTTCTGAAAAGGATCGCCAGCCAAGGTGTTCCTATTATCTGCACTATCCATCAACCGTCAGCCATCCTGTTCCAAATGTTCGACCATATCCTTCTGCTTGCCCCGGGAGGTCGCACCGTCTATTTTGGTGAGACTGGACCTGAGTCAAAATATGCCATCGATTATTTTGCTCGCCACGGTGCTGTTATGGGCGCTTCTGAAAATCCGGCAGAATTTATCATCTCAGCTGTCACCAGCAAAGACGAAAACTCTCAAGACTGGCCCCGGATTTGGAAAACCTCAAAGGAATGTTCCGACCTTGACAGCAAAATTGCAACAATACAAGAGCAGCAATCAACCGCTGTATCCAATGAAGTAATGATGGGTGACAATGCACAGTATGCGCTACCGTTGTATTCTCAAATCATCGAATTGACAAAACGCCAATGGATTGTGGTGTGGAGAACGGGTCCCTATAACTTCAGCAAGCTATTCAAATGCATTTTCTGTGAGCTTTTCATTGCTTTCACCTATTTCCATGCTGGTCCCGACATTCAAGGCATGCAAAACTACATGCTAGCATTGTTGATCATTATCTGGATCATTCCAGCCACCGCGGCCGATATACAGAATATCTGGTTTAGTAAATGGGCCATTTTCGAGGCACGGGAACGCAACGGCATCTACGACTATAAAGCTTTACTGGCTGCGTTGACTCTGGTTGAAATTCCGTGGCAACTGCTCGGCTACACAATGGTGTATTTCTGCATCTATTGGACCGTTGGATATCCGAACGTGACTAGTATTGCAGGATATGTCTATTTCATGTTCCTGGTCTTGTCGCTGTTTGCAACAAGTTTTTGTCATCTAATGGCAGCCATCTTTCCCAACCCGACACTGGCTGGCTATGCCAATTCGCTCTTCTGGGTGGCTTTGACGGTCTTCTCAGGCACCCTAGTTCCCCATAGTGCCATGAACTCATTCTATCGACCGTGGATCTTCTGGGTGGATCCGATGCGATATTTCCTTGGTGGAACGGTTTCAAACGTGCTTCATACTGTCAAGGCCCACTGCAAGGAGTCCGATCTTACGATTTTCGACGCACCTCCAGGCGAAACATGCTACCAGTATGCACAAGCGTTCCTTTCTGTGAATCCGGGATATCTCACGAATCCAAATGCGACGAGCTCTTGCGCGTACTGCAAATATAGCTCCGGCGATGACTACACTGCCACGTTGGATTATTATGCTGGTGATCGGTGGAGAGACTGGGCAGTGCTCCTGGGATTCAGTATCGCCAACATACTTTGCATCTGGTTCTTCACCTGGCTATACCGGATCAAACTTCACAAGTGAGCTGTATATCTAGGTTATACGTACTATCATTCCTGATTTTCCTTTCTTCGCCGCTTTGCAAGAGCATTTGATAAGTATAATTGATTTTTTAGTAATTTCTTAGACAATCATACGCGGGCATTTATTGAACATCTACTCTATCTAATTTATATAGTGTATGGATCTTTGTAAATACCTAGGTACTGCTATTCAAGCTTCACTGCTGGCAGTACATTTCATTAACATATATCGTACCTAGGTGTCCAATCTCGCAATATCTATTTTGACAATCTCAGTATCTATCTATGTATCTATTACCACCCACTTGTACTTAGACCTTGTAAAACTCCAAAAGCAGTACTTATATGCGTTTTCAGAGTGACAACAACGCTTAATAATTAATTCTCGCCTGGAATAAACGAAGAGTGTCCTTTGCCACCATCACTGCTTAAAGAGACTGCGCGGATCGCTTTCCCCAGCCGCGTATTCTTCTGCCAAAAATATAAAACCTGATTTATTTTCAGCCACTATGATCACAGAAGAATAAGAGAAGAATGAAGGCAACTTACAGGAACGGAATCGGTATCATGCCTACCGCAATGAAGCCTAGGACACTGCAGGCCCAGCCAATGCCGAGGTTGGTGAACACTGGGTAACGATCGAATTAGTAACAGTTATTGGGTAGTGCAATGAGCTGGCATATAAAGAGAAGATAGAAAGAACTGACTGGCATCGGCAAACAGAGGAAACGCTCCGGCCAGGACACTTCGCAACAGCATATTTGCAGCCAGAGCACTGGCGGCAAACATGAGATACGTATCCACTAGATAAGTGATGGCACTTTGGAAGATTGTGAAAAACCCAAGACCAATACATGCAGCTCCAATGCAGAAACTAATTTTTTTTTTTCAGAAGTATGTTAGCCTTGGGGTTCAGGACATGAAAAAGAACGCCCCCAAAAAGGAGGGGGACCTACGCTATCCAAGGAATATCTCGGTCAGAAGTCCAGCCGATAATAAACAGACCACCGGAAAAGAAAAACGATCCAATCATCATCGACAGAAGTCGAGCCTCAGGCACAGGTTTACCATTGTTTGCGTTCATGCGTTTAACGTAGATCGTCTGGCCCCAGATCAAGATGATTCCTCCGAAAAACACCCCAATCAACATGGCCAGGAATGGAAGGGATCCAACGACAGCGTTCCAGCCTCGCACCTACAGCAGGAATAAGTTTTGGATACGAGACATTACTCTTTCTTTGACCGAGTGACTTACCTCCTGGAACTCGATTGGAAACACCGGAATTGTCCTAATATACTGTCAGAAACAAGGGATTGGGGTGGGATGCATATAGCGTACAGGTAGATGATTGCATAGACGAATGCTGCATATAGATTGATGCAGAGACATATTGGGTCAATCAACATTTCGAGGGGGACAAGAAGATATCGTTTTGCCCATTCTCCGGGGCTGTTATCCGCTTCTTGGTGTTTCGAATGGAGAGCCCAGTTTCCAGTTAACTTGCGCAATTTGTTGGCTTTTCGGCTGAGCAAGACGGGTGGGAAGCTCTCCTCGATGAAAAAAATATCGGCCGTCAGGACAACAAGTAACATAATACCGGTGAGCTGTATAAAATAACAAATTAGCCCCTTTCTTGGATACCTAGGTATATCCTCCCCGTCCCCTTTCTTGTAGTTTAAAGCATACATATTCAGCCCAACGCCACCCATCAGTCTCATTGTTGATCACGAGGGCACCGCCTACTATAGGAGCCAAGAGAGGACCTGAAATAACTGCACATCCGTAAGTGAGAAGCGCTGCACCTCGATGTTGTGGTGCCCAGATATCAGCCAATACCCCTCCAACATTGCAGAGAGGGGCTGATCCGCCAACGCCAGCAAAGAATCGTGTAATGAGCAACGTTTGTGTGTCTTTTGCTACTGCGCTGGCGAATGAGAAGACTGCACACAAGAAGTAAGGTATCAGGACGGAGATCTTCCGGCCGTAAGCTTCCGAGAGCGGTGCGAAGATTAAAGGACCGACAGCATTTCTGAAGAATAATCGAACCTCGTTAGGCCAGTTCTTTTGATTTTTTGTATGAGAAAGAATGAACATAAGAACTCACCCTAACAAGTAGAAAGTCATACCCAACAGCGCGACTTCACTGCCAATGCTAAATCGGGCTTGGACTTCCTTCGTTCCAGAGTTGTATCTGCAAGACAAACACGTCGTCAATTAAGCCCTGGAATGTCATAATGTGGCGGATGGATATTACATTGTACTTGCCCAAGTGCCGCCCATCGTCGTGAAACTGTAGAGAATAGTAGTGACGAGCTTCTTTCGCATAGGCCAGTTCAGGGGTCGCTCGGGGTCATCTGGGCCATCAAAATCGACAATATTGTCATCGTTACTGGCTGGTGCCGAAGGAGGTGCGAAATCAATCTTTTCCTGGCGTGGAATCAGTATCCACTCTGTTCATGCCTTCGAGACCAAGTCTTACCATTAGTTCGTCCTCTTGGTGCGAGCTGTTATCGCGGACTGGCGAGACGGAACCAGAAGCTGTCTCCGTTTGTGAACTCATGATATTTTTCTCTCTTTCCTTTCTTGGAATATGGCAGTTTAACATAGGAAAATGGAACGAGGGGAAGACAATAAGGACCGTAAATTCCAAGGTTGAGGAGAGAAAAATTAAGAGCCGTGGACATGATCTGACCGGAAGGGAAAGGAACTGTTTTATAAACAGAGTGGATATACTACCATTGCAATGTCTAGATCATACGAAAATAATTATCCACCGTCACTGGCGACTTTCTGGATGCTGGGGGCGTGACTGTGTAAACCCTAAACCGACTCCCTCTTGCTTCCCTGTTTCCCCCGCTTCCTCTTTTTGCGGCCATAAATCGCCTGTTGCTTACAACTCTACAGACATCATCATTATTACAGATGGAATAATAAACTACCTCCCGTGAAATGAAGCACATCTTCAAATGCTTATGCGTGCTTTCAAGTTCCCTGCAGGCTGTATAGATCCCCAAAGTAATCGCCGGCGCTAGACAGGGGTCATGCACTAGCGTCTCCGGCTCTTTTTTGGGCCTTCGCATTTCGGGCCGTTGCCGGCGCATTGTTGCGACTTTATTTAATGTCTACATAGCCATATGGATTGGGATTGACTGTATGCACGATGAACACATCACTGTCTCCTCGGATAAGACGGACCCTATGTCTGCAAGAGCTTAAAAAAGTGCACCCCTTGTTTAGGATGCCCTATGAGCAAGCATGGCCCATATAATTAGTGCCAAGTTCCACCACTTGACTGTCTACTCTGTAGAAAAATCAATTTCTGGACATATCTCACTTGGCAATTTCATGTTAGATCTAGATCTAGAAGTCATGTCTTAGTGTGCATGGTCATATTTTAGGAAGTGATGGATAAAAGATCACCCAAGGCCGATTACTGGTCCTATATCCCCAAAGGCCGTGGGTGATTTCAGTCAACATATGCTAGAATTAAATATTTAATACCCTCCTTTTCCCTATTTTCAGACTTATCTGTTCGAACTTCGTTAGAACTTAATCAATCTACTCCGTACTATGTATCGGATATCCACGCTTAGCCTTGACACTAACCATGCTCAGCCTAAAACTAAACTTAGTGAGTCAGCTTCCACTGCATCCGATAGTTAGCACAAAGCTGCCATCACGCCGTTCGATCCGACAACGTCTTGACGCAGCAAACGACATGCCCAACAAGCTCCGCACGGCGTGCGATCACTGTCATCGCACAAAGGTACGCTGCTCCGGCCAGCTGCCATGCAAAGGCTGCCTCAACGCCGGCATCCCGTGTTTCTTCAGTCTGTCGAACCGACTGGGCCGGCCGAAAGGGACTAAGAATCGCAGCACGGAAGAGGGTCGAGGCCGAAGGCGATCCGACAGGGCAAATAATAAACGCTCGCCAACGAGTACAGACTGTGTCGCTCCGACTGCCACGCCCGCTGTTGCTGTTCCTACGACTGATAATAATGACCGTCGCATAGACAACGGGTCGAGCTCCGACGACGGCTCCGGAGAGAGATTTGAGCTGCCAAACTCAGATAACCAAGCGCCGTTCGATGACTCGTTCGACATTAACCCTCATGAATCCGACTTCTCTCAGTTGCTGTGGAACGATCTCCAGGCCGATTTTCTACACCAAGTCGCTCCCTCGGATGTGAGAGAACCGACACTGGCCACCCCAGCGGTGTCCCCGCCTATGGAGATGCTGTTGGGAAGGCAACCCCTAAACACAAGCTCGTGCGAGTGCATGCAACAGCAGGTCGATCTACTTTGCAAGTCCAGGGTATTGAACGCTGCACAGCCGAGCGAGCGGAAGTCGACCATCTCGATCGACGTCGCCCTAGCTCTCGTGGAGGAGGGGATGATAACATGGCAGATGCCGATCATGTGCCCCTCGTGCCGATGCAACGATGACCAAGAGGTCATTCTCCTGGCATTTATGAGCATCCAATCGATTACCCGGTGCTTCCAGCGTCTTATTTCGCAAACTCGCGTCCGCGGCCCTGGTCCGCCACGCTTCGTTAGCCCGGGCAACTGTCCCGTTATATCACACGCTTTGATGCTGGGATCATTTGCAATCACGGGAGAGGATCGTTTGCTGTTGCTCCGGACACTTGTTCTCAGCACGCTACGAAAGATGGGGTGGATTCTTGGTTTGTTGCAACGGATCCTGGAAGAGAAGAGGGGCTGTCTTTCGCCAGAGCAGACAAATGGCATGGCAGATATTGGGGCCGGCCCGATGCCGGGCGATAATTTCTATATGCAGCAGATGTTTGATGGGCTTTCGAACTCTTTGCGGGAGCTCGAAGAGTCTGTGAGTTGATGCGTATGCTTGGATATACATAAACCTCTGGTCCTGTACCCCGTGGATCTCTCCCATGAGTCGCAGTGATCATCGTCTGTCGGTACTTGTGTGTCATTGTCTGGGCGCATCCTTGAAACAATGATGCCAACAAGGTTTGGCCAGCACGGTTGCATTCACCCGGACCAGCCATAAGATACATTTCGATATCTTTCACCCTTGAACTAGCAGTAAGCTCAACTGATCGCCGACTTTCTCTCCTGAGTCCTGACTGACCGATCCACTAGACATTGGGCAATTGGCAGAACCTTAGCTTGGCAGTTTCGAATCGTGCCAGACGGGAATGACCAGTCCGAAAGATTCCGGCATTGCATACTAGACGCAGTTTCTGCGAACTGGTTATGCGGGCGATTATAGAATATTGCCTTTTCCGGCTATCCTTGAACTCTACTATAGATGATCTGTCCGCATGTATACAGCTGCCTAGAAAGTGGGATTATCTATTCTGTCTTATTTATAAAGCTATTTAGGCAGTTTTATATTCAGCGCTATCAATTCCAGACGAGGCTGATTGTATCACTGACCTACATAGTTGGGCGTCGGACGACGATTTCGTCCAGTTAGGAAATTAGGGCAAATGCCGTGTAACCATGTCCAATTGTCCATGGACCAGCAGGTTATTCTAATATTCGATGTTTTCTTTTTCTTCTCACATGAATTGCCAGTTTCAATAACTTATATAAAACAATAAAGTATAACCGCCATTTCTTACACTAACATCCAACAAACTACGACCCTAGTAATTAGCACAACCCTGCCCTTAATATTCCACATATAACCAAGCTCAGAAGAACCGCCTGCATTGAAATAGTCTTGACGAAACCCTAGGCCGACGACGCATATACCATGCACGTTCATGCACGTCCATGTACCCCTGACGATTATGATTATGCACACCGAGACCTCCACCTCCCATAGTAGCATGTAGATAATGCCACTGCTCAATTAAATTTACAAAATCCAAACGTGTTATTGATAAACAATCCATTCCGGTATACATACAATACTCCGCTTCTCAATGGGTAGGTGCATTGCATGCAATATGCATCGGAGTCGGAGATGGACAACAGATCAGTTCCCAAAGGGACTGGACTATTGTCTATGCACTTAGAGTCAACACCATAAACATACAATATTAATTAGAAAAGAAAAAAAAAAAGAAAGGAAGAATAAAGTAAGTCCGACAATATTGTGATTTCGTCGAGCCCCTGAGTCTGAGGTCATCATTGCCTAGATAGGCAATAGTCAGGAGGGTGAGAAAGAGTAGAAAACATGATATATTCTGGTTATTGCTGGCGAATGAATAAATATTTCTCGTTCTTTATTTAGTAGGCACTATTACATTCCTCTTTCCTTCTTTTATTACTTTCATATCTATATTCAGGTTGATTGATATCAACGTCCATCGGCTGTATCGAATAGCCTTTCTTTCATTTACATATATTTTTAACAAGACGACAACATGAAGACTGCAGTCCTACTCTCGCTCCTCACCGCGCTGGCGACTGCCGCGCCTACTTTCGGTGTAAGTATTCTGTAGTTGTCAAAGGAGAGAACATCATACTGAAGATACATAGGACAATGTCCGTCGACAGGACACCGACGGCCTCACCGACACCCTCAGCAGCCTCGGCCTTCGAGCCCGCCAGGACGTGAGCGACGAGGGCAGCAGCATCCTCGGCGATCTCGGCTCACCAGCAGAAGACACCAGCAGCATCACCGACACGCTTAGCAGCGTCGGCCTTCGCGCACGCCAGGACATCAACTCCGGCGGCAGCAGCATCCTCGGCGACGTCACCTCGCTCAAGGCCCGACAAGACTACGACAGCGACGGCGACAAGGACGGCGACGACGACGACACAGTCGCAAACGCACTCGACGGAAGCGGCCTGAAAGCAGACTCGAACGGCCAGAACGTCAACGTCGCCGACCTGGGCGGCGCGCTGAAGCGGTTTGCTCGCAGCCTCGTGCCGGTGCCAGCAGCAGCACATGGCAATCATGACGGTAATGCCGACAACGACGGTGATGATGATGAGTCCGTGGCTAATGTGCTCGATGGCTCGGCAGCGGGCATCAGCCAGAACGCGCAGAACCTGTCTATCGCCGAGCTGAGGCGCCGCCAGGAACCCCTCCCCAGCCTCAGTGGCGACGAGGACGTCAGTAACTATCTAGACGAAGCTGAAGATCTCGCTGTCGAGGTAGTGCAATCCGTCCGCCGCGATGGTGGTGGTGACTACAACGGTGATGGGGACAAGGACGGTGACGACGACGAGGAGCTCGCGAACGTTCTTAATGGCTCCAAGGCCGCGGTCGACCAGAACTTGCAGGATATCAACATTCTGCGACGACGCGCTGTGCCGACTCCATCGGCGTCTGCGAGCGCTGTCCCTTCTGCCGCTGCTGTCCCTTCTGCCGCTGCTGTCCCTTCTGCCGCTGCTGCCCCTGCTGCTGCGACTCCCACGCCTTCGTCGGCGCCTGTTGCGCCTGCACCAGCACCTGCACCGCCAGTAAGTCCTACCGACGACAACGATGGGGACAGTGACAATGACAATGACGACAGCGTGCTAAACGCTGCAAATGGCTCGGGTGCCGACATTAGCAAGAACCTGCAGAACATCACGGTGCTGCGACGCGGCGGCGGCGACGAGGATGGCGACGGCGACAAGGACGGCGATAACGACGAGTCTGTTGCGAATGTGCTGAACGGATCTGCGCTGGAGGCGGATAAGAATGTGCAGGGTGTTGATGTTGCGGAGTTGCGGTGATTCTCTTCTTCTTTGGTTTCGTTCATTCGTTAGTTGGCTGCCTGTCTGTATGTGTATGTACAAGTACTGGTCAACGCTCTATATCTATCTAATATACCAATAATATGTTGTTTACAATATTCTTGGCTGCATGATCCATGCATGTACACGAGCAAGAGAAATCTAGTCTAATATAATACATTACTCTATCATAGTACGGTGGACTGTCCGTAGGGTAATACACTGTAGCACGGAATCATAGACCAACCAGAAACAACAACAAACAAACGAAATGGTGAATTGAAAAATGTCAAGACGAGGGTAAAGCTTTTCAAAATGTCACATCGCACGAAATTTACTCTCGCGACACGTCACGGCCAAAGACCTTGGCCTTGAGCCAATCTGTAACAACGAGGACTCGGTTGCGGGCTGTATCTGTTAGCTCATTGTCACGCTGGGTAATTATAAGAGAGGGACATACCGCTAAAACACATGCTCAAATAGGCGCTGCGCCAGAAGAGATACGTCATGGTACCGCCGCTGGCAATGTTTCCGCTCAGCCAGCTGATGTCAGCCACAGCACGCTCCTTTCCAATGTACGCCAAGCTTCCCTGGTGCGAGTACTGGAATGGACCGATCTGCTTGGTGCGGCGGAGCTGGCGCTGGCGTTCCTTGATTTCGGCAAAGATCTGGTTGCGGTCCTCGTCGTTCTTGGCCTCTTGCTGAGCAATGGAGAGTTTCTTCAGCTCAGACTCGAGGTCTTCCGTCTTGGCCATGGTGTTGAACAGACGAGCGAGGAAAGCACCTTCTTGGCCGGCAACCTGGGCGGTGGGGGCGTAGTTGGTGATGGCACAGTCACCGACGGCCCAGATGTTCTCAGTGCCGTTGACGACGAGGAATTCGTTGACGGCTAGACCGCGGCGGGAGTCCTTCTGGGCGGGGATCTGGCCCATCAGGTCGCGCACGACGTTACGGACGGCGTTACCAGTGGCCCAGACCAGCAGGCCGTAGGGGATCTTCTCCAGCTCCTTGGTTCCGTCGGGCTTGGTGACCTCGGCCTCGATGTACTTGTCGGTGACGTTCTTGACCATGGTCTTGGTGCGGATGGTAATCTTCTCCTCCTTGAAGCTGGATTCGGTGTACTCGATCAGTTGTTTGGAGAACATGGGAAGGATCTATAAAGTCAGCTTGTTTCATAAAAACACAGGGGGGCAAGAGGTAGTACATTCGGCAAAGCCTCGACAAGGGTTACGTGGAAGTTGTCCTGAATTTCCGGAATCCACTTGCGCAAGTCATCCTCGAAAAAGTCCTGCAGCTCGCCCGCGAATTCAACACCGGTGGGACCACCGCCGACAACAACCATGTGCAGAAGACGCTTGACCTCTTCCTCGGTCTGGTCCTTAAAGGTAGCCGTCTCGACGCAGTCCATGATACGCTTGCGGATCTTCTGCGCATCGCCGACCTCCTTCAAGAAGCAGGAGTGTTCGCGAACACCGGGGATGCCTACACTATTAGTCCATCATTCGTTTCATATGCTCAGAAAACTCACCAAATGTCGCGTTCTCGGCACCAACACCCACAACCAACATGTCAAACGGCACGACGGTGTGCGAGACATCGCCCTTGATCTCGGAGTCGTCGCTGATGTACACCAGGCGCTTCTCGTAGTCGATCTTGGTGGCCTCGGCTTCGTAGTACTTGACAGTAGCCTTCTTGTGACGCAGGATGTTGCGGATCGGCTCCATGATGGAGCGGTGCTCGATCAGACCGGTGGTGCACGAGGGCAGCAGGGGGGTGAAGAGGAAGAAGTTGCGCGGCGAGATCACGACGACATTGTAGTTTTCGGTGTCGAGTTTCTTGAGCAGCGAGACGGAGCCCCAGCCGCTTCCTACAAAGTATTAGTCTGGCATATACACGTATGGATAGATAGAGACAAACCAAGAATAACAAGGGTCTTCTTCGACGGATCAGGCTCAAACTGCTCCTCCGGGTGGCGCAAGTGGTAGATGCTATAGGCGAGATAACCGGTCAAGCCGAGCGCGCTGAACACGGTCAGACGGTAGGTCCATCGGAAGAAGCCAGCGCGCTTCTTCTTGGGCTTGGGAGGCGTAGAGTCAGAGGCGTTGGCGCGGCGGGAAGAAGTGGAAAAGGCAGAACGCTGTGCAAGGAGGAGTTGTGGTTGTTGTTGTTGTCGTCGGGAAATTGTGGAAAGCGATATGGAGCGCGACGGGGATGGGGCCGCGGTGGTTGTGCTGGATGAGAGGACGCTGCGGCGCGAGAGATGTGAGAGCTGCATTGCTGAGGGAGAGGCAGCTGCAGAGGCAGCGGCGATGCGTTGACGGACCAACATTGGTATGATTAATTGATGGGTGATGATTGATCAATGGTGTTCCAAGGTTGGGAGTCGTGACCGGGTAGGATTGAGTTTTCTCGTGACGCAGCGAGACTCAATTGCACTACTGCACTCCTGCACTGACAGTGTGCCGCTCTACGTAGTACGTGCCGTAGACGTAGACGTAGAACAGATGATGGATAGAATAAATAAAAGAAATAATAACACGGAGCGCACTCCGAGTCGATATAAAATATCGCAGCTTGCACTACCTAGGTAGGCGTCGGTCGAGCCGGCGGAAGGAACGAAGATTTGCAGACGGGCGGGTCCCGTGACGCTACGGCTGCTTTGGGCAATCCGGTGTATGCATAGAGTACTTCCGTATCTGGATGTATCCTCTCTCTCCTATCATGATTATTCACGAGATACTTATTACTGCACATGCCATTTCTATTTATATTTGCCTCAGGAATATCAGACTCCGATTTTCCGAGACTGCGGAGTAGACCTAATTGACATGTGTCGCTGTCCAAACTGTAGTATGTACGGCAAAATTACTATTTTGGGCTAGCTCGTTTGATTGAGCTTGGTTATGCTTACAGGCTTACTGCTGGTTCAGAGATAACTATCAGCCATTTGGCCGTTGATTGTTGATTGTTGATTGATGATGATAAACACAGATCCACCCAGAAATGATAAAATGAAATGATGTAAACGCCGCGTATGCTAATGTCTCCATACATGGGTAGAAAGAATATGCAATAATGAAAGCTCGAAGCAACCTCCGGTTTTGTCTAGTTACGCCATATGATCCATGCAAGAGAATGTTGCTCTCCACCTTTTTACGTGGAAGAACCAGTCAGAAAGAAATACTTTATACAGAAAAGAAGACAGACAATCAGTATGTCTGGCTAGGAAGAAAGTTTGGTTGCGGAATAGACCCCTGTGCATGTCCGTCGTGATGCAGGTAAGGGAGCACCCCGGTTCGGCGTTCGTTCAGCGTCTTGCCCAACGGCTGGTAGTGCATTTGATCCATCGAGAGATGACGGTGTTGATGCAGAGATGCAGACGGAGGCGGAATAAGTAGAGTGTTAACAGCGCGTACCGGACGGTAGGGGGAGTTGCGGTTAACAAGGAAGAATGATGGCGAGAGGTGGTTTTGAGGCGTGTGCACCGGAAACGCCGACGACGGGGACGCAGCATCGGCAGAAGTGGCAGCCGAATAAGGGCTCTGGCGACGACTGGGATCTGGCAGAGACACCGATTGGTTGTACAGGCTCATGGGATTCGATGTTGAAAGCGCAGGAATGACAGGAGCCACTGTTGACTGAGACCAGGTCGTCGTTGGATTGAATACTGTCGACATCGCCCGCACGTGGGGTAGTGGAAGTTGCTGAGGTACTGTGGTAGTCGGCAGCTGGGGCGCGACGAGCGGGTTCGACGGTGGTTGGTAGTTTGTGGAATGAGACAGACGAGGCACCGGCATAGCTAGAGAGGGAACCGACATAGGCATGTTGCCAACGACTGGCGGGAGAACCGGCACAGAGGCTGGAGCCGAGATTGGCAGAGCAGGCATTGTTGCTGGATAGCTAGGAACAGCCATTCGTTTGCTTGGGTGCTCGTCGACGTCGTCTTCCCAGCTACGCTTGCGGGGGTATGGGGGAAAGTCGAAGTTAAGGGATGGTCGGGGAGGCGTGTTGAGTCTGTATGGAGCGGTTGTCATCGTCGTAGAGGTGTTTGTAGTCGTAGGAGTCGGGTTCCAGGTGGAGTGAAGTTGAGGTGGAGGTTGAGGATGGAGTTGATTTGTATTAGGAGGCGAAGGTAATTTTGAAGCGGGAGATATGGGGATGCTTCGGAGAGAAGGATCTGTAGGTGAGATTTGGAGAATCGGAGTTGTTGGAGCAAGTTCGTTTTCTGCAGGCATGAGAGCAGCCTTGTCGAAAAAGTCGGCAAAGCGGCCGAGCTTGGAGTGCCACTGTGTCCATTCTTCTTTGGAGACAAACAGGTTGTAGCGGACGTTGCTCAGAAACTCGACTTCCATGATGTGGATTTCTTGGACGGTGATTCCCGAAACCTCGGCCCACGTTTTGTTGGTGTAGGTGTTGTCATCGAGGACTGAACTTTAGTCAATATTGCCGCAGTGAAGACCTCACTGAAGAAGGTGAACTCACATTTATTGCCCATCATCAACGCAATCGTCATCAAACGAAACTCGCTCCCTTTCTTGCCACGCACGCCGGGATTGAACTTTTTCAGTCGGTAGATAAACAGCAGGGCGAGCAGAATCACATTCTGGCTGACCTGGGTGGTGGACAGCACTGTAGACACCCATTTCTGGAAACCGAGCGTCGGGAAGGCCTCTGGGACGAGGGAGTATTGCTGGAGCAGGGAATCCTCGATTGCCTTTAATTTGGACGTTTTTTCGAACCAGAACAGGCAGGCAATCTGAAGTAAAGTGAGCTAATTTCTTCAATATGGGGGTGATTTGGGGGTGATATAAAACACACCTGAGCAGCAAATTCAGACAGATTCCCGCCCTTCCTGCTGATAGAAATGGGAATCTGCGAATAAGCAGGCACCGTCTCCTTCTCGCTTCTCTTGTGACTCTTTGGATCGGACACGTTGGACGCAGACTTGTTCAGCGGGGGGAGATAATTCGGAGCGGCGTTCGAGACGGTGTTGGCCAGCGGCACTCGATTCGACACGGGCTTTGCAGCGGCATTTTGGGATGCATTTTGGGCGGCATACTGGACAGGGTGGTGGTGATGGGTGTACTGCCTCGCAGCGTACGCAGTCGACGGAGCAGCTCTGTTGTAGGCCACGCCGTTCATGTCGGCGGGAGGCGTGGGCAGGCCGGCTCTCCAGGCCGGGTCCCGGGCGAGCTTGCTTCTGAAGGTAAAGGACGGCAGCGAGAAGGACGAGGACGAGGTCAGCGCGGGAGACATGTGTGAGGGTGAGGGTGAGGGCGAGGGTGAGGGTGAGGTTGCTGAGGAGCAGGAGCGGCGAGCGAGGGCGGCGGTGCTTTCATGAGTCAATCATCAAGCAGTCAATAGCAGCGGGCTTTATCCGGTGAATAGGAGGATGGATCAATGGGCGGCGACGAGGATTTATCGCAGGTCGCCGACAGCATAGCAAGGAGCAGGGCTGATTCATTCAGTCAGTGGTTTGTTGGTCGTTTGTTGGTCGTCCAGTCAGTCAGTCAGGCGGCGGCGGAATGGCGATAATAATAAAAGAAGGAAGGGGCAGCCCATGCATCGCCGACCACCAGAACTGAACGAGCAAGGAAGGAAGGAAGGCGATAGAACTAACGCAGAGCGGAATCAAATAATGATTACCTCATGGACTGGCCGGACCGCCAGGCCCAATGAGCGGCGCGGAACGACGAAAAAAAAAGGAAAAAAGCATAAACGAGGAATGACCCAAAAGTCAACATCACGATAGAATACGGTGGTGTATGCCGTTGTACGGAGTATGCTGTAACTAATGTGTATGGCTGATTATGTACTATGGGCTATTAGTATGGAGTACGGGGTGGTATGCGCGAATGAGAGGCTGTCCTCTGGCATTGGTTGTATTACATTATTAGTTACGGAGTAGTAGTATTAGTCTTGTTTAGTATGGCGGTAGTAGAATACTAGAATAGCACCGAATAGGACAGAAAAAGAAAGAAATCGGCGGTGTCCCATGCAATGCGCGCTGCGACCTGATCGGCTTTGTGTCTTGCCAGGATGTGTACAGTGTGTGTCGCAGTATGGAGTGTACGGGTAAGAGTGTTACTACGTATGTGAGTGTACGGAGTATGCGTATACGGTATATATACTATAGGGAGTGGCTGTATCTAGACTAGAGGAGACTTGGTCCGTACCGTACCGTACAGTACGCGCGCATGCGATTGGCCGGTGGCGCGCAGTCCCGCGCCGTGACTGGCTGGCCGGCGCTGCAGTGGGGACGGGCGTACATACGAATACGCAGGCGCAGGCGCAGGGATGGACTGCGAACGGAATGCCGCTCCACTCCATCCCTCCTCCATCCCTACGTTGTCTCTCTTTCAAGGCTCGCAAACCCACTCCTCGCTCCAGCCTGCTCATCGCCACGGCGGCGGCGTCATCGTCCATACATAGACTCTCGTCTGTGCCCGTTTACCGTTACAAGTCTGTCGTCGCAGCCGATCGCGGATACACCGGTTGGACCTTGGACCTTGGTACTCTGGGAGTGGTAGCACGGAGCATAACCTCCAGCGTCAAAGGATGGACTGATCAACCGGGCTGAAACAATATTAAATCACATATAGCAGCCGGCATCATCTGACCGTGTTATTATCATATGCAATGTGATAAGTTGGCCAGCCAACTTATCGGCTATTAATCAAGCCAAAGCAAAAATATATTGGCCAAAGTTTGCCTATCCATGGATGATACGAGACACAGATCAGCACGTCTGAGCACTGCACTACGAGTCTACGACACACACACATCTGCCTTCATATGTGTTATGCTCCGTCCCTCGGCCCAGCCAGTCCATACTTTAGTGGCTTCATACTACTGCCAACTAGTCCTGTCGTTCTGACCTTTCTAGGCATTCCCCCGTGCGCACTACATACGACGCCTTAGGATTCGTGACTGAGCACTGAGCACGGAGTGCATGCAGGCTAGACTTGTGTTCTATTAATGTTGCTTACTCGTTCAGCTGTACTCCGTACACAGTCGAGAGTCAGGCCTGGCCGGATCAGCCGGAAATAGATCCTCGCAACGCTGCTCGCCGCCCTTGGCCATTGGTTGGGCGTCTGCCAATCACACGCCGCGCAATAATTAAATAATACACCAACCTCGCGATAGTTAATGTACCAGCATCCATGGACCATGGGTAATCTATTATCTGACTGTCCAAAAAAAAGAGAAATTAATTTATACTAGTCTAGCAGAGTGTATCATACAGCGTTAAGTAAGACATTCAACGAATGGAGAGTGGGTGAAACAGACAAAGAGATGTGTCGCCTAGGATCAGAACTAAAGGTATCCGTATAGGTATAGGTAGGTATAGGTAGGTATTAGAAAAAGAAAGGAAAAACTTAAAAGAAAAAGGTATCAATTATAGACAGATCAACTAAAACAACCCCCATCTGCGCTCCCTGCCCTTGGAATCGCGATCGCGCTCTCGATCGCGGCTGGCGCTTCTCGACCGGCCTTCTAGCTGACGTAGACTCTCGATCTTCTGCAGCGCCAGTTCGAGCGTTTCCTTCTTCTTGATCACGTCCAGATGCTTCCGGACGCGCGGGTCTTCGCGGGCAAAGCGCTCGACTTCCGAGTCGGAGAGGTGCCGGCCCAGACGCTGGTCGAGTTCGCGGGGGAAATTGTAGTAGAATTCTGAAAGCAGTTCAACGTTGAGGAACAGGACAGCGGTTGCCGTTAGTTTGTCCGCTACGACGTCGAGGAAGACTTCGGGGCAGTGGTATTTGTTCTTGAGCGACGAGCATTGCTTCGAGCGGACGGCGAGCATGCGCATTTTGATAATGTCCGCGCGGTCGCGTAGGAATATACCCTCTCGGCCTGTTCACGTCAGTATAATTCAATTTGAAACTAAAAGAAAGAGAGGGAGGCACAAGACGAACCCCTTTCGAGCAAGGCCGCGCTGAACCCCCCAGCGCCGCCAGCGCTGCCGTCCAACACGACATCGCCCTTGCGGACGCGGTCGACAAACGCCATGACATCCTTGAGCTTCCGCCTGCCTATCTGGTCTTCCACTCGCTTTAGGGCCGCTTCACACGCCGTCAGCTCCTCTTTCAGCACCTTGTTGACGTTCTCGCGTCCCTTGGCCCATTCCGGATCTTCCACCTCGATCTCGAATTTATAAGGTTTGATGCAATTCTCAACTTGGTCGCTGGTGCTGAAGAACCGGTCGTTGAGAATTCCATTGCACGCTTCCATAATCGCGTTCTGTGCGTAGGGATGTGATGAAAACGTAGACTGTGCAACAAGATGGTCGACATGCTCTTGCAGTGCACTGGCAACAACCGTAGTCGCCACTCTGCCGATTCCTAATTTTGTTAAATTCGACGTCGAAGCGTCCAGCTTCCGTTGCCAGTATAGGTTTTCGAGATCAGACTTGGGAAGGTCCTTCAACGGATCTGGCTCCACCAGCGCAGCAGAAAGATCCTCGACCGGTTTATTCCAGTATCGTTGTGCGAGAATGTCCATCACCCGCTGGTCGAGCTCATGCTTCAGCAGCTCTCGCACCTGAGGACGTCCAAAACCCTCGGCAAAGGCCTTGAATGAGTGCTTGAAACTGTCCAGGCTTTCTGCCAAATACGACTCTGCACTAAGCGGCCGATCATTGTATTGCACTTTAAATTCATAAGTAGACTCCTCGAGTTCCTGACTGATAGCATCTCTCGTGCCAGCGAGACTTCGTGCCATGGTCTGTTCGAGAACGTTCATCAACTTCTCCCGTAGCGTTGGAACGCCCACCGAGGTTTCCGAGTCAGGCCCAAACTCAGCTGGATGAGCCGAAAAGTACGCCTTTTCATTCCTCAGAATAGCGCTCGTAATGTTGCCACTTCCGCGAGAGAACAGCGTCGATGTTTGTGGAACTCGTGATACAACACCGACATACCCAAGTCGAAGCGGATACTTTTTATCTGTCAGTATGTTCAGTCCGCGCTCAGCATCGACCAGATCCATCTTCGTTATCACTCCGATAGTACGTTCGCCGCGCGGGTCGACCCGTCGACTGGAACGGAGTGCTGTAGAATTAGCCAGGTCGACGTCTGCCGCCGAAATGGCGAGAATAATGTTAGGTGCCTGGATGTACTTGTCGCAAAGGTCGGAGATCTTCTGCTTTAATTCGGGCGGTTGGTCGCTGCCGGCAACTTGAATATAGCCTGGCAAATCGATCATAGAGAGATCAGGGACATGCGGAGAGTAGATGTGTAACTGAATAGGATCGTCGCTGACACAGTCCTTGTCGGAGACAGCCAGATTCAAGTCGGTTAACGTGCGTTGGATTTGCGAAAAGTCCGTAATCTTCCCTAAACCGAGTGCAGGAAACTCTCCGTATTCTGCCTGTGCATTTGGCGTATTGACCAGCGTAAGCTCTATCGGGCGGCGAGTAACCATGTTCGAGCCTTTGGGTAAAAACTCATGCCCAACAATGGCCTCTAGAACAGAGCTCTTGCCAGAAGACTGTGATCCGATAACGACGATCGAGGGTAATGTCAGGGTGTTTGATTGTCCAACCTGCGTCAGGATATTCCTAATCTCGATCATCTTCCGCGTCAAAACCATCATCTGGTCATTATCCGCTCCTTTCTGTGATTGCACATCGTCGTCATCCGCGCTGTCGTATGCATAACTGCTGCCTGCTGCCGCTCCTGTTGCAATAGCTGCAACTTGACCGTCCTTCGGCGAATTACCTCCGGGACCGTTTTCGTTTCCTCCCGTTTGACTTTCCTCGTCCAGGCGGAATATCTTTTGCATCCATTCAGGAATTTCCGTCTCGTCCTTGACCTTCTGCCAGCCACGGCCCGTCTGAGATGCGACATCCTGTAGGCCTTGGAACAAATTAGACGCCGCACCGCCGGCGGTTTCTCTGGCTTGGTTGAAGACATCGATAGCGTAGTTTCCAGCCTCTACAACCAAACAATTAGCACAACCACCTTCCTCTTCCTTATATTTACATACGCATCGCCTGGTATTGAATATAAGCCACCCCCGCAATCATCGCTCCTCCAAACATTGCCGGTATACGCGCCAGCTTGATAGCCAGCCGCGGTAGTATTCGAGCAAACGATATGTTTCGTACGGCGGGGACGTTGTTGTGAATAGAGCTGGCACCGATAGGCCATGCACGGCCTCTGACTGCGGCATTGTCCACACGTAAAAGGCCCCCCGTGCGATTCCCAACCATGTTGACATGGCGCGCCAACAGGCCCCTCCGCAGCAGCGGAGTCAGGCGTTGGGAGACGATTCTCCCGCTCATCGTGATTCAAGTCTCATGCGCTGTGGAAATAAGTCGTCGGAGTCTTAATCGACATCGTCGCGGCCGCATGCGAGTGACGAAGTTCAAGTGGCGAACGATCGTTCGTTGATATAGTTACGGACTCCGGAGCATCAACGAGGCGGATCGCTCCACCGCATGAGTTCCCCGGACATGTGACCTAAGTCACATGATCAGTCTAGCACCACTAACCTAATACGGTTAGATGTAGATAAACTGGCTCTAGCCTTTAGTAGTCTAGTCTATATACATGTAGCCCTAGCCCTAAACCCTAAGTCCTCCATTTCACTATGATCTTCTCACTCTTATTAAGGACATGAATTATACAGGTTTCTTCTACAACGCTCTTCGATGAACGCGAACCGAGAGCCCGAAGGTCAGTGAAATCAATACAGACTCTGATATAAAGGCGCTTACAATATCTAGTACACTACTAATCTCCACTCTGTATAAGATCCAGACACAAGTCCTGCGATATATCCATGTTTAGAGCTCCCTGACCTATACCTAGGTACCTAGGTACATTTGGTACACACCCCAAATTTCCACTACTAGCCACATGTGAGCTACGACGGAGCCATCGTGTGCCTAAGACGGCTCTGCTGGGTCGGGGTAATCCGATTCTGAAGGAGTTTCAAACTAATAACAGATGGAGAAGCGAAATTGAAACAGCGTCCCTCCTCGTAAGGTTCCAACACCCACCATCCAAGTAAAAGTCGGACCTTGGCATCGACCTCTAATGACCAACCATCGATTGAAATAAAGGATTGAACCTCTCTCCAACCGGCTTGGCCGCATCCACAATCTGTCGCATCTCCTTCAGCTCGTCTGCCGTCAGTTCGATGTTACGAGATGCCCAGTTCTCTTCCAAGCGCGAGGCACGGGTGGTTCCCGGAATGGAGATCAACCCTTGCGCAGCCACCCAAGCGAGGGCGATCTGCGCGACCGAGCAACCCTTGCGGACGGCCAGCTTTTTGATCAAGTCGACAATCGCCTTGTTCTTGTAGAAGTTTTCGCCCTGAAATTTCGGGACTGGAGATTTTTGCAAGCGAGTCAGTTTCCCAGATCTGGTATAAAGATAGAGATTCTCCCATGTGTAGCTGAGTTTAACGTACCAGTGGTTCGGAAGTCAGTTGGTGCGAAGTCATCAGGTGACTTGAACTTGAAGTCGTCCACAAGCCAGCCGTGACCCAGAGGGCTGAATGCCACAAAGGCCACTCCTAATTCCTTAGCCGTCTCGATCAGGCCGCTGGTCTCGTGGCCGGTCTCAAAAGCAGAGTACTCGGCTTGAACGGCGTCAATCTTGGCGACTGGGGGTATGTTAGCTCATACTTCACTTGTTGTAAATAGCTGTAGTAGGCAGTACGAACTTGCGTTTGCCTTGCGCAGGGTTGCAGCCGAGCATTCGGACAGACCAATGTATTTTGTTTTCCCGGCGCGGCGAAGCTCATCCAGGGCACCGATGGACTCCTCGAGGGGTGTGTCTTCGGTGGTTTTAAGTCAAGTTAGTAACCAATCCACCAACAAATAGAATCACTTTCAAGAGGCAATCATCGTTATACGCACTAGGGTCAATTCGGTGGAGATAGTAGAGATCAGGAGCGAAACCAAGCCTGTCAATCGTTCCCTCAATGTATTCCTTGATATGGGCAGCGGAGTTGTCCACTTTGCGTTCAGGTCCAAAGACGTCAAATCCACACTTGGAGGCGACTGCGTGGCGAATGCGACTGTGAGCCAGTGATGCCTCAAATGCAGCAAAGTTGAACAATATGGTTTGTGCTCACCGAAAAGCTTATCGCGGACATTGTGTTTCTTGATGAACTCTCCCAGCAACTTCTCGTTTTCACCACTTTTATAGGCTACCTAGGGCCGCAGAGGCAGTCAGAGACCGGCTGTCCTCGGTTTGCATGGAGAAGAAACACCTTACCGCGGTATCCCAAAAGGTACAGCCGAGCTCAATAGCTTTCAGAAGAACCGGCTCGGATTGCTCGTAGTTGAAGTCAGTCCCCATGGCGTTGTTGAGGCCCATGGCGCCATAGCCGGGAATAGGGACATGCAGGTCGCCGAACGGGAGCGTCGCGACCATCTTGATGGATTGTGAGGCGTTCTACGAAACAGTAGGTTGTATTTGTTCGAGGGAAATTAACAAACGGCTGTTGCAAAGCTGGGGACTGTCGATAACCAGCTCGTCCAGCGAACAGCCCTGGAGGCTCGTGGACATTTATATCTCAGCCAAGCAGGACTCATAGTTATCGCCTCATGGAGAGATGTAGACAGTGGAGAAAGTGATTACGCCCTAATGGTGGGTCTTCTACCCGTCCGCTAACAGATATAAAAATGAAATGTTCTGCGTCATTATTACTTTACAAATCCCCATTGCGTTAAAAGTTTCCAATCAACCCGCTCAACCTGGCTTGCGATTTATTGATCCATTGGCACAAGCCAACAAGGTCGTCATTTTCTCCGGATTTAAGGGACTTAATTGTGTTTAAGGGACTGTATGGTGTCAGAGAGTTGTTTAACCCCGCGTATCTCCAGTATCTATCCGCTTACCTCAGCCAAAGCAGAGAATACCACGAATATATCACGAATGCGGAACGCCACCGGGGAGGGCGTTGAAAGTCTCGCTGCTACAGTAATCGTTCGATCCAATACAGTGGGAAGAACAAGGACCGACGCAGGGGCAAAACCGACTGAAATCGACCAACATGGCGTAAGTCTCTGTATCTGATATTTTGTGCTAAGACATTGTCTTTGATTTGCACAGCTAAATGTATTCTGAAACTTCACTGCCTTTATCTTAGCCTTCTACTGTGGCTTCATTGCTTTTGTGCGTCAGCGATGTGATTTCATAGCTCTCGAGCAACTCTGGAACATTAAGATATAATAAGATTTAGTTTTTTGGCTACACAATTAGAACTCAGAACATCGATGTTGGAATTATTATTCAACGCCAGCCTCAATTTCCCACTCCAGATCGCTATTAAACAGCCTTGTCAACACATCGTTCGGATAGTCCGTTTCTCGGTGTTTGAACCACATACTCTACATCTAATGTAGGTTGCCGTCATTCACGCTGCCGTAAGTGAATTTGAAGAGTTAAGTGCTGGTCCTCTTTTCTACCGAGTAAGTACTAATAGTGAAATCAGATACAGAGCTTCTATTCCTTCCAGGCATCTTGCAGAATGTTCAACTTTCAATTACCTAGGTAAGTCTTTCTCACAGCGAAACTGAACATTTGAAATGATAAACTTCAATGGACGACTATCTAGTTCCATTCAAAAATATTTTCTTGCTTGACTTCTTATGGTTTTTTGTCGTTCTTTGTGACGACTGCGTTTCAATATCATTTCTTTGGCCTAGTAAATGCATCATGTGGAGAATATTAAACACCCAGACAGATCTCTGAATCGCAAAATATTCTGATAAGGAATTAATCTGCAGCTCTTACATCCAATTCTCTGGAACTTGGGCCTTGTAAGCCTGCGGGGTTGCATATCTTACAACGCCTTCTTAGTTCCGCCCCAAATCGTAGGAAGATAAAAGGCGCACATGCCAACCCAGGCTGATAAAACCGAGTAAGCTTGATGCCCACTGTATACCTAGCCCGTCGTACAGTGGACTCGCAGCTAGTGGCAGCACTACACCTACGATGCTGCGAGTGAAAGTCGAAGACGTTAACGCGGAGGCTGTCACGGAGGTGTATGAGTCGGCCATATAATTTAGTAGGCCGATGAAGATGAGCTCAAAGCCCATACCGTACGGAATGCCCGCCGCCATGGGTACTAAGAAGTTAATAGATCTTTTGGATGCACATCCCTGTCAATAAAACTATTAGATATGTGCAAATATATAGATAGATACCTAGGTATATACTTACCAACCAGAACAATGAGATTGTACAGAGAGGCCCTCCGACACAGGCGAGTGGAAGACGCCTGTACTCCTCATGCAGCGCCCAAGAAGCCTGGCGTTTTTGAGCGCGGCTCAGAAATCCATCATACCACAATGAAAAAAGGCCCGCCATGGTTGCTCCGATGTCTACTGTATTCGTTAGCTACGAGTCTCTGCTCTAGAATGTAAGGCTCCACTTGCAAGGAAGAAATGACAAGGCAGACGTGGTCGAGTCGGCAAAGAAGTGGTTATCCCTATCAGTTTATCTATCGGACCTACATCGTGCTGTATTTAGTCTGACAGAGCTCAGCTACATGGCCTGGGCAATTTATCATGCACATTCAAAGTTGGATGTCATATTTTTGAGTGTTAACTTTTTACTATTCGATTCTGCAAAACCACCGCTCGATTTCGTCCGGACAGTGGATCCTGTCCGGACGAACCGACTGCGATGTCTATACTGTATGGAGCACATTTAGACTTCGTTAGATATGGATTGTGCCAATTTGTTGGGTGAAAGTTTGAGCTGTTGCAGATCATCGTTACATTTCTAATCATAAATAACGACATGCCGTGTGGGATAGCTAAACACTTATTTAAAGCAGAAAATTCTCTTGTTGAAGCTCTTGACAACAAGGATGTCATCTACACCTCTCGTCGTCGTAGTTAGCGCCCTGGGCGCACAAGGAGCCAGCGTGGTGTCGGCGTACCTACAATTCAGCGACTACCGCATCCGAGCCCTAACTTCCAACCCAACCAGCGACGCCGCTGTCCGTTTGGCCGCGAAGGACCCGAGAATAACAGTAGCCGAAGTTGATCTCAATTCCCCCGAAAGTGTTGTCGCTGCCTTTCAAGACGCATCTTTCATTTTCGCCCAGACTGTCTTTCGACCAGACACTTTTGCTAGCCAAGGGCCGGCTGCTGCACAGGCACAGGAAGCGAAACACGGGTTGACTATTGCTAAGGCTGCGTCGAAGATCCCATCGCTGCAGCATCTGATATGGTCCACCCTCCCAGATGCATTTGGCGCGAGTCAGGGGAGATACAATATACCACATTTTCAATCGAAAATCCCAGCAGAACGATATCTGCGAGGCCCAGACAATGGCCTGGCTGACAAGACAACCTACTTGTATGTCGGGTTGTATGGATCGAATGTAGAAAGGTGGCCCTATCTTCCAGTTTACGTGGTCAGTTGAAAATTGCCATGGGGTCCGAGCCAAACTGCCCTTCTAACTTATATATGTAGAAAGGAGCCCAGAAATATGTCATGACTTTACCATGTTCTCCCAATGCTTTGATCCCTTTTGTTGGAGACGAGTCCGTCAATGTTGGTCTGATAGCCCAGGCCATCTTTTCCCAACCAGGAAAGACGCTCCGCAAGTCTGTCTTGGGCGCGTCCGAGTACATGACCTGCACAGACTGGGCATTGGCACTGTCCAAAGCCCTGAAGGACAATGTCACTTTTACCCCAACGAGCTTGGAGTCTTATGAGGCTGTCTGGGGTATTGTTGGAACAGAAGTTGGGCTCATGTTCCGATATTTCGATGAGTTTCAGCATGCTTCAATTCCTCCTGGCGTCGTAACGCCTGCCGACCTCGGTGTACAGGAGTCGCTGCTATCCACAGACCAGCGTTTGCAAGGCATGGACTGGAGCGAAATTCTCCGTACAAGTCAATAGGTGATTAAGTTGTGTCAGTGATTAAAAGTGTAAAATTCTTCATCCAAATCGGTCATTTGGGCCAATTAGGCCTCCTGTTTGTGGTGACAGACAACGGGTGAGGTGGTCCTAACAAATGTCATTCCAAGAAATCTTGTTTCGTTTTTTTATTTCTTTTCTTGATGATTGATCTGTGTCATACTTCACCTCTGCGGAGCATGACTATCTTATGCATACAAAATGATGTCTAAAGCAGCGAGACACCATGTCCATGCGTGATGCACTGATAGAAGACGATGTACTAGAGCTAGCTCTACGTGGTACACATTCTTCTGCATACTCAACAGCAAGTATCTAGATTTCATAAGCTATTCAATTACAAGTAGTACTCGTGGAGAGAAAAGCGTTTGTTTTTTATTGAATAATCCTTGATGAAGTATAAACGCGGATACTGAATTTTTCCACGTAAGTGGAGGCTCTCTAGTCTTGGTTAAGCTACACGTTTTTGTCAAAGATCGACTATGTATTCAACATATCTGTTTGGGTAGAGTGTTAACATATCTGTTTGGGTAGAGTGTTGCTCCACTATCAGGAAAGGATTCTTTCGGGGTTACTTCGGTCTACCCTTATCCACCTCCTTCGGACGCTTCGGATGGCTCCACTAGTGCCAAGTGGGTGAGCGAGGTATACTTGGAACGTGTCAGTAAAGCTACCGGACTGCCTGTTTGAATTCATCGGCCTTCAAGGATCAGTGGTGAAGACACCCCTGAGACAGACCTGATGAGAAATTTGATGACGTACGCTCAGGAAATAAAGGTCATTCTGAATCCCACATCTCTGTGCAGTCGGCATCCAGAGAGATTATCAACCATGTCAAGGCAAAAGAAAATGCTACCTCGGGCGTACGGTATGTTTACAAGTCCGGTGAGATTAAAATAGCCATGGAGGAAGTGCAGTAAATCATGGAGCTGGGTACAGGAAGCCCATTTGACATTCCGAAGAGTGGGTGGGAAGAGCAGAACAGGCAGGAATGAACCGATTGTTAGCGGTGTATCTGCGCCAAGCTGCAAATAGACAGTTTCTATTCCCTCGTCTGATACAGGCTGCGTAATTTGTCTGTTATATGTTCTTATGTGCGATCGTTATTGTATATAGAAAGCTGTCCTGTCCGAGAACCTCTTTTGTCAACTATTTCTAAAGTGCTTCGGTAATATACCTACACGTACAGTCATTCTTTGTTTTAAATATGAATAAGAATATTATACCTACCTGTATACCTTTCCAAAGCTTAGGCAGAAATTGCAATTTATGCCCAGGTGTATTTTCAAGGTTACTTGGAGTTAACAAGCCTCGATGCCAGCATGTCTACTTCAATCACTGATCGTTTATACAATGCAGAGAACCAGAAATCCATCCATTTGCATAACGCCAAGCTTAGGAAAAGAACGAATGTATTAGAGCTATATCTAGCTTCTATACAGTGCCTGAATCCTACAAATAGTCCCCGCACGAAAAGAGGGATCGAAAAGGGTTAGCGTAATCTAAGCGGGCCTACCCCGGATCTGCTTGGGCACGGACCATGTTTTTGACAGGTGAAGTGGAACTGGCTTTCCTAGCGTGCAATAATAATAATCATTCCTTCAAGGTTTGCAAGCCATTGACTTGAGAGTTGATGGAATCATCGCTCTTGAAACTGGCCAAATCACGCATTCTTGAAGAACGCACGCGATGGAGAATATGCTCGAGGAATAGGGTACATACTAGTGCCATTTCGTGTTCTGAAGGCGGATCCAAAATAATAAAGAAAAGAGAAGACTGAGACACGGCGAGGGAGGCTGTCTTCCTAAGTTAGGGAATTCAAACCACAATCCTGCTAATCTTTCCTTGGAATTAGAAGTAGAAACTTGAGGTTCTAGCGAAAAAGCAAACTCTCTTGGGCTGACTGTAGCCGCCTTCAATGTTGAATGACCTTCCTAGGTCGCACTATTCCAAGCAAGGTTAGTGGATTCAGCCTTGTCTGTTGGGCAACAACTTGGAAGAGGTCGCAAACACTCAACCTGATGCAACATCATACCTTCAGCCATTTGAGCCTCTCGCAGACAGACCCAACGTCATCAACAGCAAATGTGACGTAGTCATATGCTTGACAACGAAAGCGTCTTGACGACAAAACATCTACGATCGCTACTTTTTGAGGCAAATTAACCGACAATACGAGCATCCTCTTTGCCTTATCCTTTGAGGACTGGCGAAAACAAGAACAAAATGCATCCAAAGAATCGCGACGAGTTTGAGATTGCAATTATTTGTGCCCTACCCCTCGAGGCCGATGCCGTCCTTGCACTCTTTGACGAGTTCTACGACATCACAGATTGGCAGCCACTAGAAGCTGTGAACAGTTACACGGTTGGTAGGATAGGCCTGCACCATGTAGTGCTAGCCCACATGCCAGAAATGGGAAAAGTAGATGCTGCGAGTGTTGCATCACGCCTGTCGACTAATTTTGGGGGCATCAAGCTCGCATTGGTTGTTGGAATTTGCGGCGGTGTACCTTTTACAGCTGAAAAGGCCGAAATCATTCTTGGTGATGTCATAATAAGCCACAACATCGTTGAATACGATTTAGGGAAACAGTACCCAGACGCATTTAGGAAGAAGTTCGGAGCCAGGGATACCCTTCCACGGACAAGTCAAGACATTCGATCCTTTTTTTCCAAACTGAACACTCGTCAAGTATACAGCAAACTACAGGAACAAGCAGTTGGGCATCTTCAATATTTTCAAGATCCGTCTAGGGAAGAGTCGCATTATCCAGGGACTTCACGCGACGTGTTATTTGAAGCATCATATCGCCATAAACATCACTCGACAGACATATCCCTCCAGTGCAGTTGTAAGACTGGCGCGGATCATGTTTGCAATGAGGCGTTAACAAGCGATTGCTCCATACTCAAATGTACAGGGAAGTTGATTGAACGCAACCGCTTGAGAGCAGAACACCCGCCTCCTTTCATCCACATTGGAACTATGGCATCAGCCGACACCGTAATGAAATCTGGCGAGCACCGCGATAAAATGGCTGAGCTAGATGGTATCCTTGGTTTTGAGATGGAAGGCGCTGGCGTATGGGGTAACATCCCTTGTATCATTATCAAAGGCGTTTGTGATTACGCGGACAGTCATAAGTCCAAGGTATGGCAGAATTATGCCGCATCTACTGCAGCTTGTTGTACAAAAGCTTTCTTGGAATTGTACCAACCTACAACTCGGGAATGTGAGTAATCCAATATAACCAAAACATTTCAAGAAACTTCTGCTGATATCTGACGTGATCGATTCCGAAACCCATAGCTCTACCTCGACGGCCTCAAACAATCACGCATTTACAAGATTATTACACAACAGCGAATCGTCTCCACATTAAACGCATTTCTGGTGAATTGTTGCCAATGGATCAATGTTATATCAACCTGACTATAGTGGAGTCTTTTCATTCAGCTCAGGCGAAGGTCCTTCAAAGGTCCTCGCCCTTTTCACTCTCTGCGCGCCTGAAAGTTAAGACAACCAAAGCAGACAAGCAGGTATCCTTGCCCATGCTCTTTGACCCACGGAAACAACGAGACGATACAGTTTTGGTGCCAAAGCGTATCTTGATTCGAGGACGTGCAGGTGTAGGAAAAACGACGTTGTGCAAAAAGATCGTGTCTGATTATGTCCACCATCACATGTGGCATCAGTTATTTAGCTTGCTACTTTGGATACCGCTTCGAAGACTTAAAGGCATGTCTTCGGAGAAAGCCACCGTTGTGGATCTGTTCCACGACCTATATTTCTCCGAATTGGAGAACGGTAAAGACCTGGCCAGAGACCTCTGGGAGACAGTGGACAAGTCGACTAAAACTCTCTTTATACTCGATGGGTTGGACGAAGTGTCCCAGGAATGGGATTCAGAAGCGTCCATGAACAAAGTTCTTCTAACTTTGTTGAATCAGTCCCAAGTCATCATCACTTCTCGGCCGCACGGGATAAATCTAGGCAGCATGAAGCCCTTAGATCTTGAACTGGAAACTATTGGATTTGATACTAGCCAGGTGGATGCTTATATCAGGAATACCGACAAACGTTACCCAAAAAGGGTTGAGAACATGCTGTCATTTATCCATGAATACCCGCTCATTCAAGACTTGGCCCGGATTCCCATTCAACTGGATGCAATTTGTTATAGCTGGGATGTCAATTTCATGTCGGATGAACCGAAAACGATGACCAATTTATACCAGGCGATCACACTGAAGTTGTGGCAGAAGGATATCCTGCGGCTTGGAAAATCGGACTTGAATGAACACAGCATCCAAGATCTAAGTCCTTTAAGAATTCGAATATTGGTTTCAGATGAAACTAAACTTCTTGAAAACATTGCTTTTATTGGACTTTACAATAATATGGTTGAGTTCAGTGCAAGTGATCGGCACCGGATACGTGACTCTTTAGCTAATGCGCTTCCGGATGTGCCTGATAAAACGCTGAAAAAAATATCTTTTCTGCACACATCAGATACCACAGTTATGGACCAAGATCGAAACTATCATTTCTTGCATCTAACTTTTCAAGAGTTTTTTGCCGCCCAGTATTTTGTGAGACATTGGGTTAATCATCAGGAGATGTTGTGTCTACAACTCAGACAAAGAAGACCTAAGCTCATTCGCATTAAACCTAAACATTTTCTTCAAAAAGAAAAGTTGAATTCACGCTATGACATTTTCTGGCGGTTTGTCACTGGCATTCTTCAAATAGCAGACGATCTGGGGACTGCAGAACCTCTGAAGAGTTTCTTTTGGGAACTGGAAGTTGAGCCGGTCGATCTATTAGGCCCAGCCCATCAACGGATCCTCATGCATTGCCTCGCTGAGGTGGTTACAGACGAAGGGAGTGCTTCGGATCTGCGAATAAAGATAGAGGGGCGTATTCAACAGTGGCTGCTGTTTGAATGCAACTTTCACGATGACATTGGCATGGGCCATGAGAGAGAATGTCCAGAGCTTATTTTAAAATCTCTACTACAAAGTGGTTCCATTCCAGCGAAGGAAAAGGTTCTTCGTAGGTTACGTGAGCGAAGATCTGTTCTATCACAAGACATTCTTGAATCACTAGTTCCACTTCTGAAAGAGGAGACTCCCAGCATGAGATCTGCAGCAATATCCGTCCTGGGTACACACAATCTATCACAAGCAATTCTTGAAGCAATAGCTCCACTTTTAAAAGATGGGGATTTCCTCGTGAGATCTGCAGCAAAAAAGGCTCTACAGATGCAGAATTTACCACCAGTGATTGTTGAAGCAATAGGTCCACTTCTAAAAGATGAGAATTCAGATGAAGGATTTGCAGAAACTCGGGTTCTAGCCAGACAGGATCTACCACAAGTGATTATTGAGGCACTGCTTCCATATATTAAGAATACGAGATACAACGCAGCAGAAGCTTTAAATCAACACCCAAATATCCTATCACAAGAAATCCTTGAAGCACTGGTTCCACTTCTAAAAGACGAGGATTCAATCATAAGATCTGCCGCAGCTCGGGCTCTCGGCAGACAATCAAAACCTTTACCAAAAGGGATCCTAGAAGCACTAGTTCCACTTCTAAAGGATGGTAATTCAGAAGTGCGAGCTATAGCAGTATATGTTCTAGGGCAGAATCTACCACAAGGAATCCTTGAGGCACTTGTTCCACTTCTAAAAGATGAGAATCGAGATACAAGAGCTGCAGCATCTCGGGTTTTAGACGAACAGTCTGGATCCTTACCAGAAGGTATCCTCGAAGCGCTGGTTCTACTTCTAAAAGATAAGAATCCGCAAGCGAGATATGAAGTAGTATACATTCTTGGTAGACAAAATCTACCTTTATCACAACAGATCCTCGAAGCACTATTTCCCCTTCTCAAGGATGAGAGTTCAAGTGTAAAAGTTATAACAGCAAATGCTCTAGGGAAGTATAATCTACCAGATATAATCCTTGAAGAACTAGTCCAGCTTTTAAAGCATAAGAATGTGCGAGTAAGATTGGCAGCAGCAACGTCTCTAGGCAAGCAGATTTTACCGCCAAAAATCTTTGACGAACTGGTTTTACTTCTAAGGGATGAGAATTATTTGAACTCACACGCAGCATCCCGGGCTCTACGTGAACAATCAACTCTAACACAACCAATCCTTGAAGCCCTCGTTCTACTTCTAAAAAGCGAATCTAAAGACGTGAATGAGGCAGCTGAGGAATCGTTAAGGAATCATAGCGAATTTTACTCTATGCTTCCCAAGCTAAATTCTCAATCTTGGAAGGTCTTATATGAAATCTGGCTGAGAAGGAGTTTTCACGAGCAAGTGAGTTGCTATCTGAAGGATGATATCCTCTATATCGATATGCCTGAGGGATCAAGGGAGGTTTCCTTTGAAAGCCACAATCAAAATGAGTTCAAGCGTGCGATTCAAGAAGTACAACTTGAGTTGGGTATTCCTTCTTGGAGCGCTCCACCGGAAAGTATGTCAAGAAATGAACTTGTCGAATCACAGACATCTGGAAATGAAAATCAATATATAAACAGGATAAGCGAAAGAGGCAAAAAACCAAGCCGGCTGTCATTGAAGGCCCTTCTCTCCAGAGGGAAACGGAGTCACTCTCAATCGAAGCAATTCAGGTCCACGTCTTAGGGCTAGGGCTAGGGCTATTTCTGTCCGGCATTGTTGGACCGGCAAGCGGGCCGTTTTCGCTAGAGATGCCGGTTCCGGCATTGATGGTACTCCCATATGATTGGTCCAATTTCTCTGGGATTGTTTGTATAGAAGGGTATATATATCAAGGATTGGACGTCTAGACACTGGCCATCAGTCCAATATACAATAATCTACATTATCAGCGACTCGAGTAATAATTTAGATCGTTTCAATAAAGAGTTTTAACGAACAAAATGGCTTTGACTAAGGAAACTTTTGAGCCTGCCTTTCCTGATCTACCTATCCCGACGCCTACCATGCTATCTTATGGCACCTCTTTCACTGAATCCTGCACAAAACATATGACTGAGACCTTCCACAAGTCTGCGGCCTATGTGATTGCTTCGACCAGTCTTTCAAAGAAAACGCCCTATCTCAACCAACTCGAAGCAGCCCTAGGCGACAATCATGCTGGCACTTGGGTTGGCATCCGTCCACACACATTCTGGGATGACCTCGTGCCCATTATAAACGACATCCGTGCCAAAAAGGCGGACATTATTATTACCCTCGGCGGCTCCTCCATTGCGGATGGCGCAAAAACCATTACATACGCACTCGCCAACAACGTCCAATCGGTCGAGAACATGCGGGCCATTGTCGAGCCTACTCCTGACGACATCGCTCGCCAGGACAAGTTTCTGAAACGCGATAAAATTGGCAACGCACCTACAGTGCCCCTGATCTTCATTCCCACCTCTCTCTCCGGAGGCGAATACTCCAAATTCTCCGGCGGCACAAATGCAGTAACACACCAAAAAGACCAGCTCACGCACCCTGGAATGTTCGCCTCGCTGGTAATCCTCGACCCTCAACTCACAGTCACAACTCCATTCAGTGTCTGGATTCAGTCTGGCGTTCGCGCGATTGATCATTGCTGCGAAGCCATGTGTAGCACAAACGCCCAGCCGGCAATTGACAGCTCATCAGAAAATGGACTGAGGCTGCTTTTACCGGGATTATTGAATACGGTGAAAGATCCACAGAACTTGGAAGCTCGGCTTAACACTCAGCTTGGCGCGCGTTTGGCTATGGCTGCACTCAACTCAACTCCTGCAGTAATGAAGGGTGCTTCACACGGCATCGGACATCAATTGGGACCCCTCGGAGTGGGACATGGACATACCAGTTGTATTATGCTACCAGCGGTGATGAAGTGGAATGCTTCAAGAGCTTCTGAGGCGCGAAATGATATTCTCGGACAGCAGGAGAAACTGAAGAGGGTTCTTCTCAAGGAAGAGAGTGTCACATCAGTATTGCAGGAAGGAAATATTAATGTAGAAAACTGTGATGTCGGAGACATCCTCCGTGCGGTGTTCAACAAATTGGGCATGCCAGCTACGCTGAAGGAGGTTGGCGTCGGCAGGGACAAATTTGACACTCTGGCAAGGAATAGTTTGAACGATGCTTTTCTGCCTGCTAATCCGGTGCCATTGTTGGAGAGGGACGCAGATAAGGTGTTGGAGATTCTTGAATTGGTTGCTGGCGATGCATGATGACCGCACACGAAAAGTTTGAACAAATGTTTTGTTTTTTCTCCTGTTTTATAGAACGCTTCACGAACACTTTAGTTCGTATAATGAATCTTTAATGGTCTGCTGTATATAAATCCAATCAGTCGATATTAGTCTATTCAATTAAATTATAACCCTATCGGTATACCGTTGGAAAGAGTCCATTAAAGTAGGTAGATTTCAACTAGGTGCGTGAAATTCGCCTAATGCTTGTATGTACTTATGAGTTGAAGAATAAACTTGATTGCTGTACAAATTCCATCAGCCACGCTTGAATTTACTACCTAGGTATACTAATAAACAACAAAATGCAACTATTCCTGAGACTTACTGCTCAGCCTATAAGAATCCGCTCTTCCTTCTCCACAAGCTTCCTCCGCACAAACTCATCAAGACCATCTCTCTCTTCGTCAGTGAGTAGTTTAAACCTATCCTCTAGATCCCCATTCCCGAAGAACCGACGATCAATCTTTGCCCAATACACCATATCAAATGCCCAGCTTCTCCTCGCTGCATAACATACCCAGAAATCGCCACTCGTCCAACTCTCCAGCATATGCTGCGAAAGGCGATCTGCATCAACCAAAATCCCACGATTAATCAATTCATCCTCTCGTTTTCGCATCTCTTCAAGAAACGCCGGAAGCCGTTTCTCATACTCTTCTGTCCACTTCTCAATACCCTCCTTCCAGTACTCCGGGCGCTCTAGAAGTAGCCATGAGGGCGGACTATACACAAACTCCGCCGGTGCAGCGTACGTAAATTCCCAATCAATCGCACCAGCTACCTTGAATCCACATTCAGAATCCGCCAGTATATTTGCAGGCCGAAAATCGTCACAGAAGAGCTTGAATGGGCCACAGTCATACGAGCACAGCCGACTTTCCCGCGCCAGTTTCTGGAATAAACATCGCGCGATATATTTGCGTTTGCAGTCTTCAGCGGACTCAATTGCATCATTGCGCTGTGTGGATAGGTGATTCATGTGCATTTCTGCAAGAGCCAGGAAGTACGAAGACGCGGTCTTGAAGGTAGTCTGTGGTAGGAGATGAAGAGGGAAATCGCCTAGCTGAACGAGTTCGTTCGTGTTTATAGTCATAGGACGGTGGGTAGCCATCCATTCATCATTTTCATGGTTTGTAATGGATCCGATCTCCGTGAATGATTTTCTGGATAGTTGGAGTAGGATATCCGCCATGTCACTGTACACTGATCGGAGCCGGTTTTCGTCTATATTAGGGTCTAGAATGGACTGTTCATCATCTCCAAGGCCGGGGGTGTTCAGTGCATCAACAAGATCTGAATTATTCTGAATATATTCCATCACAATAAAAGGGCCAAGCCCCGCTGGACTCTCATCGGCCATACCATGATAGAAGACATGGGGGATACGTATACTGGTGTGTCGCTCGAGAAATCGCATAACAGCCACTTCTCGTTTAATCTTCTCTTCAGCAAACATAGAAACCCCAGGGATAGGGAAGCGGACAATAGCACAACCACCATCTATAAACTTCATGCGGAACATCAGGTTGAACGAGCCCTTCTGCGGGCTAAATAGTTCATCTGGCTGACCACCCCTGTGCTTTATTATGGCACGCCCGACTTCTCGGATGACATTCTCATTGAAGAGGCTGTCTCTCCAGGTATGAGCTATATTGTCACTTCGTTCCCATGCAAGGTCGTCGAACTTCATGCGCGGCTCTGTGGCAATCGGGTCGCCGTAGGTAGACTGCATTCTTGATAGAATGCTAGTAGTATATGCTCGGGTTAGAGACGTGGCCAAAGAAATCCGGTGAACAGGTAAGCTAGTCAGAGTAAATACTAAACAGACCTAGTTCTACTGGTGCAGCGCTAAGGGGCTAGATAGCGTGGGCGCTGAAATGATAGTTATGTGATTGGCTATTGATATGTAAATGTATAGATCACGTTAAATGCACGCTTATCGTTTTATAGATCAGCCGACAACGGATTGACCCTATAATTAAGGTTATACTTCGTGCGGCATATATCATATCTCATGGTCATCAAAAAATAACTATACAATTCCACCCATCTATACATTTGGTATCCAATCTCGAGTTGTGACTGCATCAGAGTAGCCAGCTCCGGTGCTTACGCCAATCCTGCCTAGTCCCCTCTCTCAAGTCATCCACATTGAGCAAATCTACGCCCTCGCGCACCAACACATGCCACACATGATTCCGCAAGCCTCGCGGCCAGCTCGGCGTGCCCCAGTAACGAACCTTGAGGCCGCGAGCATGAGCAGCCTGAATCTGCTCGCGAATCAGGGTTAATTGGTCTTGCGAGAACCGGTTTCGATGGAGACTGCCAATCGTCCTCCCAAAGTGCACCGAGGCATAGTAGCTGTTCGAAAAGTCGTATTCGGTTGCTAGCTGGCCCTGGTTAGATTGTGACGATAGCGCCAGTTTATCCAAGGGCGCATCGTAGAAAATGTCACGATAGGTGTCGTTCGTCATTACCCGGTGCACGGGCGCGTCGCCGGACGCAACGATGGTAATCGGTCTTTCGTTAATGGCCGTTCCGTTAAAGAACGTCAGGTACCCTGCTTCACGTAATGGTTGTAACTGGTGCATCACGTAGGGCCACAGCTCGTCGCCGTCCGTTTTGAAGTCAATCAGTAAAATCAATGTCTGAGCGGGGTCCGCGGCGAAGACTCCGGCCGGGGAAGCGGTAGAATCAAACTCGTCCGGCAAGTTCAAAATATTTGACCGGGAATTTCGTTTATGTAGAATGTCTAAGAGGGGATTGACGTATAGGGATTGTAGAGTCGCTCGGCGATTCAGGACAAACGGGTTGTGACCGACAAGAAGATCCTGATCGGAGAGCCAGATATCTGCCTCGACGCCCATGCAACCAGCGTGAAGAGCGGAATGCAGCGGGACGTCTTGCCAATAATCATTGTGCGAATGACATCTGCTAACAGGAGTCCCGCTTGTGCCTCTTTGCGGGAATGTGGACAGGAGACTGTTGGGAAGCAGCCACGCATCTAGCTGGTCGTCGAAGTCATCAGGAAAAAGGATAAAAAGGCCGCTCAAAGTAATCGAGATTATGTTCAGCAGTCCTCTACAACCAAGGAAATGGATCGAAGTTAGTCAAAACGAAATATACGGGCAAGTGACCTCACGTACAGTAGTATCACCAACCCCCAGAACGGGCGTCGGACATATCGACACAACATCGCTCTCAGCGACAGAGGATGAGCATTGCAACCGACATGTCCGCATTTTGTTAATGACGAAGCATAAGAAGCACACCGAAACAATAAAGAGGGCCGTGCAATGCTTCGACGCTCATACGAGTCACGGAATGGCAGCAACTCGAAAGAATCAAGGGGAAGTTCTTCATCAATAGTTACAAGAGGGACTGCGTCCTCGGAGGACATGTTCGTCATTATAGAGGGACTCATATTGACATTTCATTTCATTATCATTATAAAAGAAGGTGTTATGTTGGGGGAAAACTCGTGCGCGATTTGATTCACTTCGAGTACGGAGTACGCTTTGATCGCCCGGCCGCCCCATGATAATAGCCGCGCTTAACCTGGAACGGCCAAGCGTCGGCTCTTCGGGGTTCATCGCCACATTTGGCATACGCAGGCAACTCTATTTTCAGCCCTATGATTGGCTGAGGGGTAACTATAAGTCCATAGATCTACAGCAGTACTACGTACTTACAGTTACAAGTATGTGGGATCATATCAAAACGAGTGTCAGATTCATGTATAGCAATATGTACATAGATATCTAGGCAGTATGTACAAACCAATAAATCGGCAGGCCTAGGTACGCAAGTGCTGCATAAATGATATGGTTCAGATCCCTAAAGTAGTATGCATGAGAGCATGCTCTCTGCGAATACTTAAGCGCAGACAGGCTCAGCAGAGCCAGAAGCGGCACAGTAAAGCGAGCTTCCATCCTGGACACAGACATCTCCCGAAGGGCAAGACTGAATGACCCATGCGCCGTTGTCGCAGATACCGAAGCTGCTGCCAGTGCAGAGGTATTCACCATCAGAAGAGCAGGAAGCTCCAGAGACGGGGCAGGTGCCGCTAGTCGAGGTTGGGGAGGTGCTGGAAGTTGTGGATGTAGTAGTGGCAGTGGTGGTAGTGGTGGTAGTTGGGGAAGTAGTGGTGATCAAGGTAGTCGAAGTAGTCGAAGTAGATGTGCTGGTAGTCGAGGTGCTAGTGGCGGTGGAAGTCACAGGGACAGGGGTGCTAGTTCCTGTAGGCAATAAGGCATATACTGAAGAAACAAATCCGGCATTGGCCCAGGCTTGACTGGCATCCCAGATCATGACACCACCAAAGGCGGAGTAGCCCTCCTCGACGACAAAGTCGACAATGTCACCGATTGTGGCAGGTGCTACGTAGCCAGATCCAGCTGAGGTGTCACCGAGGGCTCCAATGAGAATCTTGACGTTAGGGTTCACAGAGACAGTATCGGCCCAGGTCTGCCAGGTGTCGAAGTTGAAGTTCCACTGGGTGGTGGAACCAACGGTGAAGTCGATAAGACCGCAGCCGTTGTTGTAGAACTGAATCCAGATAGCGTCAAAGTAGACAGTTCCATCTAGCATAGGGCCATCAGCTTCATCTGGGTAGACACATTGAGGAGCGGCAGTAAGGTAGTAGGTCTTGGAGGTATCAGTTTCGAAAAGGGTGCGCAGCTCATTGGCATAAGTTGGCATGTTGCTCATCTCAAGATTCTCAAAATCGAAGTCGAAGCCGTCAATAACTGCGGTTCCAAAGGGACGTAGGACGGAGCTGTTGTCAGAAACCGGTCCAAAAACTTCCCACATGAGGTTGGCGAATTCGGTTGCTTCATCCTCGCTGGTGAATCCACCTTCAGTGTATGTGCCACCTCCGGTAGACAGAAGGATGGTCTTGCCAAGGCCCTGGCAAGTAACGATATCCTCGCTATATTTACGGTAGTATTAGCATCTCTATTCTTGTATATTAGGATTTAATACAGCAGAATACTTACGCGATTTGCGGGCAGTCAAGCAGCTCGGTTCCGTCAAAGGTGGTGCAGTTGTTTCCTGCGTTAGCGAAGTTGGTTTCAGGATAACCGCCAAGGCCATTGAACATGGTCACGAAGGAGAGCATGTAAACCTGCGCAAATTAGTCAAAGTTAATGCCATAAGAGGTGAGAATGTCCATACATCGACCTCGTCCGAGTCTGCAGTACGAGTTAGCTTGCATGTCCTTCTAGTGTGGCTAAAGCATCATTAAAAACTTACTCTCACAGTAGTAGCTCAATCGCTGCTGAGCCGTGGAACCAGTGGTATCGATGGAGTTTTGACCTAAAGGCTCGTTAACACCCAACACTATGTGGGTTTTAATTAGAATTTACCCCAGTAGACAGCAACATTGTTCGAGCTATCCAAGTCGAGACCGGCTTGAACACCGGTAAAGGCTGCTGCAAAAGCAGCGAGATAAGGAACGGATTTCATCATTTTGAAGGAAAGTGTGTCTAGCTAGAGACGAGAAGGAGTGTAAAAAAGGAACGTGTAGAAGTAAACCTGTACTTTCTGGAAGATACCTAAGGAGTGACAATCACCAGAAATGCCTTGCTGTAGAAAAGGTAAAAGAATTGAGTTCCCGCAGGACAATGGTCATCTTATATAGACCGATTTACTAGGTTTTCGACTTTCGAGTCCCCGGGCCCCAACACGTTGTAGGGAAGAGGGTTACACTGCCTGCACATGGCATCTGTTCATAAGACCGTGCAAAGGGTTAGAAGAACGCTGGAAGCTACTATAGCATGGAGGAGATGGGACTCTATGTCGGAACCACAAGGGGGTCAGTTATATGTGCTATAGCATGTCACAAAACTCCCATGGCAAGTCTATCGAGCTTCAAGTTCCATGGATGTAACACTCTTTTGGAGCTGAGATAGAGTGCTTAATAGCAATACTCCAACACTGGGGCGCTGATGCGATTTCTGTGATGTGAACAATCTGCAAACTATCGGTGTTAGAGGGTCATACAGGCGTTTTAGTGCGGACGCCACAAGCCACAAAGTGCTACCCCAACTTCATCCAGGCATTCTTCATCTTAATGCGGGTGGCATGGTTAGTATAGGGCTCTTGAACAGTGGTTAGTTTTACGCAGGGGACGGTTTGAGGTGAAAATAAGAAATAAAATAAGCACCGCGCTGATCAACTGTCTATACAACTTACGAAGGGATGTGCAGGCTATTTAAACAGTGTATTCAGCAGCACCTAGGTAGCAGGGGCTGAATGAGACCCAAGGCTCTTCGGGAGATCCCCAGGTACTAATTAATAATTAATCTCCTATAGCGCCCAAATGATCCCTGGGATAGATAACGATAGTTTAAATTGTTGGTCATTTGCGCGTTGGTATTGGCTAGTGCCTCGTAGAGAAGTCACTGTAGCATTGCTCTTGTAACCTCCATCAAGCCCTAACTCCCGCCGGCCCCCCACTACTTACTTACTACTCAGATTGCCTAGGTACTTACAGCATTTAATAGATAGCATTATACTCCGTACTACAAGAATACTCAGCATAGTCGATACTTAGAATCCAACTTTGGGTTCATTCCTCAGGCTAGTCAGCTGCGGATGCGACATTGCAAGCATGACCGCGAACATGATCAAAATGCGCGTGTGATGTGATAGTTCAGCAGTTGAGGGTTGTACTCAGCTATCGCACCTCATGACCTGATAAGCAAGCAACATATATTGAGATACAATTCTTTTCACGAAGAGAAATGCATACATACATATTAGATGAGGTAATGGTTCAGCCTTGGTGGTAATCTAGCATGCTGTATCTAATCTATTGCATCGCGACTCTGTTCTTAGCGTCACCCGCTTTACCTTGACTAATGCAGGGGTACGTCTCGTGTCGCTGGTCTTGTCCTTGACTAGCTAGGCTACCTAGGTATGACACATGGAACTCCATGGGTGTTTTATCGCCTGTTACGCTACTACCACAATTTGATTTATCGAGCTAACCTAGAGTAGTTCCGATTTCTATGTACATAACTGACCGTGAACTGTTTCCATGAGAATAGACTCATTTGCCTACGATACATGCTCTGTTTGAAACATCATCTCTAATTCTATATTACTCGTTCTTGGGTCCCTTTGAGGCGCAATTAGTGGAATATTGGTTGTCGATCGCCAAGTGCTGTGACATTTTTGGCGTCAGCCAACCAACAACCAACAGCAGGATGCCCGGATGCGAGATGGTCTAGTATAGTTCTTTTACCCCAATAACTGGAGTACGAATCATTATTCGACTGTTTGTTAAACACATGTATTCCAGGTACAGAGTCTCAAAGCAAAGCCGCCACATCTACCCTCGTAAAAGATTATATACCGAAGTAGCTAGGTAGGGTCAGTCCCTCCGGGCGTAATAAAATACCATCATGATGAAGCACAGGAACTACCTCACTAGTAATCTATGTATTCTCTATCCTAGAGGAGCGGACGCAATATGTCGACGTGGAAACAGCATAATCATTGAATTGTGTGAGAATATAGGTGTTAAGCAAGAGCGATGTCGGTAAAAGAAATGCACACAAAATTGCTGGATCATGTATAGATATGGGGATCGCAATGCTACGCCAATTAATTGATTTCGACCTTGGTATCCAGACCGATTATGATCAAAGTTCCAAGTTGACGAGTCCTCCCAGGACTCGAAGCTCTTCATACTCCATCTGACGATCGGCCAGCCACTTTGCCTTCTCGTCATCGTCAAAAATCGAATCATCTGCACAGAATTCCAAGTCCCCAGTGAGCATCCAATATACAAACTCAAACTCCTTGTTTTCAAACGCCATATCAAGGGGTGTACGGCCGAGATAATTCTCGGCTCCCCCGGGTGCTCCAGCGGCGAGCAGCATTCTGACAACATCCCGTCTCCAACTGTATCTCCATGGCCGACCGACAGCATAATGCAAGGCTGTATTCCCGAATATGTTTTCGCGCGCGGCGATAAAACCAGCGTCCCGATTGATGTTGGCACCGGCAGCGATTAGGGCGCTCACTGCTGCGAATGACAAGCAACATCCACAGGCTATATGCAACGCCGGCAGGAGTGCCCTCGGATGTACGATGCTGACATCGGCGCCATGCTCGGCCAGCACTACGACATGGTCTGATTTACTTGCTGTGATTGCCTTTAGCAGCGGTGTCTTGCCCTTTCGATTGCGCGCGTTGACTTGATTGGCAAGGCCTGCTTGGAGAAGGTATTTGATAACCTCCACGTCTTTGTTCCTGGCTGCGTGATAGAGAAGATTTGAGCCCTCCGAGTCCACATCGTCAATGTCACCGCCCATATCCAATGCGAACTGCAGAACTTCCAGAGAGCAATAGGCGCAAATCTTTCCGAGGACGCCTTTCTGCCTTACCTTAGCTCCGCTGTTGATGAGGAGGCGAACAAGTTCATTCTTGCCCAATTCAGCCGCCAAAGACAACGGAGTCGTGTCAGGATCGTCAACATCAGATAAATTAGGGTCTGCGCCATAGAATAGCAGAAGGTTCATCATTTCATATGCCCCAGACATGCCTTCGTCGCAGCATCGTCGCTGTCCTAGAGTCATACAATATATTTTATACCCAGACCTCTTAGGCAATTTATTGGGCAATTGAACTATAGTCATCGCAAGATGAAAAAGTCTTCTGCCGTAAATATTGTGCGAATTTGGACTGACGCCGTGGTCTAAAAAGCTGCGGACGGCATTCAAGTTACCATTAGACACTGCGTTGATGAGTAGGCTCTTTTTATCCCATATCAGGTTCAGTTTTTGTAACTGTATAACTTTTGAGTTTTCGTAACTGTAGTGCCAGGTGGCCATTTGCTTTCTGTAGTCATCATATATTGGGCCGGCTAGTCGTAAGGCCTCTTTGTGGCACGCATCTTGGAGAATGGCCCAGTTTCGACAGCACGTCGCTGCATAGCTACACAGGTCTTTGGTCCTCAGGTTGCCCGCCACCAGATGTATCAATTCAAAAGGAAGGGCGGCAAGATTAGGATCAGGATGTGATTGAAGCAAAATATGGTTTGACTGCTCCTCGAACCACGCACGGTCATTCGACCCATGCAGGTTAGTCGACATGATTGGTACTTGAGCGTGGCGAATATAGTTGAAAGTCTCTAGAAAGAGAGAAGTTTGGGGGTTGAGGATTGGATTGACCGAGAAGATTCACGGTGGATAAGCAATAATCTTGGTTTGGAAATGATATTCGGATGAGAAAGAGATCGATTTATAGGCTGCATGGCGACCAGATGGTCTGAAAATCGGTGGTAATAACACTGGAATGGGCACAATATGAATAACCAATTGAAGGAAAGAACCGACAGGTCATTATATGCCCGAGGCGAAACAGAGGAAGTCTTTTTTTTGCAGGTCGGCAAAAAGAGGGAAGGAGACTGTTGGGATGACGGATTTGACACCGCTGGCGGTGCCCCTTTGGGAACCGCCAGCTCGCTTGACGAGCACGGCGCACAAAACCCAGCGCCGTGGGCCTCAACTTCCTCATCCTCTTCCTCAAGCAGCAATTACCAATACAGAGTAATTGAATAGCTTCACGGTCCGCTACGTAGGCTACGTAGTGGAACCAACAGAGACAAAAAACAAAACTTTTACCCATGGCCGACTATGAGACTTCAGTCGTTTTAGCGGAGGGTAGTCCATATATTGATAAAGATTGATGGGACTGACTGTCTTTATGGTTATGGCAAGAAGGATTTAATTCTTTATTGATGCAGCTGTGACTACCTCTAAAACAATATTCTTTCAATTTTATCTTCTTACTGCAGTCTGCGTTCCGTAAACACCGTGTGGATGAACAAAGAGATCCCTTGACGCCTTTGAGGATGCAGAAATAAAGCCATTCCAGCACAAAACTGGAAACAAGGAGTCAATCGAAAGAGCTTTGTATGTATTAAATGTGGATGTAACCTGCTAAAGGTGAATGATGTTATATTTACTATCACTCTCTGTATCTCTCTTGTATAGAATTGTCTAGTATATCAACTATCCATCTTGATCTTGAGGTCTTATCCCACGAGTCTGCTGTCTCTATTAGAATGAGAAGCAACATCGGTGGAATTAGCTGGCAAAGAACCCTGCCAGAACGCAAACAACCCGACAACTTGGGGTTATCAGGGTTAGGGCTATTCCGAATATGCTTAATTAGGCTCGACCCACAGTAAGCTTACCTCGCAGATCTAAGAGGCGAGTAAGCTTACGCGCAGCGAATCAGCATCGGCATTTCTCTAAATTTTGACAATGTCGTGATTATTTTTATATGTTTTATGATGGAGTTTTGGAATTTAGACACGCTTTCACGCCTGGTTGTGTATGGTGAGGAGGACAACGAAAATATATCTCGTGCTTTATTGTTCATATTGGGCACTGTATGGCTACGGACTAGTATTGAGAATAGTATGCTGGCTAGAAGGATGGTCGAAGATGCCGTCTGAGGCAATATAAATAATTCAATTGAAAGTGAAATCGACATTGTGGGCTAATTAGATGAGCCTCCGGGATTCATGTGTTGGTTGTGGATTCTATGCTGATAAATGCAGAGTAATCATGATCCCATCTTACTATTCATAGTCGTAGAAGAATAAGCTATAAAAACCCAGGAATACTCCCATATAACCTGTCCATCAATTACATCAGATTCCTCACCCAAAAAAACAAAACAAAACCATCCCACACCATGGCTCCCACTATCGTCCTCATCACCGGCGCAAACCGCGGCATAGGAAGGGGAATCCTAGAGCTCTACCTCCAGAAACCCAACCACACCGTGATAGCTGCAAACCGAGATCCCAGCCATCCCACATCCACGTCTCTGGGCGACCTGCCCAAGGCCGAGGGGACAACACTGCACGTGCTGAAAATCGATTCTACCTCTCCCAGAGACCCGGACGCTGCTGTGAAGGAGTTGGCTGGCAAGGGAATCAAGCATGTCGATATTGTGATCGCGAATGCGGGTATCGCTACCCACTGGCCGAAAGTTGTGGAGGTGACGGTTGAGAATATTCAGAAGCATTTCGATGTTAATGTCTACGGGTTGATCCGTCTGTATCAGGCTTTTCGACCGGTGCTCAAGGAGGCTAAGGAGCCTAGATGGGTGACCATAGGATCAAGCGCGGCGTTTTTAACGGTATGTTTCAACCCATATGATGATATGGTGATTATTGTTGCTGACTTTGAATCGTGACTGTAGTGAGTACGTCCTGTTCGGCGTGGTAATAGATACTAATTTGGGGATGTTAACAGCAACTATATCCCTATGCAAAATGCTGCATATGCCCCTAGCAAATTGGTCCAGCACTTTTACACCAAGGCCATCTCTGTGGAGGACCCTTGGCTGAACGCGTTTCCCGTCGATCCCGGGTGAGTTTTCAATCATGTCAACTGAAACGTGGATATATGTCTAATCTGTTGTCCGGACAGTTGGGTGCAGACAGAGCTGGGTAACCGAGGCGCGGATGCTTTCGGGGTGGAACAGGCCGCTGTCACAGTAGAGGATAGTAGTGCCGGTGTGGTCAAGGTTATCGATGACTCGACTCGGGAAACCCATAGTGGAAAACTGTTCACCTATGAGGGACACGAGGTGCCTTGGTAGATTTTTTCGATCACAGCGACTGTTGTATAGAATTCTTAATGTTAAGAACATAAGAATAAACTTGTCTAGCTCAAATCACCGTGATCTTTCTTGAAAAGGACATTTGTGTGCCTTGGCATTGATATTAGCGCCCAGCTGGATAAGTAGTGGCACGGCAGGTTCAAATGATCTGACAATAGCCATGTGCAGGGCTGTCCAGCCCGTATTGTCGGATGAATCGATATCAAGATCTTGTTCATATTCGGCGCGATGATCCAGTAGCAACTGCAATATTGCAAGATTTCGACGTAATATTGCCCATTGTATCCCTGAGCGGCCATCGCAGTCCAGAATCCCAATTCGGGCGCCATGTTTCAAAAGCAGACGCACTACAGATTCATGGTTCTCCATGACTGCGTGCAGTAGTGGTGTGCGGTCGTCGCTGTCTTGCTGGTTGACATCTATGTTGCCACTCGACAGGAGCACGCGTACAATTTGCTCGTTCCCGGTTTGGGCGGCGATATGGAGGCCGCTGATCCAGCCTTTTTTATCGTTTACTTTGGTGATGAGTCGTGACATACTCTTGTTGTCGACATCTGAATTGGTAGAAGGTGACATGTCTGAGTCTGAGCTTCTTGCCTGGGAAGGTGGATGTTGCCCTTCATTAGAATGAGATAAATTTATATTTTCAGGGCTTGGGAGTGCATTCCATGATCCCAGGTCCCAAGATGTCACTTCCTCAAGCGCCGGATGGACCAATTGTGACATATCCGGTGTTGGGAATGAAATTTCCTGGGTTCCTTGGTATAAAAGCTGGTCAGCCGTGTGGGAGTCAAAGAGTGCCTCTGCAAGCCGATTGATCGGGCTTTCTGATGGAAGAGACATGGATATAGTCGGGAGATCATCACTGGTGACTGCTGATGGTTGCTCCGGGTTTAGGCGCTTCCTGGTCTCTGTCCCTCGCCGTTTCTTCTCTGCGGCCATCTGAGCATCAATTAGGTAGTACTAGTGATTAGATAGTCACTCACCCCGGAACTTGCGCTGTGCTACTCTGTTTTGAAGACGACGTCGTTCCACTGGGTCCATTTCGGACGCCGCGTTGATGTCCATTGCTGAGATATATTCGGCTACCTCACAGGATAGAATCCCATTATTCAGATTATACAAGGCGAATGAGGGCTGACTTGGTGCAGATCCGAACTATTTCACCCGCACAAAGCTCACGCTGTATACATTTAAAATATACAAATAATGGACGTCGTAGAGCAAGCAATTATTCTCATGATTATACAGCCGGAACGGACAAAGGTAATTCCGCTCCGGAGCATCTCAAATACGAGGCATCTACGATAATCCTTCCTTTCACAATAAATTGGGTATCATTGACGACTGAACTGAAATATTACTACCAAATGCCCCCGGAAATTGCCATCGTGACCGCAGCCATGAAAGCCACCACGCCGAAAGACATCCTCTCCAACTGAGCAGCACCGCTCTCGCCTCCGAGAATATCAAACGCGTTGCCTACCCCGCCAAACCCCTTGGCCTCGGTGTTTGTCGACGAGGTGGACGAGCTCGCACTACTCGTTGATGTTGCTGTTCCTGTCGTTGTCGTCGATGATGCACTCGAAGAACTCGACCCGGAAAACGTAATGGTTAGGTTCGGATCCGACGTCGCGGACGATGTAGCAGACGATCCCGAAGAAGTCGTGCTCGCTGCTGCCGTGGATTGCGGAGATGGCTGGGCGGATTGCGTTGATGTGCTTTGTACAGCGGTTGTGGTCGTTTGCAAAGTGGTATGAATGCTCGTCGAGACCAAGCCAGCCGCTGTCGTCGTCGCTGTCGCAGTGTTGGTCCCAGAACTAGAATCGACGACCACCGAAGTACTAGCACCCATCGTCTCCGAGCCAGTCTCTCCTCCTCCACAGAGCGCAGCAACTCCATATCCAGCTAGAAACTCGCCTAACAGGGTATTGCTGTCCACGTGCGCATCTGAGCAGGCAACCAGCACCTCGGCGTTTATTATATTCACACCCGCGAGACAGGAACGCGAACATGTGTTGTCGTTGTCGCTGTTATTGGGAAAGTCCTTCTTGCTGCATCCCGGTATATCCTCCTGCCACACGGATTCGCAGGAATCTGAGAAGCCTTGGATTTCCTGGAATTGTGATAGTGTGACTGACGAGGCGGCGTAGTCGAGTAGTAGTAATAATGATAATAACAGCGATGATGAGAGATTCCTTCGAAGAATCATTTTCATTATTGTTGATATTATCTCGTCCTTTGTACCCTTTTTCGTGTCGATGTAGTCAATCGACAGTTTCAAGGTTTGTCTGGATATTCAGCAGGCAAAGACCTAGATAGCTAGATAGCTAGATAGTCGTAGGAAAGTAATATAGAAGCGAAGGTCGAAAGTATTGGCTGTCAAGGTCCCAAATGAATGACTGGCTGTCACAGAACTGTCTGAGCTCAACTCAAGATTCTGATTTAGGGCGTTTCCGATGTGCAGCCGGCCGACGAATGAAGTTCGTCAATCGATCAATGAGTGTATATTGATGACACCACTATAGATAATCAAATCGGCCAGCGATTTGGTGATAAGGAATGAAGAATTTAAAGTCGAGACTAGAAAATAAAAAATAGAAAATACAGATAACCCGAACTAAGGGAAAAAAAAGAAGAAAGAGATCTTAGATATGCAGTCATATGTAGGTGTCAGTCACCCATGTTTCAGAATGCTCTTCTTTACAGCACGTACGTAGTTACCAGTTACTGTAAGCAACGACAGATTCCGAAGATCCTCCTATCAAGCAGTATCAGTGCCTGCGCAGCGCCGCAAACACCCTGGGGTCCTCGTATCTCCTTGCATAACTGTTACTAGTCAGGCAGGTAGGGCAAAAGCACAAGCCCACAGTCTCACTAGTTGGGGGCATCCCTAGCGTTCAAGAACTGAAGATCGTACATTTCGAGACGTCCAATGACGCAGGCTGGGAAGGGATTGAGGCGTGAATCCAGGGGTAGAAAGGAGGGATTCAGACAAGTGGCGGGCGAATCATTGCGCCGTGCTAGTGATGTAGACATGCATACGTGTTTCATAGTTGTCTTTGTATTTTTGTGCCAAGTCTTCCTATATACGTGCTTATTTATGCTAGTTTTATGGATATCAAGTTCTTATGAGTGCGTACTATGAGTGCCGAAATGTGTTTGTTATTTTCCTAGTATTAGGGTCAAATCGGGTATTAGGGCTCAGCATACTTAAGCATCATCATACAAAACAACAAGCACCAACTAAGTAGACAACCAACTAATCAAAACATATTAATCAATGACCATAATACCTCTCCTCTCTGAACCCATCATCAAAAGATGAGCGCCGACTACCCCCATTCCTCGACACACTCCGGCTTCCGTGCCGCGAGTGCTGGTGATGATGGTGGTGGCCGTGACCATGGTGATGTCTGTGTCGATGCTCATGCTCGTACTCATAGTCATCACGCTCGTGTCTGTCTTGCTCATGCTCGCGCTTTTTGAAGTGGTTCTCGAGCAGACTGCCGGCGATCCCACCGCCGATAGTGCCTAGTAAGCCGTGATGGACCTGATGTCCGGCGACAGCACCGGCAACGCCGCCTAGGAGGCTGCCACCTAGGCCACGCTCGCCATCGGATGGGGTAGGTTCCTCTCCGGGTTGTACTTGTTCTGCTTGTGGTGGAGGATACCGCTGTGCATCGTGAGGCAGGTGTGTCGCGCCCTGGTATGAAGAGGAGGGTTCGTTGGTGTTGCTAGCCAGAGGGATTCGGTTAGTTAATGCGTGAAGGATAGAACTATGCTGATAGAATCAAAGCAGACATACTAATATTCGTGCGCCGAGCCAGTTCTCGGACGGTAGTCATGTTCGCCGGGAGGATGTAGAAGACCCGGATCATATCCTACATTGCTGTAGCCGTGTCCATAGCTGGGATCTTGAGGGGGAAATCCCTGGTGCTGTCCAGGGACTGGATAATTTTGTTGCTGCTGCTGCTGCTCAGGATATCCTTGCTGATAACCCTGTTGATATCCTGCTTCCGGCGTGTCAGCATGATACTGACCGGCATAGTAGGGTGAAGCCGACATGGTGACAAACTAGCGATAGTTAAATGTCTATTCAATTCAACCACCGTCTTTGTGAAGACAAAAGGCTGCTCTACACTAAATACTCCCGGGCTGATTTAAAAGCTGACCCCGTGGCGATCGCTTGTGACGTCCAAGTCAGCCGCTGAAGGTCATCCCCGCATCAGTCATGCCTGATTAGGTATCTATCTACTTGTCCTGGTCTGTGCAAACGAGTAGTATATATAAATTTATATATACTAGAGTCGATCGTATTCCATAGCGTAGTACAGCTGATAATAACTACAGTGTACTCAAATAAATGTCATATGAACATGGGTATTTTCAAGACTGCTTTCAAAGACAAAACAGGCCCGCCGTTATGTATAAAAAATGTCAAAAGAAGGAAGCAGAAGACGCAAAACAATCAAGGTCCGTAAGAAAAGAAATAAAACGAAAGTCATATAATGTTATAAAGCCACGAAGAGTCGCATCAAAAAGCTCTGCTAACGCGGTTATTGGTTTTCCGCGTCATCCAGCCTGCGAGCATCTCATCCAGTCGTCCAGACATTTCTTTCAGACGTCGGCTTTCTTCCTTAAATAGACTGCCCGTGATTGGGTGGTCGGGCCCGGCTGGTTGCACGTTCGACTTGTCATGTACGATGATGAGAAGATCGCGAATATCATTCTCATCTTCCAGATACGTGCGTAAGCTTGCATCACTCCATGTTGCAGTAGCTGTAGATGACACAGTAGATATAGGCGTGGTTTCGTCTCCTTTGGTTTCGATTCGATCGATAAACTCGGGTGAAGATGAGTGCGATGACAGCGGCGAAACAGAAGGCTCCTCCTGAGAAGATGTGTCCACCATCAAGGCGGGCGGTTGGAAAATAGTAGGAGCTTGGATTGGTGAAACATTCACCGGCGATTCTGAAAGTCTTTCACTACTGTCAACGTTATGTTGTAGCTGCTGCGGCGGCACGATCGTTGTCGATGATTGATTCTCGGGTGGAATAATTTTAATGGGTTCTTCCACGATCGGATCGTCGTACACCTTGGAATTCACCTCCATCAACGGCGTCGTGTTTTGCATTTTCATAGGAGACGAAGTTTCACTATTCGAACCACGCTGTTCAGCCATGTTCCTCTCCAGTGACGTGCGCACCTGGAGGGGTGCGACAGTGACACCGGTCGATGGTGAAACCACCCGCCGGATTGAAGAACCATAATCTTCCTTCACAGGCGAAGGCGCTTCGTTCGCGGGGGACGCCACCGCTTCTTGTACAGGACGTTGGTCTTGCACAGGGCGTTGTGTTTGTTGATTGGTCATTGCGAACTCCGCTGGTGGTTGTTTCTGGAGTTTGCTTGACTGTCTCTGCAGTCCAGCAGGCTTGACATTGCTCTGCTCCTGGAGTGATTCCAAAGAAACCTTTGGCTGTGGAGAGGACCGAGAAAGCTCTTCCGAGGGCCTTTCCGACTCCTCATCGCCGTCTTCCGAGCTTCTGCCCTTCTTGTCTTTTCTCTTGAATAGCCCGCTAAGCATACCGGGCCTTTTGTCTTTGCGTTTGTTCTTATCCCCAGCCGATAAGCTTTTCTCGATGGATTCCAGACTCGCGCGTCCCTAAGAAGAAATGTCAATCAAAGCAATCGCGTGAATAAAGCAAGGACTAATACCTCTTGTGGTTCGCTCTTGTTGAATGGATTACCAGACGAATCATCGCGGAGAAGATTTGGAGTAAGGGATATCTTCTTGGTCTCCGCCGTGTCATCATTAAAGAAAGAGTCTGTATTTCGTAACGTGCCGTTCCTCGATCGGCTAACGTTTTCCCCTATACAACATCATAAGTAAAAGCACAGAAAAGAAGAGTAAAAAAAAGTCCATACCTGTCCGTTCATACGAGTCGTCACTTGGACGAGGTCTGTCTGAGCTTGAGCGGTCGATTTCTGTTTCTTCTGTTTCGACTTCGTCTCGAGAGGCTTTCTCTTTGTGCGACTTCGGTCTCAATGGTTCTACCACCATGTCTTCGTCTTCAATGTCGTACTGGGAGTCTTGATGTTCGATTTGACTCTCCTCCTCTTCCGATTGTTGACCGTCTTCCTCTTCCTCTTCTGTAGAGTAGTCGATATCAGACGTCTCGAAGAACGTTGGCGAGGCAAATGTAACTGTCTTTGCGTTGCGGCGGCGCATAGCCTTTTTGAGCGGGTTTTTGGATTTTTCTGCATTGTCCCCCAGCATTGTCGCAGAGAGCTAATTAATTAGCCACGTAAATATCCACTGATATTGCGCATAACCTACATCAACGTTGCGATGTTTATTCAACCTAGCTAGCCTTTCGGTGGGGGTTTCAATGTGTTCGGCAGGCAAGTATCCTAAAATAAGGTCAACGAAGTGGTCAACGAGAATGATAGTACAGCTACCTACCAATGCTGCCATCTTTCACCACGCGAACAAGCCACCAGTAGCTGTTACTATCGTCAAGTAGAACCATTGTATCTCCTTTAGCAGCATTGGCTTGCCCTTCCACTGTCGCAACGAAGGTGTGTAAAGCGTAAACAAACTCGAAGTCAATATCCTCTGAATCCTGCATTAGACATGTTCATCCACTTTTTTTTCCTCTTTTTCTCTTTTTTTTTTGTTTTGAGGACAACTCACCGTCGTCTATAGACGGAGATGATGATATCTTGTCCATCATGTCATCATCCAGCATCTCATCGCCGTCCTCTCCTTCCTCTCCATAGTGTCCATTATCGCCATCGCCAGACCCTGTCAGGTCGTCCATTAGATCATCTTGATCGTCGTAAACAATGTCGATATGGTTATGTTGGTCTCCGGAGTCGAAGTGATCCAAGGAAACACGAGGACTTGTGGACATTTCTTCCTTGGCTTCTTGCTCGGCATGGCGCAGCGATTGATTCTGATGGGTACCCGTGCGACTTCGCGAATTGTTTGCCGTATGATCCTGAGCCGACGGGGAATTTTGATCTTGAAGGTCAATGGTGTCTAGTCAGGTTAGTGTATGCTGCCATGGGAAGTACGACAGGGAGGCAAGAACGGACCGGCTCTGATCATCTGTGGTCTTGTCATGTTGAAAAGTAAATGTTCCGAAGAAAACTTCTATACGAATTTGCGACAAAGGAAGGTATGGCGATAACCCGGGGCAGCGTCTGGTCTCATGGAGTGTAGCAATCACTAAAATGAGCGAGAATTCCCGCCAATCGCTCAGGTCGAATCGAACAATCGCATGCGTTTCACAGAATCCGGACCCTCAATAACTCTGACTTTCGAAGCAACTCAAGCAACTCTTAGAACACGGTAGAAACAAGGGCGAAAATAGTAGTCGCTAGGCGAGAGAACGTCGGAACTCGGAACAAACGAATGGGACGATAAAGGAACGTAAAGCAGCACGCTGCAGAGGCGAAAATAATTTTGCAAGACGAAAAGGCGAGCAATTAGTCGGATTCTTGCCCCGGCCGACTGGGAAAAAGCGGAATACGTGGTTGAACGACGTCGTGAGTACTCGAGACATGCAATCTTAAAAGGGGCTGGGTGGATTATTGAGCGGTGGCATTTACGGCGCACGGGTACAAGCGCCCGTTGCGCGCGCTTATCGCTTATCCGGGGCCCTGACGTAGTTGCTGTTGGGGCTTCTGCACGCTCATGACGATGTTGCAGGTTACAACAGAAGACGTATGTTGGTAATTATCGTGCGTAGTTCTACTACTTGTTTTGCCACCGAAGCAACTGACTCGACTGACCTGTCGCAGGCAAACTACAGCATGCTCGAGTCAGAAATGATCTGAATGTCAGGCAATCACTAGCAGTACAGAGTCAGTAACGGGCGGTAATCGCTGGAGAAGATGCTTGCGCTAGTGGCCCACTTCCGGCCATCGCTGAGCCCTGATTGGATACTGGCCGATTACTCTCCACAGCGGCTCCCGGGGTATGGTAATTACGTACTAGTGCATGCATGTAATACGTATTATTACGCAGAATGCCGAAAAATAACCAACCATACGCAGCTATTTAATACAACTTTGGTTTTCGGTGAAGCCCCTCCCATCTCCATCATCTCCATCCTCGTCCTCTGCTCATCACCAGCTTTGCCACCGCACTAGGGAGAAAAAACAACATCATATCCAGCCGTGTTGTCGCTATATACCTGACGTACTAACTGCTCTTCGAAAGTATACCTGCGTTTGCTCGGAACATTGGTAATGCAGGGTAAACTCTCATCGTCATCGTTGCCTTCCCTCTTCAATTAATTCCCGACGAGGGCATGGCATATGCAGGGAAGGAATCGTTTTCAGGCCTGAGACTTGACACGAAATTCGCCAGAGACCAGTCTCCTAGCACCAGAAAGAAGTATGGCGAGCACGATCGGGACGGAAATCCCTCCTCCCTGGGGGGAGAACGACTAGAGGATGACGAGAAGAGTGTGATCGACGAGCTCCATACGGCCACTCCTCCGATGCTCGTCCCTCGCGCGGATGACCATAATGACATCGAGGCCTACGACTCGGGAATCAGCTACTCTCACAAACCAGAGGAGTTCCAACCTTCGTTCGAAAACTTTCTGCACGCAGGGCAGTCGCCCATCGAGACGAGATCACCACAGAGCCCGCGCCATTACTGCGACATTGATGAAAGCATACCAGAACATGAGGCCCCGGATTTTGGTCGGTTTAAATCGTCACAAACCACACGGCCGTCCGCGTTGCGGCAGGTGCACAACCAGGACGAGGAGAACACATTCGCCAAGGAACCGAATTATCGTCACAAGAATGGAAAAACAACTATAGACAGCGGTATATCCATTGCTCCTAGAAGAAATAATGACACAATGTCTGGGGCTGACCTTGACCGACCGACTTCACTCACTTCGGTGTCGACCATGTCGCCACTAGAGGAGGTTCGCACACCTTCTGAATACCCAAGAGACGGACCTAGGGAGATGATGCTTTCACCATTATCTGCATCTCCTCTCGTTCAACGACCGACTTCCCTTGATGATCCTAATATGTGGTCAACAGCAGGATCCTACGCAGGTAAACCTCGCAGTTACACACTCGACAGACATAATAGCTGGCGACAAATTATGCGCCAACAACGTTCTCGTCGGTCAACCGGGTCAAGTGGCAAGTCTCCGGCCAGTGCCTTTTTGTCTATGTGGAGCTCTCCCGAGGAGGTAGTAGCTGCCTCTCAGCCTGATGACGAGGGCCAAATGGTGGGCACGGAGTACGTGATTGGTAAACAGATTGGCTTCGGCGGTTTCAGTACCGTGAAGGAAGCATACAAAGTTGGCGAAGATGGCTCTACCAGACGCTTGGCTGTGAAGATAGTCAGGAAGCATGTTTCCGGAAAGGACGAGAGAGAAAACGATCAGGTACAGGCAGAATTTGATCATGAAGTCCGTATCTGGCGACAGCTCCATTACAACCATATTCTGTCTCTCGAAGCGGTATACGAAACAGACTACGCCACCTTCTGCTTTACTAAATTTGCCATCGGTGGGACGCTCTTTGATTTGGTAAAGTCGAATCGCAGTGGTCTGGATATGGAACTTGCCAAAAAATACTCATACCAGCTGGCTTCGGCAATACGGTATTTACACGAGGACATGCGGGTCGTCCACCGTGATATCAAGCTCGAAAACTGCTTGTTAGATCCGGAAATATCAGAGGACGGCACAGAGACTGCCAAACTTGTTCTTTGTGACTTTGGCATGGCAGAATGGATGACGACTGATACCAGCGGCGAGTCGTTGGATTCGTATGACAATCCAGCCGATCGCCCACCGACGCAAAACATAGGACCAAGCGGCTCTAGCACGAGCATTGCAGGAAGCTTAGAGTATGCGTCACCGGAACTTCTTCTTTCGTCCACGGGGTTGATCGACCCGGTCGTCGATATGTGGGCTTTTGGTGTGGTTGTTTATGCGACGTTAGTTGGCTCTCGTCCATTCCAGCACGGATTCGGACCAAAATTACATTCGAGCATTGTCAAAGGTGAATGGAACCACAAAGCTGTTCTTGCGGACAAAGAAGATGACCCTAGCCGCCAGGAGGCTCTATCCTTGCTGCGCCGCTGCATGGAAAAGGACACAAGTTCTCGCTGGACTATACGGCAAGCTCTGGGGTCTACTTGGTTTAAGAGTGTGTCTGAGCCTTCGGATGATCACGATGAGCGATCCTGGAGGTTTTGATCTTCTTCCTCCACTAATTCTCTCATTTTACACTTTACGAAGTTTACTTTTTTCATTCAGGTGCTACGTGGGTATTGACTGCATGTTTCATGGTTTTCTTTCCCAACTGTCTCTTATGATACCCATGTCTTTACTTGATTGATTCTATTTATTCAGGAAGCGTTCTGCGTGTGGCGGCGTCTTTATTCCCTCATGTCGCGATATATTACTATTTATTCGGTTCGGTTTGAAGCAAGGCGTTGGTCAGTTATTCCCCTCTTCGGTTCTATCACTGAATTAATGTCTCAACATGCTTTATTCTCTGGACTTTTCGGGCTTTTGCTTTCTTTCTATACTATATTTTGTACCAACTCTCCGATGATTTTACTTCTTCCATCCATGTGTATTAACTAGCGTTTGCGAGCCTCGTTCTGATCACTGGTTTTTTCTGTTCAACGATATCTTGTATTTCAACTTATACATCTCTCTACTCAAAATTGTCTCTTCTTTCTTTTTACTTGACTTTTCGCTTACTTTGATTTTTCGGATGGTAACAAATTGTAAATTGTTTAGCATACTGGAATATTATTGGCGGTCTAACTGACAATACAATACAATGCTTCAATTCATAATCCACAGATAATATACATGTACATAAATTTACTAACAATCTAAAGCGAGACAGACAATAAAAAACTACCAGAGCCTGTTCGGCGCCAAAACCTTCTCCTTCTTAACACCAGCAGAAGACTTCCTCTCGGCAGGCGAGCGGAAGAACAAACTGGGTCCCTCATTAGGCTGCACCAAATGACTCAAATAGCCCCTATGAGCCGGGTCACGGTAATACTCAATGTCCTTTCGATGCGTCGGGTCCGGCAGGCGATATGTGAACCTCCCTCGGGCCATAATCTGCGGCTCCGACAACAACTCCGCCTGTGCAGCAGCAGCCGCCAAATCGGAGCCCACAAGGGCCTTGGTCAGGAACTCGCTGCCGCTCTTCTCGGACCACGCAATGGAGAAGAACGGGTGCGTCTGTCCCGCCAGAATGCGCTTGATGGAGGCATTGGTATAGAACCGGGTTGCGACGGAGCCGCCGCTCGCTTCGACGGCGGCGATTGTGTCGGCGGAGGCGCGCGAGACGACGAGGTGGATGGGCTGTTTGAGGGCGCCCTCTTTGCCGCGGCCGAGCACTTTGATGCCGTCCCGGAATTGGTGCACGCAGTTGGAGTGGAAGAGTTCGCGGACGGTGATGGGGTAGCGTGGGTCGATGCGGCCTTGGTCAATCCATTCTTGGATGCGGTCGAGGTTTACGGTGACGAGGTCGGCGGCGAAGCTGAAAGATTGTTAGTCTGAATACACACTGGAAATAATTGGGAAATGTTGAAAAGGTTGACGTACTAGTTTGTGAATCCCCTTTCGCCGTGAACGATAATCTCCTTCGTTTGACCACCATTGAATCCAGCAGGGACTTTTCCGTGCTGCTTCTGACCTTTGTGACCTCGTCCGGACGTTTTTCCCTTCCCGGAGGCAGGACCACGACCTCGTCGGATCCTCTTGTTGTATGCGCTGGGGTTGTCGGACAGGGAACTCAGGATAGATGAATTCCGAGTTTGCTGCTGTTGTATCTGTGGTTGTTGAAATTGGGGGATGAGAAATGGGAGGGGAGAGCGGACGGTAGGACTGGCGAGCTGTGAGGCCCGGCCAGCCAGGAACGAGAGTCGGGAAGCCATTGTGGCTTGGTTGATGTCTGCTACCTCACTATGGGGACGATGGATGATGAGAGATGGTTTGGTGTTTTTGCGGCGGAGCGGGACTTTATCCGGCCCGGGCAGCCTAAGGCACTCCACCGGGCATTCAGCCTTTTGTCTTAGTTATGGAATTCTAGAAATCCGGGGTATGATTCTGATTAAATAATAGAATATTATTTTTTTCTAGTTTCTCTCCTGAATTGTCCAGAATTGTGGCTTGCGTAATCACTGCACGCGCAGCCACAACTACGCGTACTAAAAGCTATCCGTCCTTGCTGTCTCAACCATCTACTCATAAGTTATCGTCTACCCTCATGGACTAAACCCCTCAATGGAAAATGGAGAGGATTTTTCCTTCAGCAAATCAGCATCGATAGCAATTACACAGAATGACGAACAACCCGAACAACAGCAACAATATCTAACAGGAAGAGCCCCTTCCAGCAGCACTAGCCACAAGCGCAGTCTCTCCGGATCCTTACTCTCGAAGCTTTCGTTCCTCCGCATGAGCCAAACACCCTCTAGCGACGCCGAACAAGTGCCACGCCCCTCACGCAGCCTCGAGGGCGCCCGCGGACCCAATCCCAACGGCGACGACGAACACAATGGCCTCGGTGTCGGCGGGTCGAGGGCGGCGAGTGGTGCTGGTGGCAGCGCCAGAGCAATGGCAACGGCCGTGCAACACCAAAGAAGAATGCGACGACGAAAGGGTTCATTGCGAAAGACGGCATTACTAGGCACTCGGCTGGAGCTGCGAGAGAGGAGGAACAGCGCTAGTTCTGCAAGGGAGCAGAACGGTTATGTGAACATGGAGAATACCAGAGCCTCGTCGTCACCTCTGAGCACCGGGAGTATTCCGACGAAGACGACGTCGCTAGGCGATGAAGAAGAAACACCGAGAGGAAGCATGGAGCGCGGCGGTAATATTTTGTCGCCGTCTTCGTCTTCATCATACTCTGCATACTGGCCTCGATCGCTGAGAATGGACCGCGCAGCGACGAGTGCTGTTGATGATCTCGATAAACCGACTAGTCTCGCAGGAAATACCACGGACGAAGAAGACAGCATATCCCCCTTCGACCACGGCAACCACAATATCGGTAACACTAATAGTAATCATAATATATCCTCCGTCAGCAGCAGCGGCAGCGGTATCCCACCACTCATTCCAGCAGCAACAACCACACCATCCTCAAGCTCCGACTCCTACTTTCTCCCCCATCGTCAGGTCGTAACAACCGCCGCCAACGGCACAGACGACGTCACTCCCCACCAACAACCACCACAACGTCCTCCATTACATCGCGCGCGCTCCCCACTCGTCACGCACTCGAGCATCGAAATGGCAACAAACCACCATGTCGACGTTGGCTGGGACTACGCCGAGACCGAGTGGTGGGGGTGGATCATTCTCATCGTCACCTGGCTGGTCTTCGTGGTGGGCATAGGAAGCTCCTTTGGCGTCTGGAGCTGGGCGTGGGATGTCGGCGAAACGCCGTATGCGCCGCCAGAACTAGAAGATGATCCTACGCTGCCTATTGTAGGCTACTATCCGGCGTTGATGGTGCTGACAGCTGTTATGGCGTGGGTGTGGGTGATTGTTGCGTGGGTCGGGATGAAGTATTTCAAGCATGCGAATATATCGGCTGATGATGGATGATCTTCCGTTCTTTTTGTCTACGTGTTGGGTAGCAGTGGCAGGCCGCTGTTTATGTTCTGTTTTACATGCTAAATATCGCGACTAATTGTATAATATATCCCATTCGAAGGACCTAATTGTACATACATAATTTAACATTCTTCCAAGCTTATATGCACGCCAGCCTCCTTTTGAACCATAACTCCTTGTAGCGAAAAAAGACATATTCAATGTAACATAAATTAAGAAGCAAGCTCCAACTGCGTAACATTCTGCGCCAGGGCATCAAACTTCGTCGGTTCATTAGTGACTTTGGCCGCGTTCTTCTTTGGCGTCACGACTGCTGGAGGCGCCAGGCCTTTGGACAAAGCGTAGACAGACGAGCGGTCATAAGTCGGGTCGTCATTGTAGAACTCGTCTACAATCGGATGCAATAACACAGTCTGCTTGTGTATCGTCAATATCGAGTTGGTCGGGACCGTGACCCAGTTATCTAGATCTATTAGTCTTTTTCCTTTTTAATTGGAAGCAAACTTACGTCGTTCAAAAGTGATAGGCTCACTCGCCACAAGAACAATGTCAGCTCCCTTGTCGTGACGCTCCATTTTGAAATGTCCTTCTTTTTTGCCCTCCTTCCACTTCGTGCCAGACGAGAAATACAAACTCGCCGGCTCGTCGGTCTTGCTGCTAACATATCGCGTGCAAATCACGGTATGCCCATCCGTCACCGCAAAGTTCAGCAAACTCCTCGTCTCAAGGTCAGTCACTTTATACTTCTCCGGGATCTGCCGAATAAGCTCATTGATCTTCGCAATCGTCTTGCACATAACATGCCGCAACAGCGAATGCCCAAACCCATCGGGGCCCGGATCAGAGCTCGGATCTACGCCGCCTTCTTGCTCCATCAGATGCAAGAAAAGCGCAAACGCCCATTCGCTGTCAGTGCCGCCCTTGACGCCAAGATACCATTTATCGCTCAGCAGTTCGCCGAGCGGTCTCTTGATGTACTTCCAGCCGCCGAGGTTGCCGTTGTGCATCCACATCAGCGAGTTGTGCTGGAAGGGGTGGCAGTTGTTGTCGGCTAGGGTGCCTTCTGTGGTTGCGCGCACATGCGCAAAGATCAGGTTGGAGCAGGTCTTGCTGGCCAGGCGCTCCAGGTTCTCGCAGTTCCAGGCTGGCAAGGTGGATGTGAAAATGCATGGTTCTGGCCCAAGTTTGGAGTCCGGGTAGAAGCCTACCCCGAAGCCATCGCCGTTGACGGGACGGCGTGTGTCCTTTTGACAATTAGCAGCTATATCATGAATATCAAGGTCATGAGTCATACCAGTCGTAGTCGTGAGTCATAGGATTGTGTCAGGATCGAATGGCTCGGCTCTGTGACCAGTTTGCTCAGAAGAATCTCGCTTCTGCCTTTGTATACCTGTGCCATACATATGAGATGTCCATCCAGATACGTATATCTCTTTTATGCATCAGGGCGGTTACTTACGAGGAAGCGGCACATGGCAGTGTGCGAGTTCTTGCAAGAACTATAGTCTTAGCAAGAAAATGCCCTTGTCTCGCCCTCTCTTTTTATGTTCTTCTTCCTTTCCTCTGGCAATTGACAATCTATAGATAGAATGTAAGTCCTTGGGAATACACTGTCCGGAAGCAACGGCGTTTTTGACGCCGAAAAAAACACTGCAAATGACACGGTGGTCCGTGACAGAGAACAAATATTATACGAGAGGAAGGGGAAAAAGAAAAGAGAAAGAAAAAACTAACAGATATGACCAGGATATAAAGTAAACATTAGACAAATGGCGATCAGGGTCGAAAGAGCGGTCTCCGAAAGTTGTACAGGCTGGCTAGCTGTTATTGGCAGTTGGCCTGCCTGACGCCATCGCTGTGCAGCAAGTGTGGGGGCCCGACATCCATCCCTTCCTTGTAGAACTGATAGAACATATATGTGTATATATACAGGTTCCTAATAGTATTGGTCATATTCAAGAATATTAATATCAGTACTTACAATAAAATATCATGTCTATATTTAATAGAAGAAAGAAAGATCCCTGTAGATTCGTACATCATGATTCTGGCCCTTGTTAGGGCTGATTCAGGCTAACTATATCAGTGCTGAACAAGGCGTAACTTGTATAATAATAATTAACTCTATAATCTTATACTGTATAATTATCTGTATAAATTTTCTTTCTCTTCTGGCTATAAATACTAGTATATTTATATCACAACCAAAACCGAGCCTCCATTCCCGGTCGTGGCTTCCTTACGGTCGGTGGTCTGATTCGACAGGCGTTCAGCCACAATCTTGCGATATCGCCAAGCCTCCTTGGTTCAGTGGTAGAATGTGTCACTAGTAATGACAAGGTCATCAGTTCAATTCTGATAGGAGGCAAATTTTATTTTTTTCACTTTTTTTATCCTTGACAACCTGGATTTGATATGGAATATCTGATTGACGATTTTCTGCACCGTGTCTCATGCGGGCTGCCGAGCGCAGGTCTTGTTGGTGTCCTAGGTCCCGGGTAACCGCCCGGGCGATCCCAGCAAACTTTTTTAGCCCTAATTGACCTTGTTGGGACATTTTTAGGGAAATGATATATACATACCCCCCTTTTCTGCATACATACCCCTCTAATCTGATTAGGAAGATCTTTTTTGAACTATATCTATTTAGGAATATATAAAAATTCTATATATACATCTTCTCTAGGTTATATATAATTATATAATTATCTAAGCATGCTAGTAATATAA